>QXTE01000171.1:2862843-3092549 GCA_003942145.1 Platysternon megacephalum
TTTGCATTCCGTCTCTTGGAACGCAGTTCTGCGAGCACGGAATCCTCTCCCCATATAGCGATCAGATCCAGTATCTCGCGTGTGGTCCATGCTGGTGCTCGTTTGCGGTTCTCGGACTGCATGGCTACCTGTGCTGTTCAGCTCTGTGTGGTCACCTGTGCTCACCAGGCTGGGCAGACAGGAAATGAAATTCAAAAGTTCGCAGGGCTTTTCCTGTCCAACTGCCCAGAGCATCCGAGTTTAGATTGCTGTCCAGAGCGGTCACAATGGTGCACTGTGGGATAGCTCCCGGAGGCCAATACCTTCGAATTCCGTCCACACTAACCCTAATTCGAACCGGCAATGTCGATTTCAGCGCTACTCCCCTCGTCGGAGAGGAGTACAGAAACCGATTTTAAGAGCACTTTAAATCGAATTAAATGGCCTCGTTGTATGGATGGGTACAAGGTTAATTCGGTATAACGCTGCTAAATTCGAACTAAAATCGTAGTGTAGACCAGGCCTTACAGTGTCCCGATTGAAAGTTCATCAGATGTTGTGAGGTCTGGGTTTTCCCATTCCATACTCCATGGAATGTTTTTTTAATAGGACAATTCATTCAGTCAAATATGTTGTTCAGTATATATGTCCTTGTACTTTATTTAAGCTCTTCCTTTCTATTGATGTATATGTGGTGTTGTAAATTGTATTGTTATTGTATATGGTATGCCACTGTTTGCTAGAGTAGTCTCTGGAGGTATTGTTGGAGTGCTGATCCATAGTTAAGCAGATGGGGAATGGAAATTTAAGTAAGTGTTTTCATTTTTAAGATTTTATATATACAACCACCTCCTCCCCCCCCCCCCCGCAAAAAAAAAACAGCTGTGCAAGCTCATGCACAGGTTATCCAACGTGGCAGCTAAATGGACTGGAATCTTTCCATCTAAATGCCTGATCCAGTGCCTGTTGACTTCAATAGAAAGACTCCCATTGATTTTAGTAAGCTGTGGTTCAGATCCTAAGAGACCCAGCCCTTCTCTGAGAAAGTACCACAGCTGTGGTCAGCTGTGGCACCTGAGCTGGATTGCCATTGGTGTAAAAGAGAGGGGGTTGCTGCAGGGTGTACTCAGTTAGGACCCTGCACCATTAGAATTTACTCTTCTCCCCCCGCCTCCTATAATGGCTTGGACCTTACATCATATTCTGGAAGTAAAATTCATCTTTTCTCCCTGACCTTTGAGAAGATGGATGAGGCTGGGAGTCGTGGGAGAGGGACTCTGGTGGGGATTTATTTATTGAGAATTTTAATTTTTTTGTTGTATTTGCTCTGAATTTCTGAATTGTGTGTGGGGAATAATTGAGGGAGTCTATTTGTTGTAAGAGTCTGTGTTGGATTTTTTTTGTTTAAGAGATTGTTAAGGGTACCCAGAGCTTAGGATGGTTGCTCTTTTGTTGTAGATCATTTAAAAAGATAGATAAATTACATATCTAGATTCACATAAGGACAGAAAAGCTCCAACTTCTGCAAACTGTGGGACGTATTGGCAACTTGCTACAGCTGGTTTGCATAAAAAATGGAGTACAACCTGATAGCTCTCATTTTATTGTGCAGGTGGAGATTTAAATTCAGGTTAAGATATGGCATCACAAGCAGTGAAGCAACAATGTTGTCACAATCCATGTTTTAGAACTCAAACATCTGCATTTTGCCTAAAAGCCATACTTTTGTGACCCTGGCATTTTGACAACAAAGTTCAGTATTGCCTTCAGGAAGTGTGTGTGCGCACATGCGTATGGACAGCTTAAGAAAAGTCTTTGCAACCACAAAAGAGGGAAGAATAAAAAAAAATTGCAAAACTAGCCAATGGTACAATCCTCTTAATGTTGTTAGAAGAAAGAAAATAAGGAAAACAGATAGAATTTTAACATGCTTTTGCTACTCCATGGAACAGAAATGTTCTGAATGTACTGAATATATTGAATATTTTAGGAACTAATTCAATTTTTTTTTTCATTACACATATCCTGATATCTTTTTGCTACATCATAATTACATTCCCTCCTTCATCAAAAAAGCCCTTAAAATCATTACTTTAAAATAAAGTAGAACATTTGTTGGAAAGTGGTCTCTAGTTTTACTACTGAACTAGGGGCCAGGGCAGGCAGGGAGCCTGTCTCAGCTGCAGCCCCGCTGCGCCACCGGAGATTGCAATCGATTGGGAGATCCTCTAGGATCGACCGGTTGGTGATTACTGTTGTAGATACTGTTGCAAGGTGTCTGTTTTTGGCATGTGTTTTGTATGTTATTTGTACTGCAGTAGTGCCTGGAGTTCCCAACTTGGATTGGAGCCCTATTGTGCTAGCCACTCTATACCTTACAGTCTAAATAGACAAGACAAATGATGACAGTGGAAACAGGCATAGAAAGATGAAGTGTCTTGCCCAAGGTCTCATAGCTGGTGAGTGGCAGAGCCAGGAACGGAGCCATGGTCTCCTGACTGTCCATCACACCAATAATCTGAGAAGGCTGAAAATCCATAATACTTTCCCCATTTCCAGAGCAGAGGTTCATAGTTCATCCTTGCAAAGATTTGACTAGATATAAAGCTATGCCAGCCAGCAGCATCAAGAGAAACCACATGCAACATTGCTCTCTGCAGACGCATCCTTGCTCACATCTGAAGAGACCTGACTACCATTACTTGCCAGGTAGTACATGCTGTTGCTCCACTGAAGCCGTTGCAGAAGGGGAATGGAATGGTGTTATAGAACTATTGGCTGACAAAGTTTTTAGTGCTGAACTCAGAGAGGGAAAGCAGATGTGACATCAATATGAAAGAAAATTAAAAAAAAAAACTTTTACCGAAGATAATTTTGTATACAGACTTATGCAAGTTCATTGTTGCAATAAACCATATGTGCTTCTTTTGAGGTGTTGCTATTGCATTGTGACAGTTCTCAGAATACCCAGGACTGAGTCAACTTGTTACTCCCCAGCCTCCAGGGAGAGAGACTACTTGCTGGTGCTTAACTGAGTGTTGGCTCCTTGACACCACGAGTCTGTTAGCCATCCAAGCACACTCCTCTGCGCTAGGCCAGCCTTCATCTTCCCTTGCCCGTTAACAATAGGTGCACCCCAGTCCCTGAGCCCCTTCATATGTAAATGACTTTCCATGGTGATAACCAAAGAGATAGGTGAATAAACATCTTTGGTCTGACAGGAAACCCGTTTGTCAACTATGCCTTGAACCAGACTTTAAAACATATTCTCAGTATACATCCAGAATTCCTTACACATAGAATCTGTACATACATTTCACAATGATATTAATGACCAGTGTGACCTTGGCTTTTTGAGACCTCACATGACATTCTTTTGTGAACTGGAGTGTACATACCAGAAGAAGGATATTCTTGTAACTCCCTTTCCAATTGGTACTGAGTGGTTCATGGGTCACAACCATGTCAATGAGCAATTTTGTATGCTCTGTAGTGTCTGTGTGTCTCATAGACTACCTCAGTTGTATGGTTGTGTGCTATGTAAGTTCTCATATCTTCCCCCAAGGAAAACATAGGCTATAAGAATACTTCATAGGAAACAACATAAAATCAGTGCCCTTGAAAAAGACAGTTGCTAAATAAATGTTCACTTCAATTAAAGCTGAAAGGGGCGTTCACACTGGCATCCATGGGAAAATTACATGCACTCTTGATTCTACTTTAATGGGTCACCTAGCAGGAATTATGGCCAAATACTGAGAGATTCTGACCACCTGCAACTTCCATTTGCTTCTATAAGAGTTGCAGGTTTCAAGATTGTGATCGGTGTCAGTCTCTTTTTAAGCTTCAGCACTATCTGCCCCTACTGGAATGTGACCCTACTTTGTAAGCATTAGCTTTACCTCTTGAACTAAACAAGAATGTATAATATTTGTCTCTAGCAGCAGCAGCAACAGCGCTGGTTCCTATTCCACGCCTATAACCATTAAAGCAAGACCAATTGCAAGCTGCTTCTAACATATTAAGTTTGAGCAGTCCCGTTTCCATCAGCTTCAGTAAATCAAGGAAGCAATGTTCTAGCAATCTCTGGACTGGTGATGCAGCACTTTTCCAGTCTAGTAATTATTCGCACTTCCCTGTGGAAGCGCTGGGATTGCTTTTGCAGCACCTGTTTAAAAATGAGTCATTTTCTACTTTTTTGGCAGTCTGTTTATAACATGGGCCTTATGACTATGATAACTGACAGCTAATGTTTCAGACTTGAAGCAGCAGAGGGCAGAGCCTTCTTGACAGCAGGTCAATCTCCCCTCTCAAATTAGACCAGGGAAAGAATCAATTCTTGCCACATTCAGCCCATGCTGTAAGAAACCCTTCAAAGATTCCCCCTAGAACTGGAGGATCAGACAGCCCAAAAGGGTACCCCTCAGGGCTGCCCAGAGGGGGGGGCAAGTGGGGCAATTTGCCCCGGGCCCCGCAGGGGCCGAGCGAGCCCTGTCCCAGCAGCAGTCCGGGTCTTCGGCGGCATTTCGGTGGCGGGGGGTCCTTCAGTGCTGCCGAAGACGCAGAGCGACTGTAGGGCCCCCCACCGCCGAAATGCCGCCGAAGACCCGGCCCACCGCTGGGTGAGTACAAGCGCCGCAGCTCCCCCGCTTTGCCCCAGGCCCCCTGAATCCTCTGGGCGGCCCTGGTACCCCTTAATAACAACCCATCCCTGAATGTATAGCAGGATGGAGACCTGAACACACTCAAATCAGGTGTCTGGACTACACATAGAGAACTAAACTGACTCTTCTGGACATTCTCTTACTGTATTTTTAAACTGTGCCCAGTACTTAGATATCAAAGTGAACAGGGGTTTTATAAATACTTAATTTCCATATTAGGGCAAGCAGAAGTGAACTGGCATCAGTCTGTTTGAATGTAATGGTGTTACTGCCAGATAAAATGCCTTCACTTCTTGAACTAAAGAGCATGTAGAGATGCTAGGATCTCAAAACTTTAAGACTAGCTAGTTTGCCTATCCACTGTATTTTAGATGCACCCCCAATACTGATGGTCTCCCAGGTCCATGTTTCTTCTTTTGTCAATGATGTTAATTCAGAATTTTAGGAAACTATCCCTTGTGCACTTGTTGATCTATTTAACATTTTAAAATAATTTTCACCTATGATGTTTTCTCCTCTCCTGTTTCATCGTATGTATTAGATTCTCTTTTATGTATTAGATGGCAAAATTCATTTTCAAAGTTGCATATTTGCAGTTGGTTAGAAAACCATTCCTCAGGCCAATGATTTGTGTTTCAGCTGTATTCACCTTGCTCTTAGTATCCAATAAAGCAGGGGTCGGCAACCTTTCAGAAGTGGTGTGCCGAGTCTTCATTTATTCACTCTAATTTAAGGTTTCGCGTGCCAGTAATACATTTTAACATTTTAGAACGTCTCTTTCTATAAGTCTAACTATTGTTGTATGTAAAGTAAATAAGGTTTTAAAAATGTTTAAGAAGCTCCATGTAAAATTAAATTAAAATGCAGAGCCCCGCGGACCAGTGGCCAGGACCTGGGCAGTGAGAGTGCCACTGAAAATCAGCTCGCGTGCTGCCTTCGGCACTCGTGCCATAGGTTGCCTACCCCTGCAATAAAGGAACAAAAAAGGGGGAAATGGTTTAAATAGGAGCAGATTAGGTAACAAGTCCCTGATTCAAAAAGGTACTTACTTTAAGAACAGGCTTGAAGTTAGGCACTTGTGGTCCCCTGGAGCTCGGTAGGGGGCTATTCACATGCTTAAAATTAAGTATGTGCTTACGTACCCTGCTGAATTGATGCCTAAATAAATAAATGACCCTACTCTGTTATGTTCTGTGTGGGAAATTCTGTCTTCTATATTCCTAGACTAGATAATGTGGTAGTTAAGATCCATTTTTGTCCTGACATCTGGGTTTAAGTTGAGGTCTATTTGAATACATTAAGAAAAGCTTTTACAGATACTAAAAGGGCCTCATCCTTCTGTCCTGCCCTCTAGTTGGCTCCCTTTTTCTGTTCCATTGTTCTACTTATAACGTCATACAACATTTTAGACCAGGGGTCGGCAACCTCTGGCANTTAGACCCTGTTTATGCTGAGTCTACTGGGATGGTTCTTTTGCTCTGGTGGTGTCAGTGATCACTGCAAGAGTTTTATTTAGTGTCTTCAAACTGCACTCTCAAGAGTCTCAATAAATTTTGCAACACTCAGATTTTAATGATATGCTTAACAGACTAGTCCCAAGATGATGTATGGTCTGAAGTAGAGAGTGGCTTATCCCAGGTATCACCATGAGAAAAAGACCAGACCTACAAATTTAGCTACTGGTACTAAAATTTAACATTCTGGGCAGGGCAAGGCCACAAGGTAGCACCCCTAAATTACAGAAACAATGAGAGAGCCTTTGGGGGAGAGGAAATGGGAATCTGTTCAGATTTTTGGAAATAATCCACCTAATCTTAACTCTGTGATCACTTGTCCTTTATAGGCACTATAATTTAGGAGCCTTTGTGAGTTAAATTCGGTGACTCAGTGCTAGGTTAATATAAATTTCCCATTTAATTATTTGATTATATTGGATAGATGGTCAGTTTTATCAAGCCAGAGCTTCCCCCCCCCCCCCCCCCCCCCCCCCCCCCCCCCCCCCCCCCCCCCNAAAAGACAGATGTGACTTTTTCAATGATCCCACCCCGCCACCTCTCATGTGTTTCTTACTCAAACAATTTGTATAAACTTTGATTGGAATTTTAAAATGTGCAGTTTTAGGTTCAAAAGAACCACTGCTAGAAAAGCTTTAGGATGGCTTTTTTCAGAAGCACGTTGTCCTACCTCTTCCCATTGAAGTCAATGAACAATTCCACCTGAAAGGTGCTTTATTTGGGCAGTAGATAGCTTTTTATTTTCACTAAATATTGTAGTTATTGTTTAAATGCACAGCAGGCAACTGACACCAGTAAAGGAGTGAACACTCTGCATATAAATGGAAAACCCCTCAGATATAATATATGCTATTTATAGCTGCTTCTAATTCTAACAATGTGAGATTTTCCATACTTAAGTATTTATCAGATGTATACTAGCAAGCTGCTCTCCACTGATCTTGTTTGCAAACAAAATATCACTTAACGTGAGAACTGTGCCCAGTTACCAGCTGTTGAGAATTTCCATATCACTATTCTTGATGCTGTTGCCTGACCATCCATAATACTTTTTTTCCCTCCTCATCCTTTGTTTTTATGCTCGCCCCCCATATCTCAGTACTCCCAGAGTTCTCCTACAGCTGCCTTATAGTGACACCTGCTGCCAGAGACAGGACTGGAATAAACATGTTGCCTCTTATCTTTAGTGTCTAATTTTCTGCACCCGTATCACCTGCCAGCAGCTTATCTTGAACATATTTAAGTTTCCTATCTTCTTCCAGTCTCCAGTTTATCACCAGGCAAGGAATGGCCTTCATGCCAGCAATTCTGATCCACATAGTGCTTCATTGGGCCTGATTCTCATTTACACTAAGGCCTCTTTACACTGCTCTAGTCATTTAAAGAAGATGTAAAGTGGGTGCAAATATAATTTACTCCCACTTTTTTAGGCTCTGTTACATTGCCAGAGTGGTGTAAAACGGCCTCAGCATAAATGAGCATCAGGCCCAATATGAATATTATGTTAACTTCTTAGAAATCATGGTAAGGTGATGTAAATTACCCATTGGTAAAGGGATGCAAGAGAAAGTGTGCAAGTGTAACTTGCCTATTAAGGGTCTGGAAGAGGGAAGTGTAGCCAAAAAAGTAACTAAGTGGAGGGTGTAAGAAAGTGTAGATTCATGTAGCTCACCCACTACTTTAATATTATCCAGCACAATGGAATAAGACTCCAATTCAGCAAGCTAATTAAGCATGTGCCTAGATTAAAACGTGTAAGTAGTACCATTGAGTTCAAGGGACTACTCGTGCTACAAGTGAAGCTTGTGCTTAAATACCAAGTCTTTGATTCTTTCAGGTCCCACTTCTCGCTTGGACGTAGTGAATAGTGGTGGCTGCAGGGAGCTGGCTGCAGCTGTCCTATGGCTGGCTGCTTGGTCCCAGCAGATGTTAGAGTTGCAGGAGGGCCGTGGCGCTTACCCCCTGCCCACCTCCCTAGCTCAACCCTGATAATCTCCCTTCATTCCACTTACACATTGGAGTGCTGAGCAGCTGGCATAGGAGGCAGTTTCATCACCGCCACCAGCTTTACAGGAGTAGAGATTCCCCCTACATAGGGGGATTTTTCCAGGGGGAATCCCTGGCCAGTTTAATTTCACTTTGCACTGTATAAATGGTGCAAAATGAACTTAGTGGATAGTGAGTCTTGCTCTTAATGTCCCTTGTCACTCCTGTACAGTTTTGTAGACTCCTTACGCCCACCTACCGACATGTAATCTGTACCGCCTTCCTTGTCATCTGCTACATATAGAGGATTTCAGCCTCCAGGGCTGGCACTGTTTACCTGCATTAAATTGACTCTAACATTTAAGAAAAATAATAATCTGGAGTGTTATCACATAACTCTTTTGGGGGGCATTTAATTTCACTCTGAATATCAAGGTCTAATTCAGATGGGTCAGTGAGAGTTCAGCAACAAAAGTGATGTGAAGTATGTCACTTACAGCCTGGTCTCCCCACATCGTTCATCCTCTGAATGCTACCAGTTTGCATCACCTACTTCTCTGCTCCTGCCATAGATATGTTTGCGCTTTATTCTGAACTGATCTTTCCCCTAACTGAAACGTAAGACCACCGACCACCTCCTTTTCAAGTCTCTTATCCAAACTCATTTCTACCACAGGACCTACAAGCAATCAGCCACTTTTTAATAGTGCAGGGACAGTTGTGGGAGTTTATATTTATTTGTTATTACAAAACATAAATGTTTTGGGCTTTCAGAACATTAGATGGACTTTCACAAGCACTTGCCTTAACTCCACTTCCGTGGAAGTCAATGGTCCCATTGATTAAACTGGGAGGAGAGCTAGGCCAACACTGTGTGCTTTTCAAAATCTGACCTGTTTATGTGTGTGTAATAAATGTGTTTGTTTGAGTTTGTCCCTCTCTCCCTTTATATTATTGCAGGACGCACTAGGAGCCCCAGTCATGCACCCCCTTGTGCTACACAGACACAGAACGAAAAGACAGTTCCTGCCCCAAGGAGCTTACAGTTGTTGCTCATCTTCTCAGATTGCAAACTTGTAAATCATGGGTGTTGATTGCAGCTGGAGCAGACATGCCCGAACAGCGAAGCCCCACACGCACTTCAGCACTGGAACCCTGAGGAATTATTCAGGCATCTTGCCCGCATGCACTGCCGTGGCTTTACTTCTCTTGTAACCGAGCTAGCTAAATTAAAGCTAGCTCAAGTATGTTGACTTGAAGCTGCAATCGTACCCCATGATTACAGTATAGACCAGGGGTCGGCAACCTCTGGCACGCGGCTCGCCAGGGTAAGCACCCTGGCGAGCCGCGTGCCAGAGGTTGCCGACCCCTGGTATAGACATACCCTGTGTCTACCACTATTATTGTACAGTGCCTAGCACAATGGGATCCTGAGTGAGGTTTTTGGGCTCTACTCTGAGATAAATATATTATAAATCAAACTGTATTACTTAGACATTACTCAGGCAAAGTTCCTAGGGAGGGTAATAACTGAGCAAGAATGTTAGGACTGAATGCTGATTTATTAATTTTAGTACACAAGTGAGTTAGTGTTATGTAAATCATATTGATGAATGCAAAAAAAGTTAGCTACGTTACTGCTGGCTACAAATTTTAAGTTCATAATGAGAGAAACTTTATTGATATCCTCTTTGATGAAAGGTTTTGTATGGGTGAAATATATTTTCTACTGTTAAAATAGATAACATATTTTGGTAATACAAAAATAACACTGTTTTTTCCAGCATGAAAATAATCCCAGCAGGGGTAGACATAGTGCACCACGCTAATACCATTTTACTTTAATTTAAAGTGGAAACTTAATGTTGTTCATGAGATGTTACTACTGCATTGCCAAAACTGAATTTCTGCAAGAGCAAAGCAACTGATGTGGTTACAAACATTATTATTGAAGTTTTCAGTAGTTCTCCAGCCAAACTGTAATAATCATTATTTCTAAGATCTAGCTTTAATTATTTTAATGGTTTTATGGTTACTTTTAGTTATCTTTTGTTATGCAACCATAATTTTTTTCTAGTATTTTTGTCTCCAATACAGTGAGCATTATTAAACAATTGGCATTACTTCACCTAATTGCTGATTGTGTGGTATTTTCTTACACAGAGACTAGGAAATACTGCAAATATATCACAGTGAATGTAGCTGTTGTGGGCAGTAAATGTTTCTTTAAACAGTGCCTGTTGTTTCAATAATGTATTTTGAGATGGTTGGCTTCTCCTGGAATGAGCAGAAGAAATAACATAGTTCACTTTCCTGTCCATCCTTCCCTTGCAGAATCACAGATTGCTGCATCCTGGGGAGGGGAGTGAAAACAAAGAAGGTGGACAGTCACCCATTCCAAAGTGAACCTCTCTTTGTCCTGCTGGGAGAGGCTTTCTTCAGCTTGTGTCGTACTCCTAGTTTACAGGGAGTTAATTGACCTGGTCAAAGGCGCCAACTTTCTTCATTCTGGGCAGATGCTCCACCCCCTGCTCTGCCCCTTTCTGCGAAGCCCCACCCTCACTCATCCTCTTCCCACCTCACCCCGCCTTTCCCTCCCCTGCTCTGCCCTCTCCACCTGCTACTGAACAGCTGATTGGTGGGTGCTATTTTTTTTCTGCGGGTGCTCCTGCTATGGAGCACCCATGTAGTCAGCGCCTATGGACGTGGTGGCTCCTCTTTTAGTAGAGTGCTATGGAGTGGTGAGCCAACAGTGGCTTGTTTTCCCAGCTCCATTTCGACTGTGGGAAGGAAGGCAGGATAAGAGAGAGAGAGGGTAGGAGGCTGCAAGTTTCCCCATCCTCCCAGATCTGCTGTCCTGTGGAGCTCCCTAGGAACAGATCAGATGAAGGAGTCTTTCAGATGATCGCTTCCTTGGGGCCTCTCCACGTTTAGGTGGACTGGGGAGGCTGATTGCCCACAAATGACTCACCTTCTAATCTTATTGCTTATGTATGATGGATCATTAAATAGTGTTATTGAAAATCGCTAGAGATGATCCCTAGAAATATGTGTTAGCTACTTATGCTAAATAATCTGTTCCACCTTGTATTTAGCTGTGAGTACAATTCCCAGAGCTCTGTGTAAGCTCGAAAGCTTGTCTCTCTTACCAACAGAGGTTGGTCCAATAAAAGATATTACCTCACCCATCTTGTCTCTCGAATATCTTAGGACCAGCATGACTACAACAACACTGCATAGAAATGGTGTGGCAGTTTTGTTTTATTATGTTTCTTCTTGCCTATTACACTAGTTCCTGTAACACATTTTTTTCAGATTTGTGTGTAAAATATATCCATGCTCAGAGAAAAGATGCTGTCTTTCCTGTGGGTACATTTTCTGTTCACTGTCACTCCAATGTTTAAGTTTTCATAGCAAATTAGAAGTAAAATCATTCTTTGTTATAAAATAGACCCAAGACAGCAAAATTAACAGCAAAAACTTTCAGTACAACTCAAGTAGGAAGCCTGCCAAAAAATCTGTGGGGTCACTGAAAGATTGAGGTGCTAAAGGAGCACTCAAGGAAAACAAGATCATGCAGAGAAGCTAAATGAATTCTTAGCATTGGTCTTCACTGCAGAGGATGTGAGGGAGATTTCCACCCTTGAGCCATTCTTTTAAGATTACAATCTGAGGATCTGTCTCAGACTGAGTTGTCAATAGAAGTTTTGGAGCAAATTGATAAATTAAACAGTAATAAATCACCAGGACCAGATGATATTCACCCAAGCGTTCTGAAGGAACTCAGATATGAAATTGCAGAACTGCTAACTGTGGTATGTATCTTGTCACTTAAAGCTGCCTTTGTATCAGATGACTGGAGGATAGCTAATGTGATGTCGATTTTTTTTTAAAAGGCTCCAGAGGTGATCCTGGCAATTACAGGCCAATAAGCCAGACAAATTGGTTGAAACTATAGTAAAGAACAGAATTATCAGGCACATAGATGAACACGTTCTGTTGGGAAGTCAACATGGCATTTGTAAAGGGAAATCCTGTCTCACCAATGTATTAGAGTTCTTTGAGGAAATCAGCAAGCATGCCGACAAGGGTGATCCAGTGGATAGTGTGTACTTGGACTTTCAGAAAGCCTTTGAAAAGTTCCTTTGCTAAAAACTTTTAAGCAATGTAAGTAGTCATGAGATACGAGGGAAGGTCCTCTCATCGATCAGTAACTGGTTAATAGATAGGAAGCAAAGGGTATGAATAAATGATCAGTTTTCACAGTGGAGCGAGGAAAATAGCAGGGTCCATGGAGGATCTGTACTGGGCTGTGCTGTTCATCATGTTCATAAATGATTTTAGAAAAAGGGATAAACAGTGAGGTGGCAAAGTTTGCAGATGATACAAAATTACTCAGGATAGTTAAGTTCAATGTTGACTGAAGAGTTACAAAGAGATCTCACAAAACTGGGTAACTGGGCAAGAAAATGACAGATGAAATTCAGTGTTGATAAATACAAAGTAATGAGCATTGTAAAACATAATCCCAAATATATGCAAAATGATGAAGTCTAAATTAGCTGTTACCTCTCAAGAAAGAGATCTTGGAGTTACCGTGTATAGTTCTCTGAAAACATCTGCTCAGTGTGCATCAGCAGTCAAAGAGGCTAACAGAATGTTAGGAACCATTAGGAAAGGGATAGATAATAAGACAGAAAATACAATGGCTCTATATAAATCCATGGTATGTCCATGTGCAGTTCTGTCACCCGCTCTCAAAAAAGATATATTAGAATTGAAAAAAAGTACAGAGAAGGGCAACAAAAGTGATAAGGGGTATATAACAGCTTCCCTATGAAGAGAGATTAAAAAGATTGGGACTGTTCATCTTAGAAAAGAGAGGACTGCAGGGGGAAATGGTAGAGGTCTATAAAATCATGAATGGTGTGGAGGAAGTGAATAAAGAAGTGTTTCGTTAACCTTCTCATAACACATGAACCATGGGTCACCCAATGAAATTAATAGGCTGCAGGTTAAACAAACAAAAGGAATTTGTTCTTCACACAATGCATAGTCAACCTGTGGAACTTTTTGCCAGGGGATGTTGTGAAGGCCAAAAGTATAACTGGGTTAAAAAAAGAATTAGATAAGTTCATGGAGGATAGGTCAATCAATGCATATTAGCCAACATGGTCAGGGATGCAACCTCGTGCTCTGTCTGGGTGCCCCTAAACCTCTGACTGCCAGAAGCTGGGACTGGATGACAGGGGACGGATCATTCTGTAAATTGCCCTGTTCTGTTCACTCCCTCTGAAGCATCCGGCACTTGCCGTTGTCAGAAGACAGGATATTGGTCTAGATCAGGGGTCTCAAACACGCGGCCCGCGGGCCGCATCTCCCTCCCCTCCCCTCTGCCTACCCGCGGGATTCCCCTCTGTGGTGCTGCGAGCCCCACGCTGCTTTCAGAGAGAAGCCGGCAGCACAGCCCCTTCGGGCGGGGGGAGGGGGAAGAAGGCAGAGGACTCCTCCTTCCAGGCACCGCCCCCCGCAGCTTACATTGGCCGGGAACAGGGAACCGCGGCCAATGGGAGCTTTGTGGGAGGTACCTGGAGGAGTGGCAAGAGCAGCACATGGCTGCAACCCGGAGCCCCTCCCCCTCCCCCAGGGGCTGCAGGAACAGGGTTCCAGCTGCTTCCTGGAAGGGAGCAGCGCGGGGGGACAGGGCAGGCAAGGAGCCTGCCCTGGCCCCGGTGCGCGCTGCTGCCACCCCGGAGCCGCTCTAGGTAAGCGGTGCCGGGCTGGAGCTCGCTCCCTGAACCCCTCCTGCACCCCAACTCCTTGCCTGAGCCCCCTGCCGCACCCCGCACCCGTCCCGCACCCCAACCCCTTTCCTGAGCCCCCTGCTGCACCCCACACCCCTCCCGCACCCCAACCCCCTGCCCCGAGCCCCCTGCCACATCCCGCACCCCAACCCCCTGCCCCGAGCCCCCTGCCACACCCTGCACCCCGACCCCCTGCCGCACCCCTCACCCTCTTGCACCCCACACACCAACTCCCTGTCCTGAGCCCCCGTTGCACCCTGCACACCTCCTGCACCCCCTGGGGGCAGCGTTGGGTGGGGACTTCGGGAAGGGGTTTGAATGGGGCGGGGAAGGGGTGGGAAGAGGTGGGGCAGGGGCGGGGCCTAATGGAAGGGGTGGGGTGGGGGCGGGGCCAGAGGCAGCGAGGGGCGTGTCAGTGATGCGGCCCTCGGGTCAATGCACTGGTCCTCATGTGGCCCTCGTGGTCATTTGAGTTTGAGACCCCTGGTCTAGATGGACCACTGGTCTGACCCAGTATGGCCATTCTTACGATAGGAGATGCTGCGGGGATGACAGTTCCTTACAGTAGAAGGGAGACCAACCAGTGCATGGCTTTGTGTGAGCTGTGCAAAGAAAGTGACTGACTGACTACATTTGTAGAGTTGACAGATTGAAGGCCTGGTGATAGTCAATGTGGAAACAAGAATAGGTGAAACAACAAAGGGAGGAGCCAAGGGGATTCAAGATAATAGGGGCAAAACAGCAGGAGGAGAAGAGGAAATAATGTATGAGGCGTAGAGCTTTAATAGGTGGAACTTAGGTATGTCACCAGAGTTATGGGCACACTATATTTGAACATAGTACGGTAGGTATTCAGTAAGGGTCAGATTCTGATACCTTTACTCATGTTGAGTAATACTTTATTCCTCAAGTAGCCTATGATGGGGTGTACAAGGTCCGCCAGTCCTCTGACACCATGCCTAAGGAAAGGGGCAGTGAAGGTGAGTTCTCCAGGTCTGCCTATGGAGGCTGCACGGAAGCAGCCAATCAGATCCCTGCAGGCTCAGATCAAAGTAGCTGCAGGGCCTTAGCAGGTCAATTCCTGGCTGGAATCAGTGGAGCGAGGAAGGGTGCTCCTCTCTGTCCACAGGAGCTCAAGAGGCTGCATTTGCTTAAGCTGAGAGAGAGGACCCTAAGACAAGGGGTGAAGATAAAGGGACCAGATGGGAAGAGACCCAGGAAAGCAGAGGCAACTAATTGAAGAGAGCAGTAGGTGGCTGCTGTTCATAGGGTCCCTGGTTGGAACCTTGAATAGTGGGCAGATCCAGGTTCCCTCACTGGCTACTGGCAAAGTGGTCTAAGCCGTGAGAAGGGGGTAAGACTCATTTAGAAGCCCAAGTGAAGGGCTGAATTTAAAGGGCCCAGAATTGAGGCTGAAGACTCTGGTGAGGGCAGACAGTTTGTTGAACTCTTTGCTACCCCAGAAGGGGTTCATTTTTGTCTGTGACCGGGCCAGAGGGCTGAGTCACTGAACATTCAACAAGTGAGATTGACAACCTACATGGGGCTCCAGGAGCAGGAAAAAGCCTCCAATACTGCATGTAGCACTTCTCAAGGGTGAAGAACGTACTTAGTTCGAGTGAGGGTTTCAGAATCTGGACCGAAGCAAGTATGTCACCACACTCACCTACCTAGTTTCTCTGGTTTTAATATGCTTTTTGTTTTTCATGCCTATTGATTTTGGTTTCCTAAAAGGGCAACAGCAACAAATATTTCTTAGACTGGAAGGCTAGCTGTTAAACCAAATTTGTGAAACTCTTTCTCTGCCAGGGGAATATTGATAGATTGAACTGTGAGTTAATAATGTTCAGTTTTACCTGTGCACATGATGAATAAATGACATCACCATGGTGTCTTTTTAACTTTATAAAGACGGAAGTTTGATCTGCTTTCATAAAGGAATCATTTAATCTTTTTGTTTGAAACTTATCAGCCACCCCTGTTGCGCCACTTAAAATTTCAACCAGGTGCCAAGGCCTTCTGCTGTTGAAGATAGCAACAGAAGGTCCTTTTTCACTTTGTCAGTGAAACTACCCTTCTCTCTATTGTATAAAAACATACAATATCGAAGCTCAGGGAGGCAAGTTAGGAAATCCATTTGCAGCTGATGGCTTGGGCTTGGTATGCCTCTAACAGGTAAAAAAGATGCTTTTAAAGTACTGTGTGATGAAATCATACATGGAGACAGATTATGAAATATTTTTGACTGATCAGACAGGCTCTAGTTGTAGTTGTTTGCATTTGTGGCAAACTCTAGAATACCTGGTCAGGGATTGGAGCCCCATTGTGTTAAGCACTGTACACACATACAGCAAAAAGACAAGTGGCTGTTCCAATGGGCTTATGATCTTATGAGACCAAATCAAATATAAAAGATGTTGGCCTCCCTGTCAATAATCCTAGGAAGAAGAAGGGGTCTACAGCAAGAAAACTCATACCAAAGAGGAGTTTGTGAATAAACTGAACTTGATTGTGAACCGTTACAGGTACAAAATAGTCAAAAGTAGCTTTTGGAGTCATTCTACTGACTGCAGGCAATGGGAAGATGACTAGTATATAGATATCTTTGCTGATATGGTGCAGGAGAAGGAGAAGTTGCCTCATTTCAGGTGTGGCTTTTTGCTTTTCTGATGTTGCATTTATATACAGTAGAACCTCCGAGTTACGAGCACCTTGGGAATGGAGGTTGTTCTTAACTCTGAACAAAATATTATGGCTGTTCTTTCAAAAGTTTACAACTGAACATTGACTTAATACAGCTTTCTTACTATGCAGAAGAAAAATGCTGCTTTTAACCATCTTAATTTAAATGATACAAGCACAGAAAGTTTCCTTACCATGTCAGATCTTTTTTATAACTTTCCCTTTATTTTTTTAGAAGTTTATGTTTAACACAGTCCTGTACTTTATTTATTTTTTTTGTCTCTGCTGCTGCCTGATTGCGTACTTCCGGTTCCAATGAGGTGTGTGGTTGACCAGTCGGTTCGTAACTCTGGTGTTTGTAACTCTGAGATTCTACTGTATATATAGATCAATCGATCGATTAACACATAAAACTACTATCCCTAAAATTAAGTTGTTTTCCCTGTAAAGCCCAGAAGTGTTGGTGGTTTGAGGGGGACAGAGGGAAGTGGGGATGGATGTGCAGGGATAAAATAGGCCAGGGGGAAAAGAATGAAATCTTATTTCTGTAGAACAAAGAACCAAGAGGCAGATGAAAGAACATAAGAACGTACATAAGGAAATAACTATAATTTTTAAGCTATAAGGTTCAATAACTATAATATAAATTGTATGTTGTCAGGGTCTGTGAAAGATAAAATCCCAGTTAAATAATTCAAAGCCGTCTTCTCAGTGCTGTGTATTTAAACCAGGATGGGGTGGGGGAGTGGAACATACTACTTTTTAATGAAAAGCGACAAATATTTGGTAATGCAGCACATTTGGTAGCTAGGTTGACACAGGATTGATGTAATGGTGACTCAAGTCACATTTTAAGAATCCTTGTCTTCACATTCACCTGCTCTTATTAGCTGGCAAAGTTTAAAGGGAAGAATCACAATAATAGAATTCACATCTATTAAATATGGTTTTTATTGAACAGTTTTAATAAGTGAACAAAGAACATCATATTACATTGTATACTGCATTACAATTCAGACAACAAAGTGCATGGGGAATTTTTTCAACTGGAGTGAATTTCTTGAAGCAATATTGTAGTACAGCTCCGGATGTGCTAAATATAGGTTTTCACTTAATGGATGGATGAGATCCCACTATGCAGAAAAAAGCAGAGCAGTATTTTTTTCCATATTGAACAAAAGTTTTGATTTGTGATTCTGAGAACACTTGATGTTGAAGGCAAAATAATACAGTTATACATCAGGTTCTAAAAGGCCACCAGTCCTCCGTAAGACTCTAAATCAGGAAAGCATCACTTTAACACATGCTTAAATTCATCCCTATTCAGCAAACCATTTAAATATGTGCTTAACTTAAAGCACATGTCTGACTGCTTTGAATAATGATGCACTGCTGAATTAGGGCCTGAGGACATAAGGACCTGATGTCCATCACTATTCTTGTCCCATATGAAGTCCATGATTAGTTTATTGACTACTTATTGTAGGAAGATTTTGAGAAGTACAGTAGACTGTCAAACACAAAGCTCTGTTTATCATGGCAATTTCTAGTCTACATAAAATGGAGTGCAGGAGGTTCTGTCATTTTACAGCCATTGAGTCACTTGTTTCAACAAGATATTGATGTCTCTTCCAACAAATATCAGGGAAAGACAAGTGGCTGAAGGCCTCAGTAGCAGAGGAGACAGATCTAGAATGGAAAGAGTTTATATAGTGAGTGGATCTTGAAAAAAGAGTAAACAATGTGGTGGCAAAGTTGGCAGGAGCCCCGGGCTCTTTTAAATTGTTGGCCCCAGGGAAGCTGCCCCCTGCTGGTACGGTCGGCTGTGTACCGGCTCTTACCGGTACGCTGGACCGGACCGGACCGGCTTACTTTCACCTCTGCCCCTCCCCCCCAGAGCCCAGACTCCTGTCCCCCTCAACCCCCGGAGCCCAGGGATCCAGAGGGAGAAACAGCCTGGTATTCAGTCCCAGGCTTGCACAGAATTTCTTGCGCGCTGCCTTCTCCTTCCCTCAGGGCATGCTGGGAACTGCAGCTGCCAGGAACCCTCTAACTCAGTGGTTCCCAAACTTGTTCCGCCGCTTGTGCAGGGAAAGCCCCTGGTGGGCCGGGCTGGTTTGTTTACCTGCTGCATCCGCAGGTTCGGCCGATCGCGGCTCCCAGTGGCTGCGGTTCGCTGCTCCAGGCCAATAGGGGCTGCGGGAAGGGCGGCCAGCACATCCCTCGGCCCGCACCACTTCCAGCAGCTCCCATTGGCCTGGAGCAGCGAACCGCGGCCACTGGGAGCCGCAATCGGCTGAACCTGCGGATGCGGCAGGTAAACAAACCAGCTCGGCCCGCCAGGGGTTTTCCCTGCACAAGCAGCGGAACAGGTTTGGGAACCACTGCTCTAACTCCCTCTCCCTCCCAGTGTCTTCTATATGCAAGCTGGGCTCTGCCAAGTCCAGTGGCTCCTAGTGGCGGCTAGCAGCACTGCAGCTCATTTCTGTGGTGGAAAGGAAATTCTGCATGCACAATGTTAATTTCTGCTAATTTCCGCATTGCGCAGTGGTGCAGAATTCCCCCAGGAGCATAACTCGAATGGAGTAGCATGACTAGACAAGTTTAGGTATTTGTTAACTGTGGCTAACTTAAAATGTATACTCTCCACCCCCAGAGTAGCCTACTCCATCCATTAACAGAAACCAACAATCTTTTTAATTGGGTTATTTGTTGTTAGCTCTTTTGACTAAGCTGTACCTTAATTAACAATTTTCTTTTTTTATCTCCATCCCATTTTCTGTTCTCCTATTTCTGTGCTCCATTTCTCTTGCTTTTATTATTTACTTGTACTCTGTGTTTCCCGCTTTTTCTTTAAGCCTTCGCACTCATTGTATACCTGGGGTGCAATCCCATACTCTGAAACTAACTGAGAATATGAATGCTGAATGTGATCTGAAAGGAGTAATTACTTATTTTGGCATCCATGCAGGATGTATTTGTTAAGTAAAGACTGGGGGTGGATGGGAAATGTATACAAGAAGTGAACAAATGATTCTAATGTACCCCATTAAAGCATTTCAAAATATACTATGGGGAAAAATTATGCATTGGCTGAGGGATTGGATTTACTCTAATAGGTCCTTTTAATCTCTAGTTGGACTTGGTAGTCACTTTCTTTTACGTGTTTAAGTTTCCAAGCAACTTTCAGATGGAGATCTTTCAATTTGAAAGTCAGGCTATCTTGGATTATTTTTCAACAAGGTGCCACTTGAGTTGGGTTTGTTCAGGAATTCATGCACTGTGGTATTCCAGTCTCCTTCTAAGAAAATTGGAATATCTGATTTTTGTTTTGAAATTTCAATGAAAGAAAGTTGCCATTTAGGGTTACAGATGGATTCCAGAATAAGATGCTTGTTGGGAAATATATTCTGTAGTGATAAGGAGAACCAGACATTTTACTCTGGTCCTGGGGGATATCATGGTTAATATATTTCATGCTGCTAAATGTTAGTGAGGGACCAAAAATGACCAGATTTACCAAGTGCAAGCCATGTATAATCCAGTGTCAGAAAACAAAATCAAATCAATTGATCAGCCAAAAATGTTTAAAAACAAATCATAACTATGTCTGAAATCAGAGTACTCATCTTACATTTTCTTTATTTTGGGTTAGACTGTAAGTTTACATTGTGCCCAGAGTGAAAAATGGCATCCGTGACAATTTAGAATCTGTCTATACAAACTGTATGAATTCTGGTTGATATTATGATTGGGGGTGCCCACCAGAAATTTTTCACATAGTACACACAACTGACCTCCCTTGTGTCCACTCCTCAGAGCTCCCCACTGCCCCTCTCCTGACTAGATCTTCCATGCAGGCACTCACTGCAGCTCTCCGTGCTTGTAGCAGGTCTGTAGGCCGTCACTGAGCAAGTCCTGCGGGCAGAGCGGGGGTGACACAGGCTATTGGAAGTGCGGAGAAGCCAGGCGGGCCTCTGGGAGGGATCTCTGGTGGATGAGCTGGCCCCACGGCAGCGGCAAGGAGGAGCAGCATTGGTTGCCTAACTGCCCATTCAAGTTTGGCCCCAAACTCCTTCACATGGCAGTGGGGACAAAACTGAATGAGTGATATTATGATGTGGTGCAGGGGGCTGCAGCGTTAAGATCATAAGAATGACCATACTGTGTCAGACCAATGGTCCATCTAGCCCAGTATCCTGTCTTCTGACAGTGGCCAGCGCCAGATGTTTCAGAGGGAGTGAACAGAACAGGGCAATTATCAAGTGATCCGTCCCGTTATCCAGTCCCAGCATCTGGCAGTCAGAGGCTTAGGGACTCCCAGAGCATGGGGTTGCATACCTGCCCATCTTGGCTAATAGCCATTGGTGGACCTATTCTCCATGAAAAGGATAAGTGGGCCAAACATGAGTGGGCAGTCGGGTGGCCTGCCCAGCCCTCACCCCAGTTCCAAGAGGCTGAAATCTGGGCACCCTTGCCAGTGGTAAACACTGTGGAAATAGCTGCGGGTGCCACTGATTATGAAGTGTTTATGATTATGAAGTGTTACTATGAAAACTGCTGTATCCCAAATGCCTCTCTGTATGTATCTTTGTTAGACTGTAAACTCCATTTTGAATGGGGGCGGGGACTAGTTGCCTTCTCTAGTTGTCCTTTCAACTCTGTGTTGGAAGAATGTTCCAACAATGGTAGGGGACACAGGCCTAACAATAGAGGGTCATTGAATTTAAGGACTTGACTATGGAAATATAACTGCTATAGACAATAGACTGGCTCCCAGCCAGGATGACTGGCTTAGCAGAGGAGAAGTCACCTTGAAAACGAAGTCACCTAGCCAGGGTTTATGCTCACCTGGGGAGGCCAAGCAGGACATCATCTGACAGAGGGACTAAAAGTTATATAAGGAGCTGATCTATGTGGGGTCTTTGGCCATTTGATCTCCAGCTGAAGAGAGAGAAGCAACCCAGCATGTAGGTGAAACGCCAACAGACCCTGGTTATCGGCGGGTGGAATCGAACCTGGGACCTCTGGAGCTTAGTGCATGAGCCTCTACTGCATGAGCTAAAAGCTAACTGGCTGTTAGCTAAGGCTGTAGAGCAGACTCATTAATATCTCTCTCTAAGAGGTCTCGGTGCCACTAGATGGGACAGAACACCACACCCAGAAGGTGTTTGGGTTACATAGGGGCCTTCATGAGGCTGGGGCTCTGCCTGCTTTCCTGAGCCCATATTCCCCCTCCTGCCCCCTACAAGGAGTCCTGAGGGTAGGGTAAGCTAGTAAGGGGCATTGCCATTAGGATGTTTGTTTTCTAAATTATTTGTGCTCTCTTGTGCTTTATATGATTGTGTTAGACTCTGGGCAAAGTGTGTGGTAAATGGTTTACAATTACCACAAGCCTCCAGAGGGAGTTAAATTGTAAGCCAGAAGACTCATACATTGGGGAGAGGGCTTGTTTAAGCATGGAGGAGTCTGAAATATGAGCACTGAGCCAAGGGGCTAAGCAACTGGACAGCAGGTCCCAGCTCTCGGGATGGGATTGTAGACAAAGGATCTGTACCCCAGGAGTGTGCTTAGGGACCCCAAAGACCAGGGCAGTGTCTGGATCCCATTCAGGTCCCAGCAGACTTAAAACACCCAGGGATCTAGAGGCTTGGATTTCCCTCACGGCAGTGTGGTGGGTGGATCTGTGACAGCATCTAGGCGCACTGCCCTACGAGCACACTAGAAAAGAAATTGTGATGCTTGCTCCAGCGGGGAAGTACTCTGCTACTGGTCTATAATAGTAGCAGATTATTTTCCTCTCCATGCTGTCTCAGCTCTGCTGGTCAACATATTCAAGTGTGGAATCAAAGCCTGCTCATTCACCATGTCTGCCTGACCCCTCCCCACGTACCATGGCGATGGGAGTTGTGGGCTTGAAATAGCTGCTCTTCCCCCACCTGTGCTGAGTCTATCCTCAGAAATATCTCATTAGGGTTGCCAACTCTGACTGAAGCTATTCCAGGAGATTTTTTTTTTCACAACATGACATAATGTCATTTTCTTAAAATATCCTATTAAAATCTCCCGGATTGCTTTCAGTAGTCACCAGGGTTGATGCCAATTCCTGGAGACTCCAGGCCAAACCTGGAGGATTGGCAGCCCTATAGATCGTGCAGGGAGTAAGAGGGTGCTGAACTTCCCCTGAGTGGGTGCATAGACAATCTTGCCTTTCACAAATATGTTTTCATAAATGCTGTCAATGTTGAGAGTTTATTTTTTCCATTAAGGATGAATTTAGTTTGCTTTTAAAGTTTGCTTGATGGAAATCCTGAATGGCAATTAAAATCACAGATAGTGGGAGCATTCCATCATACTTGTAGCTGTTTGTCTTCATTGTGTCAGAAATCAATGATGCTGCTATGGAAAACAACATGAAATGAAGAAATAAAAAGTCAGTCAAAACCTAAAGTCAGTGCATGTTGCACTGAATTATTAAACAATCTAATTTTAAAACTTCACAAATACCATCAGCACTGAAACATCTCCATTTCATCTGCAAAATCAGGTAATAGATGTAGAATAAACCCAGCAACACACACTTTCAGTAGTTTTAACTTTAATTTGTGATTTTATGTACATGTTCTCTCCAAGTTCAAGACACCTGTAGACAAGTTGTGGTGAAGTGGATATAAAGTCTTGGGGTATCGGCAGGATATATTTAAGAAATCAGTGGAAGGAGAGTGGTATTTGAAGTACTGCTTAATAGAGAAAAACACTATGAATGCAGGACTAAATTCAATCCTGGCATTAATAGGTGCAAAGCCCCTTCAGAGCTCACCAGGTTCTAGTAACTAGTGATTCCCGTCCTGTGGCCTATGGATCGCTAGTGACCCAGGTCGGACTTGCTGCTGTTCTGCAGACACCTGACTGGTCAGATGATGCTAGCTTTCCTCCTTGTTTCCTGTTCCTAAATCACAGTAAAGGCATCTAACAATATCTATCACACAAATAGACTTTGCTCTGCTTTGCTCTGGGTCAAGCATTTTCAGGATGCTGCTTTGCCCTAGAGCAGGGGTGATCAACCTGTGGCTCTGGAGCCACATGCGGCTCTTCAGAAGTTAATATGCGGCGCCTTGTGTAGGCACCGACTCCGGGGCTGGAGCTACAGGCGCCAACTTTCCAATGTGCCGGGGGTGCTCACTGCTCAACCCCTGCCCCCGCCACAGACCCTGCCCCCACTCCACTCCTTCCCGCGCCCTCCCCTGAGCCTGCCGTGCCCTCGCTCCTCCCCCACCCTCCCAGAGCCTCCTGCATGCCACGAAACAGCTGATCGGGAGGTGCGGGGAGGAAGGGGGAGGTGCTGATCAGCTGCCGGTGGGTGGAAGGCGCTGGGAGCGGGGGTGGATGGAGCAGACGGGGGGCTGCTGACGTATTACTGTGGCTCTTTGGCAATGTACATTGGTAAATTCTGGCTCCTTCTCAGGCTCAGGTAGGCAACCCTTGCCCTAGAGCCTTGTGGTGGCTCCCATAGTCTTCACGAGGGATCATGGCTGTGTGGCCATCTGTCTTGCTTGCCACCTGCCAGTGGAGGAAGCCTCAGAGAAATTTGTTGTCCTTTTTATCTTCTCCTTTTCAGTGTGGGTGGGTGGGAGAATGGGTGATGTCTGTCCTAAAAGGAGGATTAATATTAAGAAAAATGACATGAGCCGATAATGTTCTGTTCAACTATCTCTTCCTTTTTGCCCAAGAATGACATTTGTTAGCTGAGAACTCAGTGAAAACCCTGAAACCAGAAAAAGAAAAGCACTTTCCCCCTGAATGAATGTTCATTTGACGTTTGATTTTCAGATATCCTAATTTTAACTGTTTTGTTTTCTTTGACTTTTTGCACATAAAAGGGAGATTTTGATCGTATCTTGTAAATTGCCTTTATACAACACAAAGCAGCACTCTAGAATCCGGGCTGCTGCTAAATGTTATTGCTGCAGGTAGCAGCTCCCCCCTAGCTGGATGCTAAGCTTTTGAAGCCCAGTATAACCCCTCCTCACAGAAACCTCTCTTTCTCAGGTACCATGAAATATCCCTTTGGGCTTGTCTACACGAACATTTTGTTCACAGTGGCGGCAAGCTGGGGTGTGAATCTACTCCACACTAGCCTGTTGTGCCCAGCTGTCCATTTGGACCCTGCTGTTGTGCATTAACAGTTCCTTAGTGCACTTTGATTTAGTTCCTTTTCAAAGCGGAGTAGATAAAAGAGCACTATAGAACTGTTAGCGTCTGCCAGCAGGGTCCACAGGACCAATTACTGCGTGGTAGGCTAGTGCAGTGCAGGGTAGATTTCCAAGCTCTCTACAAACGAAATGTGCAAGTAGCCAGACCTTCCTCAAATACAAATTCAGAACAGAGAACTCTGATTAGAAAGGGATGGAGGGAGGGGAGAGGAAAAACTGGTAAGACTTGCAGATTGGCGGCTTCCTTCACAGAAGGGCAGTTTACAAGATGCCTCCAGAATCCGCCTTTCTCTGAGACGTCTGCTTGGCTGCAATCAGCTCTTCCTGGTAATGTCCTACGATAACTGCAAGCAGACTGAAGATTGGACAGAACTGCTAGGCCAGTAGCATTGAAAGGTGTCCGAGCATGGCATTCTGTGTAGCCCACCGAGCTAGCTTGTTGCTCCTTGTGTCAACCTATTGGCTTATAAACAACAACACTGCACTGTTGTTTATTCAGTTGTGCGCTACCTTGGGTTTGTTGCCCAAGACCTAAAAGCCTGGAGGAACAATTGTACTGCCTTCAGCTCAAGGAATTTGATGTGGACAATCAATTCCCAATAGATCAAGTTCCTTGCGATCATATAGACATACCTGTGCTAGCTCTCATTGAGCCAGCGTGCTAAAAATAGTAGTGTAGCTGCGGCATGAGCTAGCCGTGCCGAGTACAAACCAGCCTAAACCCTGTGGAAATGTACGGTGCAGGGCTAGCCCATACCACTTGCTGCTGCCCATGCGACCAGGGCTGCACTACTATATTTAGCATGCTAGCTCAATGAGAGCTAGCGTCAGCCTGTCTAACCAAGCGGGGACTCATACCCCCTAATTTCAGCTAGGCATATTATACTTGTGATCTGCATTGATTTCCAGTTAGTTTCTGGTCACAATTCAAGATGTTGTTTTGATCCTATTAAAGCACCAATTGGTTTGGAACTTAGGGTCTGACCAGGCAATGTGCTTAATATTTGGTATTTGACCAGTCCCATTTACTTCAGTGGAACAATCTATGCCTAAATCAGGGGTCGGCAACCTTTCAGAAGTGGTGTGCCGAGTCTTCATTTATTCACTCTAATTTAAGGTTTCGCGTGCCAGTAATACATTTTAATGTTTTTAGAAGGGCTCTTTCTATAAGTCCATAATATATAACTAAACTATTGTTGTATGTAAAGTAAAGAAGGTTTTTAAAATGTTTAAGAAGCTTCATTTAAAATTAAATTAAAATGCAGAGCCCCCCAGACTGGTGGCCAAGACCCGGGCAGTGTAAGTGCCACTGAAAATCAGCTCGCGTGCCGCCTTCGGCACACGTGCCATAGGTTGCCTACCCCTGGCCTAAATCTATGCCTATGTACTTGAGTATTTTGCTGAACAGGCTTAGCAGGGGTAAGATGTGATGTTTGTTGACTTTGAAAGGGTAATTGGGAAAGGAGGATTTCATGACTCATGAGATGAAGGGGTCGGAGATGAAGGGGTCGGAGTAGCGAAGCAGAAGACAGTGTTTTTTTGGTGAAGATTTTAATGAAAAACTTTTCAATTTTTTGACCAGGTCCGTTCATAAACATTTTTTACTGTTTATGCACAATGAGTGATGTATAGGCACATCTTAAAATATAAATAAATATGAGGAAAAAGTTGAATAAGAATATATTTGATTTTATATGCGCTATCAGTTTTCATCCTCAGAGTCCCTTTCGCTTCACAAATTTTAGTAGATGGCAGAATTTTGCCTTTGACAGGGCCTTAAAACATCTCCTAGAGCTGAAATTGTGTGTGTGTGTATGTGAGAAAGAGAGAGAGAGTGTTTTTGGCTGATATTTGTCAGCTTTTGGCCAATATCTTGGTTTTTCAGCTGAAAACTCAAAAATGTCCATGGAAAACATCAACAAAAATATTTTTCCATTTTTGTCAAATTTCCCTGGGGAAAACCAACTCTAGTTTATAATGATGTAAGTGATGTTTTTCCTGCCCTCCCGAAACACCATATAGCAGTTCATTGATTCAGTATTGACTCTGAGGGAAAAGTGCAATTTACTAAATCAGTAACAAAACTGTGCAGCATCCTGGCTTTTCTTTCATGGTCTCCCATTTAACTACTTGACCAATCCTGCCCCTGCTTGGCTTGTGAGATCTAAAGAGTTCACAACTCCCGGTGCAATAACTGCAGGAGGAATTCAGTAGTTTTGCAAGAGAACCCAGAATTGCCTCACCAGAAGTACATTGTTGCCTTTTGCTCTAGGCACCAACATGGCATATAGAAGTGGACCTTCAACTACAGTACTTATGACATATGCTTGGCAGATGTGATTTTTTTAAATTGCCCATTTGAATGATGTTCATACACAACATCTGCAACTGATAAGACTTTTTCTTTTTGCACTTGTAGAAGTTTAAAATAGCAACCATCATTTTGTTTAGAACACTTGTTAAAAACAAAACTTGTTCAGAGGCTGAAATGGCGTATGCAAAGTTGTAAATGCAATTGCAGACACAGTCATAACTATCGGCTCAATCCTGTGTAGTGCTGAGTGCTCCTCTGTGATGCTGCTCTCATTTCCCACTGACTTATAACAGCGTGAATGCACACTTGTAACTGCTGGTTAGGAAAGACCCTTATATCTTGTTAATTTGGTTGATATCACAGCGTAACCTGAGCACAGATGGTATGCTTAATCATGGTTATTTCAAACCCGGTGCAGCACTGAAAATATAGGGATAAATGTTGTACAATTAAATATCAGTGACAAGACTAGACATTTTTACTTGTAGATGAATTAGCTTAAAATATACTTACTTTAAATGGTCAAAAGTAGACATTATAGTTACATTAATGTCTCGCTGCAGAGCAGAAAATTACATGGATTTACAGTATGGGGTGGATTTTGCATGGAGAGCTGGAGCAAAAGAAATCCATGGATTCTGTGACTGTATTCTCATAACTTCTGTAGAACTAAGCAAAAATGTGCAGAAAACATAAATGCACAATTCTATGGACTTCCATTGTTCCTGATCACTAGTATTATTACTTTAATGATAAGGCAAAGAACTTGTTAGTCATATGTTGTAGCAAACAATCCAAGCAATTTTGTGCATTTCTATCGTATAGTTTTACGTATAAATGTCACATTTTCAAGTCACTAATTAGGTAGGGGTTGTCTTACATGTAGATTATTTCAGTAGGTTAATTATGGTAACTAGGTTATCAAATCAATAAATTAATGGGGGAGATAGATGTGAACAGCTATGCTTAGAAAAAGATGGCAAGAGAAAGTTGTGGGGCAATATGAGGAGATGGGATAAACTCTCATAACTGGGAGAGTTAATTATGTTTGTTAATTTCAACATCCCTAAAAGGCCCTTCTGGTAAGAGAATTGAATACATAGTATTGCAATTACAAGACATGATTGCAGTTAAGTTTGTATTCCTGGGCTGGTTATGGTTAGAAAAACCTGTTCTCTTTACCTTATGTGCCTTTACCTTATCTTTTGTTCAGAGCATCACAGCTGAACATGCTGTACATATACAGAATCTTCATTTCCCACATGAATGTGCAATATTATTGAACACCCAATGTTATGATCTGTAGGTTGCTTGCCTTTCTCCTATAAGGTGCATGACTTTTTGTCCTGGTTCCAGCTGGATTCATTTCCTTGTGGTATCATTTGCCCTATGGTTCTGTTGCCCTGCCACGGTCACAGAATGTTATGTTAGTGGTGTCCCCCAGGGATCTGTACTGGGCCCAGTCCTATTTAACATATTCATAAACAATCTGGAAAAAGGGGTAAACAGTGAGGTGGCAAAATTTGCAGATGGTACAAAACTACTCAAGATAGTTAAGTCCCAGGCAGACTGCAAAGAGCTACAAAAGGATCTCACAAAACTGGGTAACTGGGCAACAAAATGGCAGATGAAATTTAATGTTGATAAATGCAAAGTAATTCACATTGGAAAACATAATCCTCACTATACATATACAATGATGGGGTCTAATTTAGCTGTTACCACTCAAGAAAGAGATCTTGGAGTCATTGTGGATAGTTCTCTGAAATCATCCACTCACTGTGCAGCGGCAGTCAAAAAAGCGAACAGAATGTTTGGAATCATCAAGAAAGGGATAGATAATAAGACAGAAAATATCATATTGCCTCTATATAAATCCATGGTATGCCCACACCTTGAATACTGCATGCAGATGTGGTCACCCCATCTCAAAAAAGATATATTGGAATTGGAAAAGGTTCAGAAAAGGGCAACAAAAATGATCAGGGGTATAGAACGGCTTCCGTATGAGGAGAGATTAATAAGACTGGGACTTTTCAGCTTGGAAAAGAGGCGACTAAGGGGGGATATGATAGAGGTCTATAAAATCATGAGTGGTATAGAGAAAGTAAATAAGGGAGTGTTATTTACTCCTTCTCATAATACAAGAACAAGGGGCCACCAAATGAAATTAATAGGTAGCACGTTTAAAACAAACACAAGGAAGTATTTTTTCATGCAATGCACTGTCAACCTCTGGAACTCCTTGCCAGAGGGTGTTACGAAGGCCAATACTATAACGGGGTTCAAAAGGGAGCTAGACAGATTCATGGAAGATAGGTCCATCAATGGCTATTAGCCAGGATGGGCAGGAATGGTGTCCCTAGCCTCTGTTTGCCAGAAGCTGGGATTGGGTGACAGGGCATGGATCACTTGATGATAACCTGTCTGTTCATTCCCATTGGGGCACCTGCCATTGGCCACTGTCAGAAGACAGGATACTGGGCTTAATGGACCTTTGGTCTGACCCACTATGGCCGTTCTTATGTTCTTATCTATGTATGATTTCTTCTGTCTGAACTCTGCCTGTTCTTGCCATAGCCTTGAATCTACTGCAGGGGTGGGCAAACTTTTTGGCCTGAGGGCAACATCTGGGTATGGAAATTGTATGGCGGGCCATGAAGGCTCACAAAATTGGGGGCTGGGGATCAAGAGGGAGTGAGAGCTCTGGCTGGGGGTGTGGGCTCTGGGGTGGGGCTGGGGATGAGGAGTTGGGGGTGCAGGAGGGTGTTCCGGGCTGGGACCGAGGGGTTCGGAGGGTGGGAGGGGGATTAGGGCTGGGGAAGGGGGTCGGAGCACAGGAGGAGGTCAGGGGGTCAGGCTCCAGGCGGCGCTTACCTCAAGCAGCTCCCAGAAACAGCAGCATGTCCCCCCTCCGGCTCCTATGCAGAGGTGCGGCCAGGCAGCTCTGCGTGCTGCTCTGTGCGCAGGCACCGCCCGTGCAGCTCCCATTGGCTGCGGTTCCTGGCCAATGGGAGCTGCGGGGGCGGCGCTTGGGGCGGGGACAGCGTGCGGAGCCCCCTGGCTGCCCCTATGTGGAGGAGCTGGAGTGAGGTCATGCTGCTGCTTCCGGTAGCCGTGAGGAGTGGGGCAAGACCCCGGCTGGAGCACCGGAGCAGGGAAAGCCCCAGACCCCATTTCCCGGCGGAAGCTCGAGGGCCGGATTAAAATGTCTGGAGGGCCGGATGTGGCCCCTGGGCCGTAGTTTGCCCACTTCTGATCTACTGCCTTCTTTAGTCTATTTAGGATAATGCGTGCGATTATTCTCATTGGGATGGACACTAGTTGAATGCTCCTCCAGTTTTTGCACTGACTGAGGTCTCCTTTCTTTGGCAGCTTCACCATAGGATCATTTTCCCATTTGTTTAGGGTTTTTTTCTTGTTCTTGTATCTCTTGTAAGAGGCCTATCAAAATGTCTGCTGTGTTCTTCGAGTCTGCCTCCCTTGGGATTTTGTCCAGACAGGAGCGCCGCCAGCTTTTTTGCCGCCCTAGGTGGCGGAAGGTCCCACCCCCGAAATGCCGCCCCTGATAGAGGCGGCAGAAGGTCCCGCTCCCGAAATACTGATGACGACCGGGGCGGCCGGCGCCCCCCAAATGTTAGCGCCATAGGCGACCGCCTAGGTCGCCTAATGGGTTGCACCGGCCCTGTGTCCAGATCATAGTGCTGCACTGCTAGAGATATATTTCAGATTAAATATTAAACTGTGTCTAACGGCTGTGTAGATAGATGTTAAAGAGCAGGGGATAACATCCATATCTTGACTGATATTCCATATCTCAAAACCCCCAGCTTCTTTGCTCACAAGGGATATGGGTTCTGTTCTCAGCTCTGCTGTGACCTTGAGCCTTTTTCCCCTCATCTTTTGTCTGTCTTGTCTCTCTAGATTGCAAGCTCTTTAGGGCAAGCAAGATTTGGTCCAGAGCTGTAAACATACTGTGAGTTATTGACTTTTTGCCCAACAGTTAATTACCTGCTAGCTACCTAAAGCACCTGGGGCTTTGGTCCATACCAATGTAAGTCATTAACTTGCAGGTAAAGGATCAGCAGTTTGTAAATGGCTTTCTAAATAACTTTACAGGACTGAAGGGAGTGCGGGGGGGTTTAAACTCCAGCTACATAAGGCAACTATTTTAATTTGAGAGTGGCACATGAGAGGGAAAGAATGTTGAGCTTCAGGTCTTCATTAGAATCCCAACAGTGNATAAGGCAACTATTTTAATTTGTGAGTGGCACATGAGAGGGAAAGAATGTGAGTGGCACATGAGAGGGAAAGAATGTGAGTGGCACATGAGAGGGAAAGAATGTTGAGCTTCAGGTCTTCATTAGAATCCCAACAGTGATTACCAGACCAAATGAGGGTTATTTTATTTTATTTTGGTTTGTTTTTTGGGTGCATACATATTAAAAAACAATGGACCAGATCACTAGCTGGTATAAATGGTTGTATCTCCAATGAAGTCATGCAGCTATACCCCTTTACAACAGCTGAGGATCTAAGCCACTTCAAAATAAACCAAAGACTAGTAATGGGCTCTTCCCTCTCACTTATCTGTATAAACATCCCCATAAATTCTAGCCTGTCCACTTTTTTAAGCCCTGGGAAAAGAGATGGACATTGGAGCATGCCCAGAAAGATAACAAACTTGGGGTTCTATTGAACTGAGGAGAGAAGCAGGTTGCAAATCGATGGACCATTCACTGAGAATGCCCTGCCTGCAGTCCTCTTACGGCTATAGCTAGGACAAATGTCGCAGCTGATCTACAGCTGTGGTATCCTAAGAGGAGAAAGAACCTGGCTTGTAGCCAGATTCCAAACATTGCTAGGCTTCTAGATTACAAGACTGTTATGCGCTCTGAAACAAGCTGATGGCTAGTGTAGATTATGTAACACTGCTGCTATATGCTGTCCCTGCAAGGAGCACTGCTGCTTGAATGGACTGCCAAGATAGATACTAGCTGAAGCTTCCAATTGTATACTAGCTGAAGCTATCTTTACAAATATCCCTGTGTAAAAGTAAATTACAGTAATCCAATCTCAAGGTAACAAGGGCACAGGGTAACTGTAGTGATATCTTCATTTGAGAGAAAAGGTTACAACCTTCCAGCCAAACGCAGGTGAAAAGATGTATTCTTTGCCATTCAAGCTATTTGATTACTCAGAAGCAGTTAGGAACCTAATAATTTATCGCAAACTGCGGACAGACTCTGAAACAACCTTTGTCAGGTCTTCTGATTGTTTGCTCCTGCTAACAAGAATGAACCCTGTCTTGCTGGGATCAAATCTATTGGGACTGGGCACCAGTGTGAGGAGGAGCTCGTGGGTGAGAAACAGGTTGAACAAGGAGCCTGCAGGTTGGGGGAGACTGGGACAAGGAGCTCTCTGAGTAGGCAGGAGGAATGCAACAGGCTAGGCNTGATTACCAGACCAAATGAGGGTTATTTTATTTTATTTTGGTTTGTTTTTTGGGTGCATACATATTAAAAAACAATGGACCAGATCACTAGCTGGTATAAATGGTTGTATCTCCAATGAAGTCATGTAGCTATACCCCTTTACAACAGCTGAGGATCTAAGCCACTTCAAAATAAACCAAAGACTAGTAATGGGCTCTTCCCTCTCACTTATCTGTATAAACATCCCCATAAATTCTAGCCTGTCCACTTTTTTAAGCCCTGGGAAAAGAGATGGACATTGGAGCATGCCCAGAAAGATAACAAACTTGGGGTTCTATTGAACTGAGGAGAGAAGCAGGTTGCAAATCGATGGACCATTCACTGAGAATGCCCTGCCTGCAGTCCTCTTATGGCTATAGCTAGGACAAATGTCGCAGCTGATCTACAGCTGTGGTATCCTAAGAGGAGAAAGAACCTGGCTTGTAGCCAGATTCCAAACATTGCTAGGCTTCTAGATTACAAGACTGTTATGCGCTCTGAAACAAGCTGATGGCTAGTGTAGATTATGTAACACTGCTGCTATATGCTGTCCCTGCAAGGAGCACTGCTGCTTGAATGGACTGCCAAGATAGATACTAGCTGAAGCTTCCAATTGTATACTAGCTGAAGCTATCTTTACAAATATCCCTGTGTAAAAGTAAATTACAGTAATCCAATCTCAAGGTAACAAGGGCACAGGGTAACTGTAGTGATATCTTCATTTGAGAGAAAAGGTTACAACCTTCCAGCCAAACGCAGGTGAAAAGATGTATTCTTTGCCATTCAAGCTATTTGATTACTCAGAAGCAGTTAGGAACCTAATAATTTATCGCAAACTGCGGACAGACTCTGAAACAACCTTTGTCAGGTCTTCTGATTGTTTGCTCCTGCTAACAAGAATGAACCCTGTCTTGCTGGGATCAAATCTATTGGGACTGGGCACCAGTGTGAGGAGGAGCTCGTGGGTGAGAAACAGGCTGAACAAGGAGCCTGGAAGTTGGGGGAGACTGGGACAAGGAGCTCTCTGAGTAGGCAGGAGGAATGCAACAGGCTAGGCAAGGATCCCAGGGAGGGAGACTGGACTAGCTGAGCAGGCTAATACTAGGATGAGGAGCCTCAGGGGGTGGAGACTGGGCTTGATGAAGGTAAAGAGACTGTGGTATGTCTACACTGCATCATTTATAGCGGCACAGCTGCAGTGGTTCTGGTGAAGATGCTCTAAGCTGGCGGCAGAGAGCTCTCCTGTCAGCTTAATAACTCCTGCCTCCGTGATGGGAGAAGCCCTCCTGTTGACATAGATTTTTCACCCCCCTGAGCAACGCAGTTATACCAATGTAAGTTTATAGTGTAGACCTGGCCTGTGATAGGGGAATGGGATGTGCTGCTGTGGTGGGGAGACAGGACTTGCACCAGAAGAGTCTGGAGGAATCATGGGCAGAAGGGATTGGGGTTTGGGGAAAGTAGCAAAAGGGTCTGTGACCACTAGAGCTCAAAATCTGGAATGGAACCCCAAATTCCTGATTCTTGCTATTCCTCTGTCAACAAATATCTGAACCCCACTAGCAAAATATATGTGTCTAATTCTCTTCCCACCCTGCAGCTGGCTCACATAGAGAATGCCTGCTATTGCTGTCATCATGTACTCTGTTAGCTCAAGTGGCAAACGCCTGTGGGGTGGATTGAAAGGTTCCAGCCCGACTGATGGCCAGTGTGGGTGTCAATATGAATACGCATGATGGAATTTCTGGTTGTCAGATAGCTTTTTCAAAAACTTAGCTTCTTTGTGTTTAATTCCCAAGTTAAAAAAACCCCCACTAATGTTGCATAGGCTGGCACCGAAAAGTTTCCAAGAAACACTGGAATATTTGGGGAGACACTGAAGTGCCTCATAATCCTGCAGATACTAGTGAGCTGCAGGGAAGTGTATGCCCAGTCCAGGGGCAGAAGTGGCCATGCTTTTATTATTTAGTATTTCTATTCCACTGTCACCTAGAGGCATCAGCTGAGATTGGGTCGAATTGTCAAAGTACCATGGAGACACCTAGTAAGAGACTCCCTATCTCAAAGAGCTTACAATCTAAAGAGATAAGACAGACACAAGGTGAGAGGAGACACACAAAGCTTAAGTGTCTTACTCAAGATCACACCTGAAGTCTGTGGCTAAGCCAGGAGTAGAACCTAGTCCAGTAACTTACCTATTGGACCATGCTGCCTCTTTGGTATGGGCTGTGTTGGTTGATTGGGCAATAACTGCAAAAGGGATACAGGAAGGAGCAGTATTTAACTCGTAATTGGATTTTCACATTGAAATCCATGGGGTTAGCAGGAGCCAGTCCAGGCTGAGCTGCTATTATGCAATGCGCTTCCTCCAAAATCTTGCAAATTACCCCACTTGCAGCGCTTCTTTGGAGTTTGAGGGAAGGGAGAAAGATGTCATCGTCCCCCCACCCCTCCTCAGCCATCACCCATCTCACCCCAGATCATGAGATCAGTCATCCTCTACTCGTGGAAGCAGAGAGAGTGATCTGACCCTATGTAGGCCTATGGGCTTCTTTTATCCTGGATATTGCTGTTAAGAGGCTTGCACCTCTCTGAGTGTGAGTAATATAAGATGGTCATTTACTTTTTTAATAGCATGTCATATTTTAAAGCCCTGTGTGAGAGAAGGCTGTATGCCTAGTAGGTTGTCATTACTAGGGTTGCTTATGAATAATGTCTGGGTGTTTGTTGTATTTCATAATGATACAGTTAGGATACATTTCCCTCTTATAAAATGTAAGGTAAAATATGGCAAACTACAGGATCAAAATAAAGCCTCACATCTCTGCTTGTTAGTACAATTTAAATCAATTGGTGACCTAATGATGGCAGCCAAATTGATTGTGATTTTGCTTCTTTTGGACCAGGCTAGCTAAAGATTTAATACTTAAAGCTAATACCATGGTATATCAATTGAGTCAAACCATCTGTGGAACAGTACAGGAATTAGTTGCCATTTGGTTACCATTGTGGAGCCAGACTTGTGCCTTGGGGGACAGAGAATGTAAGAAAGAAAGCAAACAAAGAAAAACGGGGATCGGATCAGACCAGACCATAGTGCTTTTAACAGCCTATTCCATTTTGTGCATAAATCATTGTCTGTGGTATGTCTACACTGCAATTAGACACCCGCGGCTGGCCCATGCCAGCTCAGCCAGGGTCACAGGACTCGGGCTGCGAGGCTGTTTAATTGTGGTTTAGACATTAGGGCTTGGGCTGCAGCCTGAGCGCTGGGACCCTTCCACCTCGCAGAGTCCTACACCCTGGGCTCCAGCCCAAGCCCAGAAGTCTGCACTGCAATTAAACTGCCCCGCAGTTCAAGCCCTGTGAGCCCGAGTCAGCTGGCACGGGCCAGCTGCAGGTTTTTAATTGCAGTGTAGACATACCCAATGTGGGTACTATTACTAAGGCCTTGACTGCGTGGGAAAGTTGGTGGGTTTAAATTCACCTCTTAAACCTATTTTACTCCGGAGAGTACAGGGATCCCTCCCCCTGCAGCTGAGGAGCGATGGGTACAGGAAGCAGGGGGCGGGAGAGGTGTTTGCAGAGCTTTCTGCAGCTGGGGTAGAAATCTGGGGGTGGATCTGACCCAGCCCTGGATGCCGTGCAGGAGAAGAGGAAGTCCCGTTCTCCCCAGCCCAGCCAGGATTAGCAGCTGAGCCTGGCACAGGGTAGGGTCTTCCCCAGTCACGCCTCCTGCACCACAGTGATTTACCTCTCTGCCGGCTGCCGTGGGCACCTGAAACATACTGCTGGGGAGGGTTGCATGACCGCTCTTGTGGCTTCCCCTTGTTTCCCTGTCAGAAAGTCATTTTTCTCTGGGGAAGCAAAGAAATCTGCGGGGGATATAAATTCTGCACATGCGCAGTGGCACAGAATTCCCGCAGGAGTAATACTATTTAGTTGAACAAGTGCAAACCCATGTGGACATTCTTATTTTGGTTTGAGTGCCTTTTTTGGTTTACCTTGCATTCATTGCAAACTAAAGCCAAACTGAAATAAGACTGTTCACATGGAGGATTGCACTTGTTTAAGAAAACCAGTTTAATTAAACTGGTGCAAATTTGTATGTAGACATAAGAAGTCCTAAAGCCTGAGAAAGGAGGAGGTGAAGAGTGGTCTTGTGGTTGAGTTGCAGGATTGGGAACCAAAGAATTCTGGAGTTTATTCTCTGCTCCACCATGGATATAACTGATTTACCCAAGGTCTCACAATAACTTCTGTACCTCGGTATCATAGACCATATAACTGGGATAATGCTTCTAACAATAAGTTTTCACCACACATAGTTGTTGTGAAGCTTTGTCTACTGATGTTTGTAAGGTTCTCAGTCACTATTGTGCTGATCATCACAGACATGTCTAGAAGTAAAAAAAATAAGATTATTTGCTTATAGTGGCAGTATCTTAACAACAGATTTCTTTATTTTCAGCTGTTCTAAGAGCTTGCGCTGATGGAGGTGCTAATCGCCTGCATGATATCACAGAAGGAAATCGTGAGAGGTACATTAATAATAATATTTTCTAATACTTTACCTTTAATCTTGAGTGAGTGCATCAATGGGCCTGCACTTTCTGTCTGCACATTCTTTCTCTAATCCCTCTCCTTTATTCTGATCAATATATTTTCATTAAACTCACCATCATTTTAACTGAAGTAGAGTGTAAACATACAGCATCTTCACAGTAAAGGAAGTAGCCCCCCCAGTTCCCTAAAATTGTAGTTTAACAGACTAGTGATACCCAGTTGAAATGAACAAAAGCTGAAGACCTGTAAATGAAATACATAATTGACTGTTGTTTTTTTTCTGGGGGGACATTTACAGCATTACCAAGAAAATACCAGTATAATTTATTTTTCTGTAATTACTTATGAGTTCTGAGCATTTTCCTGTCTCAAGAGATGATTGGTACATCCCTTAACAAGTTACCATGCTCTTTCTTTCCTCTTTAAATCTTCATATGATGAGACATTAGCCAACACGCTTAGGACGCAAGAGGAGAGTGTGGTTGAGGGTGGGGAGAGTTAAAGGGGACGGTTTATAAGCAATTGATTTGTTATTCTTTACTAACCTTGTAGTGATACTTGTATTCTGTATACTTGTATTAAGTAAGGGATCCACTAGTCTTATCCACCACATCATCTCATTTACATACAAATATTCAGTATACAATTATGTAATGATTTGTATAGAAGAGGCACTGGATAGCAATATTTCCTGGTGTATTTAATGATTTTACCAGCTCTGCCTTATATGACAACATTTAGAAATGTGAAACAGCCTAAAACATTTCTCTTTTTTTTTATTGTAAGCCTAGTCCTTTTATCCTTTGACATCTTTACTTTGTACTATGGTCCTGTCACTCCTCATATGCTCAGCAGAGTTGGGCATGTGGAACAACCTTGCAAATCCCATCCACTGGTGGGTTCCTAGTGAAGGAGCTTCTGCAGTGTCCCAAGAAAGGTTCGATGATGCCTCTAAGGAAAATCTAGGTGCTTGTAGGAGATGATATTGGAGATAAAGTAAGTATCACTCTTGCATCCGAAGAAGTGGGTATTCACCCACGAAAGCTCATGTTGCAAAACGTCTGTTAGTCTATAAGGTGCCACAGGATTCTTTGCTGCTTCTACAGATCCAGACTAACACGGCTACCCCTCTGATACTCTTCCTCCTAAGTCACTTTTGAGCCAATGCTGTAGCTTTATACATGACCAACCCCGAATACAAATGTCAATATGTCCAGAAAAGAAAAGGCTGTGACTGATGGAACATAATCCTGAGGTTCCTTCCTTTTCTTCCGGCAGATTTCTCTCCCACATCTGTTTGCAAAGAAGGTTATGTGTCAGTGCATTGCATCAAAATGGTGTAATATTTTGGAAGTAAAATAATGGAAGACAAGACAACTGGATTCAGAGTCTTGTCAATGTTAAAAGATGTGCACTCTTTTGAAGCCTGCTCTGGATCAACTGAGTGTGTTTTTAGTATGTTTGGATCGGTTTGGTCAAAGCTCCATGAATGGATAAGGACAATAAACCAAGTAAGTCAGTAAAGCTATATTTAAGGGCAGATATGAAAGGGAAATAGGCCTAACTAGCTGGTAGACAGGGGGATTCACTCCTGAGTCTTGTGTTTTCCTTACAGAATTGCAAGCTTACTAGTTTGCAAAGTGAATCCCATAGCATGAATTTTGTGTTTCAATTATTTAAAACTTCATGAGATTTCCACCCCCACCCCCCCTTTCCTGATCAGCTCCAAATAAAGGTGCAGTGTGTGGTGTGTTGTTTTGGTGGGTGGGGTTTTTTTTGTTGCCTTTTTGCCAAGCTGGGAAAAATCACAACACAACCTGTACCTGGCATCCGTGAGGAACATGATGCCTAAGATCAGTGATCGCAATGACTGTGATGGAGGCTGGCCACTGCCTAGTGTTGCAAGAATGAAGGAGTCTCCTTTACTTTCTGTATTCCCCTTCCCCTCTGCCCCAGTGCAGCAGCAGCAGACACAACCTGACCCTTAATGTGAACTAGAACCTGTTTGACTGAAAGCAAGCAGTTTTGGTTGATAAAAAACATGATATGTTTTGCAGATAGAGACAAAATGAGCTGTGAAATATGAACAACAATATTCTAGAACTCTCATCTTACCTCATTCCATAGCCCATTCATCTCTCCTGCACACATTTCATTCATTTAATATAAATGCAATTCAGGAAAAATAGCTGATTGTACCTTGACTAAATAATTTCATATACTCTCTACATACTTGGCCCTTGGAGTGTTCTTTTTTGGGGAGGTAAATTATACCATCAAAGTCAACCTTTAAAAATTAAATCCAGCAGGGCTTTATATTTTCCTTTAAAGAAACTAAGTCTGCTGGAAAGAATATTCATTTACTTTTCTAAAATATTTTTTTCTTCAAATTCCCTGTCCAACATTATTAAAGAACTGTCTGTTCAGAGACTACTGACATGTTAATTATTTTTTTAATGCAGGCATAGTCTTCTATTTTATTAATTCACCGCTTTGGTAGTTAATAGTATTGTATCAAAAACTAAAAGCCACAGTATGTTAATTATAAATTAATTATAGTGTTAAGGCAGGGGTGGGCAAACTTTTTGACTCGAGGGCCATATCTGGGTGGGAAAATTGCATGCAGGGCCGGGGCAGGGGGTTGGGGTGCGGGTGGGGATGCGATGTGCAGGAAGGGGCTCAGGGCAAGGGATTGGGGCAAAGGAGGGGTGCAGGGTGTATGAGGGGGCTCAGGGAAGCGGGTTGGGGTGCAGCAGAGGTGCAGAGTGCAGGAGGGGGCTCAGGGAAGGGGTGCAGGGAGGGTTGCAGAGTGTGGCAGGGGGCTCAGGGCAGGAGGCTGGGGGTGCAGGAGGGGTCCGGGGTGCGGCAGGGGGCTCAGGGCAGGGAGTTGGGGTGCAGGAAGGGTTCAGGCTCTGACCCGGTGCCATTTACCTGGAGCAGCTTCGGGGTGGCAGCAGCGTGCACGGGCCAGGGCGGCCCTGCACCACGCCGCTCCCGGAAGTGTCCGGCACCACGTCCCTGTGGCCCCTGGAGGAGGGGGGGGGCAGAGGGCTCCACGCGCTGCTCTTGCCGCGCCTCCTGGTTCCCCGTTCCCAGCCAATGGGAGTGCGGGGGGCAGTGCCTGGAGGCAAGGGCAGCACACGGAGCCCTCTGCCTCCCGCCACCCCCACCCCCCCCGGAGCCGCAGGGACGTGGTGCTGGCCGCTTCTGGCAGCGGCGCGGGGCCCGCTGCGCCACGGCGGTGGCAATCCTGCGGGCCGGATCCAAAGCCCTGAGGGGCCAGATTTGCCCACCCCTGTGTTAAGGTATACTACTAAAAAGACTAGACTGAGACTTTGGGTCTGATTCTCATTCACACAAAGGGCACTTTACTATTGTACTGGTAGCGTGAAAGATCATTTAAAATGAGAGTAAATTACAACTTTTTAATGGGTCTTTAGAGTAAATAAGACTCTCATCCTTTACAGCTCCCTTGTGTTAAGTACAGCTGATAACAGCGCCTCCCCATGGGACTTCATCTGGCTCTGGAGATGCAGTAAGTTATTGCAGCCCTTGACAGGATACCTCCTATTCCCACCTCATGCTGGGAGGTGCATTCGAGGGGAGGAGGTAGGAAGAGAAGCAGAGTCTAGGCTTTGCCGACTTCGTGCCTGTAATGGGGTCGGCACCCAGCTCTTGTGAGTGCCCCTCTGGTTGGGTGTGTCTGCGTTCTTTCAGTAAGTAGTCCTGGCCCCGGTAGGGCCATATCCCCAGGCTCAGTCCCTGCAAGCAGACCGCTCTATTCAGGCCCTTTCATCTCCTTTTATATGAGCCTGATGGGCTCTCATTGGCTGCTCCCTGCAGCCTCTCTGATTGGCTGCTTCCACTCTAGCCCACTTGGAGGACCTCTTTATTGCTCCTTTCCTGGGATGGGTGTGGCTGGACCCTGAGGCCTCCAGCAGGGGGCCTTTGAGCCTAGTGCACCCCATCACATTCCTCCCCTCCCCAATAGGATTGGGGCAGTAGTTTTACTACTATCTCTTGCCCCACTCTAGCAGGGTCTCCTCCCTCCCCAACCTCTCCATCTGGAGAGTGTTTCTCTGTCCTTTTGCCCCATTAAGTCAGGGTCTACTCTCCCAGGTCTCTCTTACCTGGAGAGCATTTAAGAGTCCTTTCAGTTCACCTTCACCTCCTGGACTTTGGGGTCTCTGCACACCACAGCTTATCCATCTCTGTACGCTGAGCCTCCACTTCCATCTCAAGGTCAAATATCAAGTGGAGCAGGTGCTTTTACTCCACCTTAGCAAGCTGGAGATCCATGACCAGCTGCTCTCTGAGGCACTTTAGATCCCCACTTCATGCTCCGTTGACTCCAGATGCTTGGTTAGCTCGTCAACATTTAGGAGGGACTTGTAGAACTGTTCTGCTCTACCTTTTTTCTTTGGGGCGACCCTGTCTGAGCCCCTATGCTAATCTGTTCACTGTGAGGTCCATCTTGGGTTCCCACCATAACTGGCTGACCTTGAAAATCTGTCTGCGTCCCAACTGTATCCCGCTGCTCCTGGGATTCTGCCTGGATCCCCAGACTATCCTTCTGTACTTGGGGCACCATCTGAACCCCTTTTGCTATCCTTCCTCTGGTTCCCAGTCCCTCTGCTTCTTTACGTAGTCGGTCCTGGACCTTCCCCATCCTAGGCCACCATCCTGGTCTCTCCTGCATGAGAAACACACCCAGTCTCTTTTGACTGTCCCAATCTTGCCTCAACCTGGGATATCTTTCTTTTCCATTGTTGCCCCTCCTTTCTCTGAGAGGGCAATATCTCTTTAAATGCCCTGCCATCCTGCAGGCAAGACATACCACTTCTTCCCTTGCTTTGGCCATGGGCTGCGTATCTCTTGGGACCCTTGCAATAGCCCTACTGTTCTGCTGCCCGGAGACACCCTTGCCTGGCTCCCCTGTCAGCTCTGGGGCACATACCCCTAAATCAAAGGGATTTGTGCCTGGAGTCCCCTTTTCATCTGGCCTATCCTTCAGGCCCTTGCCTTTCCCCTTGCAGTGAGCCCAACTCTTTAAAGGGCAAAATCTTTTTATGTGGCCCATCTCTCCACTATAAAAGCAGTTAAACCTTCCCATTCCTCCCTGGTTCCTGTCAGGGTAGGCCCTTCTTAAATGCCTCAACTGTCCCCACCCATAGCATCTCCATGGCTGGGCTTCAGGCCTCTTGCCTGCTAAACTCCCTACGTTACAAGGTGTCATGTGGCTCAAGCGTCTCTCTATCTGCTTCTGCTTCTTGGAATGGATCTCACGCCACCACTGTTGTGTCTCAAACTGGGTCTCCTGTTGCCTCTGCTGGCTCTCTATCAGCTGCGTCAGCAGGGTCTGTGTGCACTGCTGCTGCTCTTGCTGCTGCTGCATTTCAGTTACCTGCTGCTGGTGGCCTGCCACCAACAGGCAGATTACCTCCTCCATAGACATGTCTCTTGTTAATCGGGGTTGGTCCGAAGAATCCCACTTCTAGTACCAAATGTAATGGGATCAGCACCCACCACTTGTGAGCGCCCCCTCTGTTTGGGTGTCAGGGTTCCCTCCCCACTCTGAACTCTGGGGTACAGATGTGGGGACCCGCATGAAAGACCCCCTAAACTTATATTCCACCAGCTTAGGTTAAAAACGTCCCCAAGGCAAAAATTCCTTTCCTTGTCCTTGGACGGTATTGCTGCCACCACCAAGTGTTTTAAACAAACATTCAGGGAGGGGCCACTTGGAGCCCTATCCCCCCCAAAATATCCCCCAAAGCTCCTTCACTCCCTTTCCTGGGGAGGCTTGAGAATAATATACCAACTAATACAGTAGGTTAAGGAAGTGAGCACAGACCAAATCCCTGATTTTTAGGATACTGAAAATCAATCAGGTTCTTAAAAGAAGAATTTTATTTAAAAAAAAAAAAGTAAAAGAATCACACCTGCAAATTCAGGATGGAAGATAACTTTACAGGGTAAATAAAAAGATTTAAAACACAGAGGATTCCCTCTGACTCTGCTTCCCAGTTACAAAACAGGAATAAAATTACCTCTTAGCCTAGGGAAAATTCACAAGCTAAAACAAAAGACAATCTAACACATTTCCTTGCTATTACTTACAATTTCTGTAATTTTAGATGTGTCATTTCAGGATCTTGTTAGGAGCTGGTTTACCTGCTTGGTCTCTCTCTTTGTCCTGAGAAGGAACCAACAAACAGAGTACAAACAAAACCTTCCCGCCCCCTCCCCCCCAGATTTGAAAGTATCTTCTTTCCCCATTGGTCCTTCTGGTCAGGTGCCAACTAGGTTAATTGAACTGATTAACCCCTTACAGGTAAGTGATTCTGTACCTCTGGCCAGGAGGGATTTTATGTTACTGCATACATAAAGGTTGTTACCCTTCCCTTTATATTTATGACAGGGTGTGTTTATGTTCTTTCAGTAAGTAGTCCCTGCCCCGGAAGGGCCATATCCTCAGGCTCAGTCCCTGCAAGCAGACTGCTCTATCCAGGCTCTTTCAGCTCCTTTTATATGAGCCTTCTGAGCCCTCATTGGCTGCTCCCTGCAACCTCTCTGATTGGCTGCTTCCCCTGCAGCCACTCTAGCCTGCTTGGAGAACCTCTCCACTGCTCCTTTCCTGGGATGGGTGTGGCTGGACCCTGAGGCCTCCATCAGGGGGTCTTTGGGTCCTAGTCTACCCCCATCACAGTGCCCCTTTTCTGCTCACAGGTGAGGTAGCCAGGTGTAGCTGCTCCACAGACCGTGCTTTTTCCTGGCTCCCCCCTCCCCCACATGCTGGACTTTTTATCTGGCTAAACCTTATGGCTACAGGGGAAAAGGGTGCTTTATAGGCTGCAGCACATAGATTAGGTTGCATCCTGGCCCAAAATCATTAGCTTAAAATATTTAAAATGTTAAAAACTGCCGATGGAATTCTTATTATCAATAAGTTATTTTGTTTTTCTGACATATGAATGTACATTAGAGGTTGCTGACATTTTCCAAATTGGGATTTTGTTAAATTGGAAGAGTTGGGATGGGAGTGAAATCTAGATGAATTTGTTGCAACAGTTTTCATTAAAAATAATCCCATTTTTCAGCCAGCTATGGAGACAGTAAATTTTAAAATTCCAGCAACATAAAAGATATAAAATGAACACAGAACACATTACATGGATTAAAAATAGGCTAATTTATAGATCTCTAAATATAATGGTAAACAGGAAATCATCAAGTGGGTCTGTTTCCAGTTGGGTTCAGCAGGGGCTGTTTCTTGGCCCTACACCATTTAACATTTTTGCCAGTGACGTGGAAGAAGACATAAACCCACTGATAAAGTTTGCCGATGACACAAATTGGGGGATTGGTAAATAATGAAGAGGACAGGTCATTGATCCAGAACAATCTGCATTGCTTGGTATGCTGAATGCAAGCAAACAATATGCATTTTAATACATATGTATTAAATGTAATGAATACATATGTAAATGTAATACATATGTAAATGAATGGGAACAAAGAATGCAGGCCATACTTACAGGATGGGGGACCCTATCCTGGGAAGCAGTGACTCTGAAAAAGATTTGGGGTTGTGGTGGATGATAAGCTGAATGTGACACTGTTGTGACCAACGGTAACACTGGTGACCAGTGTGACCAAGGGTGACACTTGCCAAAAAATTAATGCAATCCTGAGATGCCTAAGTAGGGAAATCTTGAGCAGGAGAAAAGAGGCTATTTTACCTTTGTATTTTGTACTGATGCGACCACTCCTGGAATACTGTGTCCAGTTTTGGTGCCCACAGTTCAAGAAGGATGCTGATTAATGTGCAGAGGGTTCAGAGAAGAGCCATGAGAATTATAGTCTCAGAAAGCTCCATCTATTTAGCTTAACAAAGAGAAGGCTAAGGGGTAACTTGACTACAGTCTAGAAATACCTACTTGGGGAACAAATATTTAATAATGGCCTCTTCAGTGTAGCACAGAAAGGTATAACACAATCCAATGGCTGGAAGTTTGTTAGACAAATTCAGACTGGAAATAAGGCATACAGTGAGAATAATTAACAATTGGAACAATTCACCCAAGCTCGTGGTGGAGTCTTCATTACTGACCATTTTAAAATCAAGATTGGATGGCTTTTTTTCTGAAAGATATTCTCTAGGAATTATTTTGGGAAAGTTCTATGGCCTGCCTTATACAGGTGGTCAGACTAGATCATAATGGGCCCTTTTGGCCTCAGAATCAATGAGAATACAGGACAAATATTTTGTGAACATTTTTGCAAATATATTTCCTGTTTTTTGTCAGCTGTAATGTACAGCAGGAAGGGGGTTCCCCCCACCCCAAAAAAAGAAAATTAACCTTTTAGTCCTATTCTGTTGTGTCTGATCATCCTATGCTGCTTCACATTTCACTGAATTGTTATGGAGTGATGGTATCCACTCTACAGGCAGGTTACTACTTAACTGTCCATCTCTGAACAACTTTTTTTTAAACACTTTCTGATTAAGACTTAAGGCATTAATTCCATGTGACTAGCAGTCTGAGGCACATAAAGGTGAAGCTGCCTTAAAAACTGTTACAATATTGACACTGGAAAAAGCAATTGTTATACTCACTCATGTGTCTCTGAAATACTACTTTCTAGAATGGTGGTAAATGCTCTGTAGTCTTTACTTCAGATTTACAGGCATTAAGACCTTTGTTAATTAGACCTTAAGGCCATAGTAAAGTAGAACTGGACAGTGTTGTCCAGAACTGGTTCAGAGGATGCAGGAGACCTGTGTTTCCTTTCCAGCTGTGTGACAGACTTCTTGTGTGACCTTGGGCAAGTCACTCAGAGCCTGAGTCTGTTGAAGTTGAAATAACTAGGAGATTATGTATGCATAAAGAGATCAGGAGTGAAATCCAGGCGCTATTGACGTCAATGGGAAAACTCTCATTGACTTTATTTGGGCCAGGATTTCACCCCAGGATTTTGAAAGGTAAGCAGCATACTCGCTACTGAAATGAAGAACTGAGCAGTCATCTACTTGAGGGTGAGCAGCATGCTCCTTGAATGAAATGTGGAAAGATCACATACGGTGAGACGAGCCAGTAAATCTCGACAGCCTTGCCTGTGTTCTCCAGAGGTAAGCACAATTTAGTGGCGCCAATTCAGCAGCCAGCCTGTCTTATTTTGATTTAATATTTATAAGATTTTTTTAATTTAGAATTTGCCTAATCATAGGAGGCTCCAATCCTCATCAGTAATCCAATGAAGACGCATAAGTCACTGCTGGCAGCATAGTGTAAAGAAAACTGAATAGAATGGAGAGGACAAGAACAACAGAAGTGTTCTTTAATAGGGCAGCAGAGAATACAAATTTCATGTGTTTTAAAAACAACAGAGTATTGTAAATTCTAGACTAGAAATAAGGTGTAAGTTTTTAACAGTGAGGGTAATTAACCATTGGAACGTTTTACCTAGGGATGTGGTGGCTCCTGCATCACTTGAAGTTTTTAAATCAAGACTGAGTGTCTTTCTAAAAGCTATTCTAGAGCTCAGACAGAAGTTATGGGCTTGAAAGTTCTGTGGCCTGTCTTATATACAGGAGGTCAGATGATCATCATGATCCCTTAAAAAGCTATGAAGTCTTTGTGTTCAGGAGGGATAGCTCAGTGGTTTGAGCATTGGCCTGCTAAACCCAGAGTTGTGAGTTCAATCCTTGAGGGAGCCATTTAGGGATCTGGGGCAAAAATCTGTCTGGGGATTGGTTCTGCTTTAAGCAGGGGGTTGGACTAGGTGACCTCCTAAGATCCCTTCCAACCCTGATATTCTATGACACAAGCTGTCTTTTTAAGAAAACAAGCAACATCTTTCTGTTCCCAAAGTACATTTCTGTAACTGAGGAAAATTATGAGGCAGAATATAAAGAAAAATACCTTTTGAAATGACTCTCTGCACCATCAGTCAGCTGATGGTTGGGAACTGTCCTTTGAACTCAAGGCCCAGAGTTCAAGAACCTTGAAAAACCGCTAAAAAGTTTAAAAGAGAGAAATCAGTTTATTTGGCAAGAGTTTTAGGGAAGGAGTTTTTACATTAAACATTCTCTGCCTAACCCTAAAAAGACTACAGCTATTAAGGTCCAATATCACGGTTTCAGGCTCCTTCTGATTCATGCAAGATCAGTGTTTGGTAAATCTACCATCTAGCCTGATCTCTTATGAGATGCTGGATCTGGCCTGCATTTTTAAAAACAAACTTATTTTTGGAAACTAATTTCAACGCCATCCCCATGGCTAGAGTAAAAAATGGTTTTAATGGGGTTGGGGTTTTTTTTGTTTTTGTTTTTTGTCTGAGTCTTTTTTAAATCCTTGTTAGGAGGATAAGACTATTTACAAAAACAGTGGGATTAGCTAATGTGTTTTTGTTTTTGTTTTTGTTTTTTTTAGTGCAGATGAGGCCTCTAATAGTAGGAACAATTTAGATTACATATCTTTCTTTATTTAAAATTTTACTAATTAAACTTTGATACACATCCGTACATTTTCAAATATATTGTTCTTCTAATAGTTTTACTCTGATAATGAAATTCAAAGTTTGTTTCAGAATTAGCAAAGCTCTTTAAAAATGTTGGTGGTTATAATCCTAAATTTAAGCAAAAATTAGCTCCCTGCATCAATAAATATTTCCTAAAGGCATGTGGGCAATAACATTGCTACATTATGTAAGCATATCAGTCTTATTGGGTCTCTGCATCGGACATTCACAGAAATGATGAGAGGTGCAAATGATTGGTACATCTGAGAGGGATTTACTACTGGATTTTTGGTATAAAAGAGCAATATAGATCCAAAGCATCAGGATGTATTTATCTTGAATTATTGACTAAATCAGTATGATATATTTCTAGACAGTTGGTTATCAGATGCTGTAAACTGGAGATCAAAATGTTGCCTAAGCATTATCCTGATTCATTTTAGGATTGTTGGAGGGCCAGAAGTAGTATGTTTTTCTGATCACACAAAGTGGGAATAAATTTTGAAGGAGATATCATTGGAAGCAGCTGCAAAAGCCATTTTACAGCTAAGTTTACTTAGAGGCACTGTTGATTATAGTTATTATATTACATACAGTATGTTCCTGAGAAACTTTGTTCAGGTGGGTAGGTCCTTTGGAAGTAAAATACCAGAAAGTCAGCTGCAAGGAAATGTCAGTTACCAGTTACACTACAAGACTGAGGTGGAACTGCTTTTCTTAGCTGAATGTCTGCAGCTATTGCAGTTAAAGATGGAAATCACATAACCAGCATTATCAGAAAGCGTTGCTCATTTCCAACAAATTATCATAGCTCTTCAATAGGAAAACACATGAGAGAGGTTGCAGGTGAGTTACGGCCCTGAGAAGTAACTCCCAAAAATCAGAACTTAACCAGAAAGATGGCATCTTCTGTACACACTATTGTAAAGTTTATGAAATGGTAGTTTCTTCTGTCTCAGTGTAGATTGCTTCTTTTTATGTTATGGGAGGAAAAATAACTATAAGGTAAGCCATGGACAGATGGCTGTGATTTCTCTAGTCAACCAATAAGGACTGTTAGAGTAATGCCTTCATGCACATCAGCTCTATGATAAGTTAACTGAATCCCTATGTATATTAAGGAGATTTATCAGGCATAATGGAGTAAATTTCACTTATGCGGGGTGGTGTTGTCTAGTGGTCGGAGCAGGGAACTGGGAAGCAGGAGTCAGTGGTACAGGTGCTTACCATCCTGTGCCTCAGTGTGCCCATCTGTAAAATGAAGATAACGCTTGGTGGGTGCTTTAGTAAGGACCAATCCTGTCCTTATTCACATGGCCATTTCCCATCCACATTTCTAATGTTACATTATTGATGAAAGATAGACCTATATCAGGACCTGTACCTTCTTGAATTCAATGGCAATTTTGCCAATGATTTCACTGGGAGCAGGAGCAGGTCCTACATCAGGGCAAAATTTACCCCTAAATTTTAACAAAGCACTGAAGCACTTGATGTCTTCAGATTGGAAGAGATCTTAATAATGGTAAGTACTATTATTATTGTTATTTGTGTTCTGGTGGCATCTAGAGAGCTCAAATGAAATGATGCCACATTTGGATAGATACCATTCATACACATAGTACTAGAGAGTTGTTTCCCTGAAGCGATTCCAATGTAATTGAATAAGACAGAGAAAGGATGGGAGGGGAAACAGAGGCACAGAGTGGTGAAATGACTTGGCTGAGGTCACAGAGCAGGGCAGTGTCAGCTGGGAGTAGAATCCCAGTCTCTTGACTGTCTGTATGGTGCTCTGTCCACTAAATCATAGAAGATTAAGGTTGGAAGAGACCTCAGGAGGTCATCTAGTACAAGCCCTGCTCAAAGCAGGACCAACACCAACTAAATCATCCCAGCCAGGGCTTTGTCAAGCTGGGCCTTAAAAACCTCTAAGGATGGAGATTCCACCACCTCCCTAGGTAACCCATTCCAGTGCTTCACCACCCTCCTAGTGAAACAGTTTTTCTTAATATCCAACCTAGACCTCCCCCACTGCAACTTGAGACCATTGCTCCTTGTTCTGTCATCTGCCACCACTGAGAACAGCCTACCTCCATCCTCTTTGGAACCCCCCTTCAGGTAGTTGAAGGCTGCTATCAAATCCCCCCTCACTCTTCTCTTCTGCAGACTAAACAAGCCCAGTTCCCTCAGCCTCTCCCCATAAGTCTTGTGCCCCAGCCCCCTGATCATTTTCATTGCCCTCTGCTGGACTCTCTCCAATTTGTCCACATCCTTTCTGTAGTGGGGGTCCCAAAACTGGACGCAATACTCCAGATGTGGCCTCACCAGTGCCGAATAGAGGGGAATAATCACTTCCCTCGATATAATAATATAATAATTCTGCCTCTCTATTAGAAAAGAGACTAGGAGGAGGCAAGCTAAGTGGTAGCTACCAGCCATGAAAATGGAGGATCGTGTTTTATACGTGATAGCAATTCATGAAAATACAATTACTCCACAATGGATAATAAGATTGGGGAGTGAGGGAAGCTGTGACAGCTGCCAGACACAGAACCTGTTTGGGGTAAAATAGGGATATATTCATCTAAACTTTGTTCCCACAATCTAATGGTTTTTATTGCTTCAGCTCCATGGGCAGATAAACTGCTTTTGTGCCTCCAGCATACTGTAAGTAGAGCAATGTCACTGCAGTCTGGGTGATTTCCAGCTTTATGGCATGGTAAGTCATTTATAGCCATCTTGGTGACAGGAGTTAGGATTTCCTAGCAATGAAATACTGTGCACTGAGTCACTAGTGGAAAAGAAGTTCAGAAAGAAATCTGAGTTAGTCTAAAGTACTCTTGTTTAGCGTTCCAGTTCATTGTGCATTAGGAGTAACTGCCAGTGTCTGGGAAATTTGTTAATTGTGTAGCATTAAGGTGAAAATTGTGCCAGTGGAGTTATTACGGCCCTGAATATCAGTAGAAATGAAGGGTCACGTGGGTGATAGTGTCTTTTATAGATTAGTATTTAAAAAAAAAATAGAAGAAAAAGGAATTACAAATCAATTTTAACACCATGTGGGAAAGAGTTTCCCCTATTAAAAATAAATAAATAAGAAGAAAGACAGACAGACATAACAGGAAGCTCATATGACTTTTTGTTCATATTTGTAAATTTTCAAAAAGCAACATTAACTCAGACTCAACAACATGTATCTCCAATTTAAAGGAAACTTAATTAGGGCTGAGAAGAATGCCAAGAAGACGGAAGAGCATTCAAGCCATAGGTACAGAACTGTGTATGATGCCAACAGCTTCAACATACAAGCCTTAAAGTGAGCTACGCTGCGCTGCCACCCCATGAAGAACTAGGCAAGGGTTAGCAGTGTTGCGGTACCTGTTTTCTTTTTCAGAGCTTGTGTACTCATAGCCCAGAGAGAAGCTGAAGGTGGCAGGAGAGAGAATGCCACAAAACTTCAAATTTTATAGGAAGTTGTGTAATGGGAGTAAGCATGGCACCTGAACACAAATTATTCAGATTACTTTCTGCTGTCACTGAAATGCTTTTTCAGTAAACTTATTAGGGATTGTTAGAGCGTAAATAGATTCTGAATATCTCTTAGATTTTCTCGTTCTCTTTCTCCTCTAGGCCCTGCTCACTTTTTATAAATATGTGAAAGCCTGAAGTTCTAACTTAAACAATTTGCATTCAAATATGCACCTTCATTTTGAAAACAGATTACCGTGTACTACAAATCTGTTTAAATTTAGTGTTGTTAGTGAAGTCAGTAGCTCACAAAAAGGGGATTTTGTACATACTTGACGGTAATGGGGAACTATAACTTTCAAATGTAAATCCATTTATTGTTAAACTGTTTTTCCTAGTTCCTCTTCTATGATTTTTTTAATCTAATTTTAGTCCAGGCAAGTCTTTCCATTTTATGAATCACCTCCTTCAGTTTTTTCATTCTAAAATGTTGTGCATCACAATTGTTTTCACAGAAAATGCTATTAAGAACAAAGAATTGCATCCTATAACTATGACAGAATATTGATTGTAATGCATAAACAAGAATAAGATGAAAATGTCTACTTAGACTCCCAGAAATTAACCATTTAGGGAAATTAGCTACCCTAGCTTCTTATATGTTTGGCCACAAACTTGCACACTTGTATTTGTGCAGTGAAAAATCCAGGCTTTCATGGTGAATGATAGGAAAGGTAGACTTCTTGTGTGTAATTTTGGCTCTAGATACATCTCTTTGTCAGTGCTGGAACTACTAAAAAAGGACTGTGCGGCAGTCTTGCCTGGTGCATAGTTTGGGCAAAGACAGTTCAAGAGGCAACCTCTATTGGTTGGCTAGGCAACGACTGCCATCTAAGATAGCAAATACAGTAGTCCCTGGCCAGTGGCTAATACCGCCAGTCATCATCCATTAAGCAATCTGTATGGTGGATTGCTATGCTACTCTGAGCTTTTTGTCACTGAAGAATATGGGTTGTGTCCTTGGCTAGAAGCTAGCGTTGTAAGTGATCACGGCACCGACTTCAAGTTGTTATGCACCAAAACCAATTTATCCATCAGTGTTAATATACACAGTAATACCTCTTGAGCTTTGATCTTAGTTTCACTGTATCCACAAAAACTCAAATTTACACATCCAAATTCCATCCACATGCATAAATTCAGACTTTTGTGCAAGCAAATTACTCTGCACACTGAACTATGAACACAAATATACCGGCTGGGTTGTGACATCTACTGCTAGATTCTTTTTCTAAGAGACTGTTGGTGAAATAGAAAATCAAGAAGGACCACATGAATGTTTTTACTTTCCAAGTCCTGCACATAGTATGATAAAATGGAATACAGTGTTTTCTGTAGTTGCCTTTCATAGAAACTGTATTCCAAAATGTTTTAAATAATTCATGTACAAGTTTTATAGTAAAAATTAATAGCAGATGGAGAATTTAAGAGTTTTGGGCAAGGGTGAAAAGGTGTGTTTTTGGATAATAATTGAATATGTGTATCATCAATGATGTGGAGAGACGCACGAAGGCTGTTGTAGATGACGGGAGCTATGAAGAAGAACTTTCTTACCCCACACTGACAAGATTTTCAGTAAGTAGACAGACAGGCATGGAAAAGGGGGACTATAAAATCCATGTGGTAATCTGGATCTAAGAATTTGGAGGTTCTTGAACTAAATAGAAATGCATCCCCCACTGGAGTTGTCTGCAGATATGAAGGATGTCTTCATGCTTCACAGCATGTCAGAGGTGGGCTCTGGAGTGACCAGAGAAGAGAATCGCAGTAGTCTTGCTGAATGGAGATAAAAGCATGGGTGAATTCAGAAGAATACTGAAAGCAACTAGAATAATATGCAAAGCAGTCTGAGTTTATGTATCTACATAATGGTCCATACTCAGTAATTCTAGTTAACCCGGAGTATGGTTGAATGCACTGTATACAGAACATCTTGAAATTGGATTGGAAAGAGATATGTGTTCCATGGGAAAGCACAAGACTATTTGATATGCACTCCTTTCATGGTTTATTCCTCTGAGTTGCCCATGAATGTTGAACTAAATTGATTGCAGAGTAAAGAGAAGGTCATATAAATAATGCTTGGAAGCAAACATAATATGAGAATTAATAAAACTCTCCATGTTCGCAATTCTTATTATTTTTTTTTAGGAGAAAACCATGACCAGTGATTATCTGTGGGCACGCTGCAAATTGCTTCTGTGCTATATTCAATTTTTATTTTTGTTTTGTGTGTTAAAAAGCAGCTGGTGAGTGTGGGGAAGCTGTGGCTCCAATGAGTTATATGAGTGTGCTTCGAGCTCTGCTGAAATTGATTTTATTTTAATTTTGGTGTTGGTGATTTTTCCTGTATTAACTTCATAACACAGGAATAGACAGAGACAGCAGTTGTCAAATAAGGGCCCAATCCAACTCCTATTGAAATCAATGCAAAGTCTCCTATTGATTTCGTTAGGAACTGCATCAAACCTTAAATGCCTTAGATCAAACTGATGTACGCTTTATTTTTGGACTATCTGACATTAGGTCTTGGATGCAAATGTTGGAAACACATAGGGTAAGATTCTGTACTGCAATCTTGAAGAGATGCACACACAACTCTTAGCCCATGGGGTGTATTAGCTAAGGTGGCTTTAAGCCACATTTGTTACCTTCTGACTGGAGGCTGCTCTGGGGGCTGGAGAGGTCTCTAGTATAACTTTAACAGCACTGCAGGCCTGTCTGAGTTACAGCCCCCTCTCCAGGCTGCCTTACTGCCCAGAACCTCCACAGCACAACATACCCCTAATATAATATATGGAGATATACCTATCTCATAGAAGTGGAAGGGACCCTGAAAGGTCATTGAGTCCAGCCCCCTGCCTTCACTAGGCAGGACCAAGTACTGATTTTACCCCAGATTCTTAAGTGGCCCCCTCAAGGATTGAACTCACAACCCTGGGTTTAGTAGGCCAATGCTCAAACCACTGAGCTATCCCTCCCCCCATTGGCATGCCCCCTATGTCAACGCTTGTGAGGTGGTCCTTGGGCTGTCCTCCATAATGCCTGCACTCGGGAATGCCCCAGCTGGACATGAGGCTTTTAGCTCTAGCCCGTTCCCTGCGATAAGTGGCTAGAGAGGGGGTGAGGATCTCACCCATAATCTCAACCAAGTACTAGATACTTCAGGGACTGGAGATTAGATATACTATTGATGGGTAGCTAAAGTAAGCTATTTTAGGGTAGGTGTGGAAGATATCTACAATCACTAATGTAGATACAGCATGTTGAAATTGATTTTTTTTTTCAATTTTCTGTTTGAATTTCTATTGAATGAAAAGGATGAATTTTACAGATTTGGTGTGTGTGAGAGAAAAAAAATTCATTCTGTTTTTGACCACTTATCTATCTCGTAAGTCCAAAAGTAGACTGCAAAAAAAAAAAAAACTTTCACAAAAATATGGTGACATCCCCCTCCCCCCCCATTTTTCAACTAGCTCCAGTTGAAAAGAGAGTAAACTGAAGGAGTAAAAAAAACAGAGCACAACATTGGAAGCTGGCTTGAACATTCAGGAGAACCAAAACCACCTGATAGAAAGACTTTTGGTCATTGTAGTGATTCACACATAATTGTCAGTCACATATATTCAACTACAGTGTTCAGGAGCAAACTTTTTTAGCCATCCAGTTGCACTGCAGATAACTGCCATTCTGATTTCAGATTCCAGGCCACCATTTACATTCCTAACAGATATAGTTCTCATTCATTGTAGTTTTAAGTGACTGAATTAAAGATCTTTATTGAAGTATAAAATGGGGTCTAGCTAATGTATTTATTTATGATCTGTATACAAAAATTAAAAGGCATCTGGGAGTATAATGTAGTTAAAATCTCCTTCCATGGGCAAGTTAGTGGGAGAAAGGTAAGGGAGGTCTCATTTGATTCTGTAAAAAATCTACAGAATCACAGTTTTGATGGTGCTACCCTCTGTGGCATGGTGGGTGGTACTCTCTGCCACTCTTTCCCAGCTGAGGGTCCTTCAGCTGGTGGAAATGTTGATAATAGAGTGACATTGGACATGGGTCAAGTTTGTATCATTAGAAAGCCATATCTCCCATGAACACAGTGGTACCAAATATGACAAACCTAGAACAATTATGTAGATATATATTTGAGCAAATGTTAAAAAATCAACATTTTTTAAAGTTATACTTTAAACACAGGGATGTATTGCTTAACTAAAAAAGACATTGATCTTAACTAGTCCTAGGGGAGTTAGCCTTGGCACATAGGACTGAAAACATTTATTTATCAAAGTCTTCATCGGTGACATCTCTATTTAGGGCCACCACTGCTACACACAGGCCTGTAAAGGCCCATGTCTAGTTGTGACACTGTACCTCGGGAGAACACCCTGCACCCCCATGTTCATCCTTATAATATGATTGTGTGGTATCCAGTGCAAAGTTTGTCATGTCGGGTGTCTACGGAAGGCTCATGATGCACTGAGCATTGTTGTTATAGTAATGTTATAGGTTGTAATTTCATATATATAGTTATGAGGCTAAAATGTGTCCTCATGGCTTAAAACAAGCCCAGGCAAAACTCTCCAAGAGCAGAGGGGCAGTTCACACCTCATCAGAGCATGTATGGGACAAACCCAGCCCAGACTCATAGGAACAAAAGGACACTGGCCTAGGCAGCAACAAAGGATCTGTTGGACTCTTGAGTATGTCACCCCCATTCCCTTGGTCAGTTTGGGACTACGATGAAGTAATGCTCACCTGACTCTGAAGGGGGGGAGCAAAGCCAAGAGGGAAGAAAGAACTTGATAAAAGGGAGAGACGTTTGCCATGCTCTTCCTCTCTCTTCCATCTCCATCTACCGACACCACCACCAAGTGACTGAAGCGCTGATCAAAGGGGCGAGCCTGGCTGAAGGGCAACCAGCCAGCCTATGGTGAGAAGCATCTAAGTTTGTAAGGGCATTGAAAGTGTTAAGATCAGCTTAGAATGTGTTTTGCTTTTATTTCGTTTGACCAAATCTGACTTGTTATGCTTTGACTTATAATCACTTAAAATCTATCTTTTGTAGTTAATAAATTTGTTTGTTTGTTATACTTGAAGCAGTGTGTTTAGTCTGAAGTGTGTCAGAGACTTTCCTTGGGATAACAAGCCTGGTACATATCAATTTCTTTGTTAAATTGACAAACTCATATAAGCTTGCAACATTCAGCGGGTGTAACTGGACACTGCAAGACGGAGGTTCCTAGGGTTGTGTCTGGGACCGGAGATATTGGCTAGTGTCATTCGGTTGCACAATCCAAGCAGCGGCTGGCCAAAAATGCTCACTCACGTAGCCAGGAGTAGCTTACATGCTAGAGGCTATGCGTGAACAGCCTGTGAGTGGGGATTCTCACAGCAGAGCAGGGTATGGCTGGCTCCCAGAGTCGAGGCTTAGAGGGACCTAGCAGATCACTGGTCCAGATAACACCGGGGGAACGTCACACTAGTGTTGTGACACATTTTGATTCAGTACCACAACTGTATTTGTTCATGCATTCCAGCTGCATAAGAAAGGTTAGCTGAAGTGAGCAGTCAGTGGGGCTAGCAAGTATGATTGGTAGGTCATTCGCTCTGGCACCTTGTGTAGTTCAAAGCTTTAACACCAAGTTAAAGGCTGACCATGTTGAAATGTATCTTTTCTCCTGAAATAATGTGGTGTGATATGTAGTGTCATGGGTATCCAGATCTTCTATCTCTTCAGCAATGATTTTTTTGCTTCTGGAATGCATCCCACTTTTGCACAATAACCAAGTGAGATCCAGGTTGGTGAATGTAGAAAGCTCTATTACAGTCAATGTAACTGCTGGTTCATTGAAAACTGGACTTCTTGGCTTCAGAATTTTTTGACCTTGATTGGAAAGTGAATGAGTCAGGAAGCTCCTTCAAAGAATGGTTTTTTGCTGGTCCAGACAGCACTTGATGCTGGGACTGATCCCTATTAATATGCTCCTGGTAGCAGACCCACAACAGTAGCATAAGGGGTACCTTTGCCATCTGCTGCATCTTCAAGGAAGCCTAAATTATTAGCAGCACAAAATATTAACCTACCCTTGATGAGGTCTGGGGGAATGTAGAATCCTTCATTAAGTTCCATGCAGTGAACAACGTTTGCATTTGCAGTCTCCAAGCAGAGTACTTTGTTGTAGTCGATGGAAGCGCCAATGTTGTGTGGAAGCTACACAAGGAATTTACTGTGGGTTTTGGAATGAATTATGGAACTAACTGCCACTACTGATAGATTATTCATATGCTGCATGCAGGGCTGGCTCTAGGCACCAGCGCTCCAAGCATGTGCTTGGGGCGCCACTTTCCAAGGGGCGGCACTCCGGCTCCCTTTTTTTTTTTTTTTGCTTGGGGCGCAAAAAGCTGGGAGCTGGCCCTGAGCGGAGGTGAGCTGCAGCGGTGGGGGGCGCGGGGAGGGCCGCAGGAAGTAACCCTGGGGGAGGGGAGCAGAGGAACCGCCCCCCACCGCCGCAGCTCACTTTTGCTCCGCCTGCTCCTCTGAGCGCGCCGCCGCCGCTCCGCTTCTCCCCACTCCCTCCCAGGCTTGCCGTGTGAATCAGCTGTTTTGCAGCAAGCCAGGGAGGGAGGGAAAGCGGAGCAGCGGCGGCACGCTCAGGGGAGCAGGCGGAGCGGAGGTGAGCTGTGGCGGTGGGGGGCGCGGGGAGGGCTGCAGGAAATAACCCTGGGGGGGGCAGAGGAACCGCTCCCCCCCCCAGTTCACCTCCGCCTCCTCCCCCGAGCGCACCACCTCCGCCTCCTCCCCCGAGTGGCAAGCCTGGGAGGGAGGGGTAGGAGGGGAAATGCGGCGCGCNTCTCCCCCCCCAGTTCACCTCCGCCTCCTCCCCCGAGCGCACCACCCCCGCCTCCTCCCCCGAGTGGCAAGCCTGGGAGGGAGGGGTAGGAGGGGAAATGCGGCGCGCCCGGGGAAGGAGGCGGGGCCGGGGATTTGGGGAAGGGGTTGGAATGGGGTGGGGAAGGGGCGGAGTTGGGGCGGGGCCGGGGGGCATGGGAAAATTTTTTTGCTTGGGGCGGCAAAAAGCTTGGAGCCGGCCCTGGCTGCATGTATATGTTGGAACCCTGCCTTTCCACTTGTGCATGAGATTTTGTGATACAAGGGCTGCCTTGTGCTCCACTTGCTTACTGTCACACTCGCTGGTGCTGAAGTCACTGCAAACACCAGTACACAACTTAAAGAAGTACAGGCCACAAAGTATTGTTTTCAGGTAGGGCATCAGCTATAGATCCCTGAAACTTTGGTGTACTTCAGGGCAAAATTCTTTTCTTTTAAATAAAGAAAAAGCATCTGGAAACATTTGTATCCCGGACATAAGTGCTTTCTTCCACTTTTGATAGTGCCCGATCTTTTGCAGCGTTGAAGGTTATGCGCTGCAATTGATTTCTCTGGATAGGATTGCTAAAAACTATGTCCATATCCCACAGTTCCTCTCCAATCCTGTTCAAAGCATATTTCTCTATATTTTGCCTCTGCATCAGCCACTGCTGCTATTTTCACATCCCGTAGCATCTCTCTGAGGCAATTTATGAACTCCAGCTGAGTCTCAGTAATAAAGTTAGGGTTGGTTTCTGTTGCTTTTACCTTTTGATGGGACACTTTACATACACGCTCAGTGTTGCACTCGATGTGGTATGCAATGTCATATGCATGGGTATCTTTTGGGTCAATACATCCACTTTCCCTCCTGTGCAACATTCTCTTCACGAGTGACTGCTTCATACAGTTTCTCACCTGTCTTCCATGTTAAACCTGTGCCTAATGAATGCCTGTTGGCTTCTCGCTTATGGCAAAAGAAGGTGGTGGTCTTCTCAAAATGCATGTCATGGGTCTAGTGTAGCACTTGTCAATTTTTTTCCCTGATGCTCTATGTACTTCCTCTCCAGTGTTGCCAAATTCAGTTTACGGGTGCACTTCTTACAGCATGTAAGGGGCCCTCGAGCAGTGTTTGACCAGGTCCTCCAGGGTGGTATTCTCCGAAGGTTCAGTTACTAGTCAGTACCCTTTGTCTCCCCATTGATGCCTAAAAATGATCAAGACCAAAGGAAAAACAAGGGTTTTGTAATAAATTACTTCAGGGATTGTAATTAATTATGTGATGTGCTGTGTAGTTCGGCAAATATGAGCATATTGTTTGCCGTTGGATTCCAGTCATTTCTGGCTGGATGCTGATGTCTTAACCTGTGCCTTATTACAACTCTTGGCATAATAAACAAAACTGATAATCAGTACCACTAAACTGTGTCTTGATGCAGTGATGGCAAATCATACTGAAGCACTCCTTCAGTTTATTGTAATCTGTAACATTATTTTTTTTTAACAGCTATCATGTTCTGAGCATTAGCTGATAACACAGTACTGTCAGTCACAAGTAACTTTGTTGGGGCTGCATATTTGACATGGCTGTATTAGAGTATATATATATTTTTTTAAAGTTGATTTTTAAACATTTTCTGGAATCTATAACTACCTAATTGTTCTAGGTTTGTCATGTTTGGTACTATCGTGTTCGTGGGATAAAGGCTTTTGAATGATATCCAACTTGACCCGTGTCTGATGACGTTGTATTATCAACATTTCCACCAAACAGAGGCCCAGCGAGTGCCCCCTGCCACACCACAGAGGGTGACACCATTGAAATTGATACTATATATTTTTACAACTCAAATGACACCTCCCTTACCTTTATATCATTAACTTGCCCATTGGATTACACATGCTTCCAGACTTTATCCTGGGCTCAACCTACCACAGAAATAGTAACTGCAGCAGATCATTCTATAATAATCATTCCTTAAATAGGCAAGTGCTTGGAGAAATGTTCCAATCCCTGTTCTGATTGAAATCCCACCCACCCAAGCATCTCATCCCTTTCTAAAAGCCCAAACAAATGGTTGAGCCTTGCAGCATGGCCTGTTAGATGACAGATTCAGACTATTTCAGATTAAAGACGGAAGTGAATTCCAAAGTTGAAGAGCCCTCACCAGGACCCTAGTTCAGGAAATCCACTTAAAGTGAAGCATGTGCTTAAATGCCTTCCTGAATCTGGGTCACAGTGTGTGGGAAGGTTCCCCCCAAAATACAAAGTACTTTATCTTTTAAGCTCAGTGAAAGAGGTGATTGGCATGTAAGAACAGCAAATAATTACTTATTTGCCCCACTCAATTATCCATCGTTAACATTGGGGACAGAGAGGGATGGATATCAAACTGTAGACTATTAGGGTCTTTGTGACTTGAGACAGAGGATGATCCCATTATTGTGGAGAGGGCTAATAGAATGTCAGAAAGAAGATTGATAAGGAACAGAGCTGTAGATAAGTATTTTTAGACTGCCTGAGCTATGAAGTAATGACAAAGTCGATAAAGGATGATATCTTTGACAATTCTCTCATCTTATTCTGCAGTGCAGAAATGGCTAAAGAGCAAGATTTTGGTATTCAGGTATGGCTGAGATGATACAATTCATGGTGTTAGTACAATTTTTTTTAAGCATCTGATTTTGGAATAGATTGTGGTGTTCTTTATTTGGAATCTGTAATATTTGGGGAGCTCTAAAATTCATTTATAGTCTTCAGATTGCTAGACATGCAAATATTGGGCCAGATTTCAAGAACTGGCCATTATTTTTTGCTTTCAGTCTGTAGGCTTTTCAACATTTACATGAGACTGCTGAGGGAGATCATGAAATGCTGTGAAATCATGTGACGCCCATGTGCTGTTGAAACCCAACTGTACGTCTGTCTCTCTGCCAGCAGCTTCTGCCATCATCGGCAGCCTCCAGTTTTTAGAAATCAAGTGATTTTGCTGAAGCTCAACCCAGGAAAGGCAAAAGACCTGCTGGTAGGAAGAAGAAAACACGATTAATAGTCAAAATGGTGCAAAGCCTCTGGACTGCGATGGGCTCATGACTACTCGTGGATGTGCAATTGCCAGAGGAGCAAAGATTACTCAACATCGCTGTGGTTGCTCCACTGTTGGGCTTTAAGAAAGCAAGTGGGGCTCTTTATAGGTAAAACAAAATATGTGTTTGGCTATCCAAGCATCAGCCCTACTGGCAATAGGATTGCTGCTCTCGTCCTATATAGTAGGTTTCAGCAGGTAATGTTCACTGTTGGGGGCAGGTCCGTTTGGATTTGTGCATAACAAGTGGTGGAGGGAGAGACTATCCCAAACATATAATTCAGGAAAGGAAAAGGGCTAAATAATTTTAGTTACATTTTCTCTTAAAAAATCAACTTTGAGTTGCATTTGACAACTCTCCTTTTAATCACCAAATGAACGAAGAAGAGGGACACCATCCCTTTGTTTTTTTAAAAATGGATCTCTATTTTAGATCAAATAAACATTATGTATAAGGTGGATGATGGTTTGAGGCTTTTTTTGTGTGTGGAGGGGATTTGTTGAGGAGTGCATGATGGATTTCCGGAGATATTGGCTCTCTATGGGAATTCATATGATAAGAATCTTTTTTGAGGAATTAACAGCTGTGCTAGCAAGCAAATTACTGAACCTACACATGCTCTGAATGCAACTGTGCTGATTGGCACCGTGGGGCCAACATTGATCCATAATTCTAAGCTTTGCCGTAAAGAAATGTAAGTGCTTGCATGCTCTGTGGTTCCATCTCCCATCTTGTAAAAAAGTTATTGCTCTCTAATTTCCTTTTAGAATCAAAGAATTTCAAATTGGACAGCAGTTTCTGAGAGTTGGACCCATGCCTCTGTTTTCTTCTCCATCCCCTGTTTCTCGATGGTGGGACTCGCTGGACTACTTAATCTTCTGCTATCTTAAGCAAATAAGAATTATATAGGCAAAAATGATAGCAGCAGTTGTGGAAGTGGTAGGGACAGCTTCCCCGGTCTTGTTCTCTGTAATAACTGTTTTTAAAAGAAATTGTTCTCTTTTTTTCAAAAACTCTTATCATCTTTTAGTGTCTCAGTGTTGATTTTGGATACTAATCGTATCATGTTTATTAAGCAGCCATGTGCAGGGATCTATCTCATTTCTCATACATTCCCCATGAATACCTCTGTATTTCATTAAATCTCAGCGTAAGAGGAAATGTTTCCTGGCAGGGTAATATTCTAACAGCACATTGCAAATGTGCAGAAGGGCCCCAAGGTCAGAAACTCTTTTTGAAAGGTTAATTAAGTCTGAAAGAAAGGTATTATGTTGTAATTAAATAGTAATGAATGAGGAGCTGTGAAGTATTTGGTGTATGATGCAGTACCACAAGGCAAAGCTGAAATCATCTGCAAATTTATTATTTTATTACATATTCTATTATAAAATACCCCTGGGTGTCAGTGTAATTTTTATTTCTGAACTTGGATATGACAGAAGGGGGATTAAGTGGTCAGCTCTGCCATGCATATATGTAATCATAATACATCTCAAGAGTGGTTCTAGGAACTTTAATAACATTCCTGACATACTTAAGAGAACTTTCATCAAAAGTGCAGTGCCTTTCCAGCTAGGTAGAACTTCATTTCTAATCAGAGTGTAATGTGCTTTTTACTGTGTTCACATTGAAAAGACTTCCACAAGTTTTCATGCCTTTAAATTTTACACCAGTGTTATAGAAACATCGTCATGACCCTATTAAAGAGTCCCATCAGAATTTTCCTTATAGTCCTCGTGCTTTCGGTAGCATTTCAACATTTTAAAGTGCATTGGGAGGGGGGAGGGGGGAGGAATTGGTACAAGTGTTGGAGACAAGTTGTCAATCCAGATGTGGATTTTTTGAAAACATGATATAAATTAGCTGATTCAGACTTCTGTTCAGGTGCCCAGATATTGCACTTCGTAATTTCAGAGATCAGTGAAGAATTAATTAATCTTCTATACCGTATGTACTACACTATCTAGACAGAAACATAAGCTACCAGCAGTTGGCAGTTTTAACTGCTAATTACTCTGTGCTTAGAAGTCAAAACCTTAGTTATTTTGTGTGATGAAAATAAATGGCACTTATAAACAATAGCCATATTATATAAAAAACAAAATGGGAAATTGCAGAAACCCTACTTTTACTCAGGGCTAAATTAAGGCAGAAACACTATGGGTATACACGTAGGGGCCTGGCTTCTGGAGTCGCATGATATTGGAACGTCAGCTTTCACCTTAAATGTTTCTAGCCCTCAAATATGACCTGAGTGTAACCGATGCTTTGTCTGCCTGAGTTTGCAGACAGCCTGAATAAATAGCTGAGAGAGTTGTTAATTGCCCCCATTCATCACAGTACAATGTTAAATCTGAAACCTGCAGCTCTGGGGCACTCCCACTGACAGCATCCTGAGTTCTGGAAAGGACTCTGTAGGTAGGGGGCCCTTACTAATGCCACCTAATCATGGCTCTTATAGGGGTAGTGGGGGCTGTGTCCTCCTTTCTCCAGTTGAACCTCAGTGCACCTGAAGATAATGGGGATGGTGTTCTGGAAAGGGTGGATAAGTATTCTGCCCAAAGAGGAGTGATGGTGGGCTCTCACTAAACAACGTTTCTGTGGGTGGCACCAGCCACTGCCATCCCAAGGAAGGGATGGGGCATGGCATGAGGAGGGCATTAGTGGGACACGTGGGTTATACGTATGGTAGCAGATTGCCTTAATCTGATTCTGCCTTCCTCTGTTTGTAGATTGTGCAGTCTTTGCTCACAGTGGTAAGCACTTATGAAAGTGAGTAGACTCATTTAGTGGAACACTAACCAGCATGAGTAAGGGTGGCACAGTCTAACCAACTTTATTTTTTAAAGCTGCTTAGGTGCCTCTTGATGGTCTCATCCTTTAGATCTTCCAGGGACAAATTTTCAAAAGCGAATTATCTAAATTGTGCCCATTGGCCTGCATATGAATGCCAATACACAAGCTCAAACCCTGATTTGTGGGCACACATGTTAGAATCTTACTGCTTATTTTGCTCCCATTTTCCAATATATATTTAATAATCTAGAATTGCAATATTTGTACTTTGGCTCGTATTTTGGTAACATGATGAAATCAAGTCCTCTGTATCTTCAGCACTACTTTCACTGTCTCTTCAACACAATTAAGGAAGTAACTTCAGCTAGAAAAATGTTTTCTAGCAGCCTGTTAAAATATGCATCCTTCACCTGTCTCATTATCGGGCAGATTGGATTATCCCTCACAACTTTGCATACGCCTGAAAATCTTTCAAACTCATGAATAAACAGCCTGATGCAAATATTAGTCTTAAAATTATGTGAAAAATTTAGCTAGCAATGAATCTTTCACAGAAAGAATGGACCACACTGTCATCCATAGTATTCTACCAACTACTAAATGCCATCTCTAATGACATTGAATGTAATGTAACTGTCATCGGAAGTGGTCTATGGGCTCCTCCTCAGGGCAGCTCAGTACAAATTAATTCAAAGTGTCTGATTCGCCACTCATCTGCATTGTGTGTAGTCATTTACACTTGAGCAAACAAGGGTGTAAAATGCTACCAAATTGGAATGGTGGCATTTTATACCCAATTTTGACGAGTGTAAATGGCTGCACAAGGAGTGAGGCTGTGTTTAATCAGGCTGTAAATGTCTTCTCTGGAGGAGCAAGTCAGTTTACTATATTTGGTAACTTATTATACTGTGTTATATATTATATTTATCTGTAACTCTATATCTATATCCTTAAACTGTAAAATGTAATTTTTGATTCCATAAGAAGCATTAATCAGTGTTTGAAATATAATAAAATAAATAAAAATGGTATTTGCTACATACAGGATTTATACAATAGTGTAACTTAATTAAAAGGCAACAAATAATTATTTTTGTAACCCCTTTTCAACCTAATCCATAATGATTAGGTTGGTGAGGAAGGATGTTATACTCTCATACTCTGCGGCTGACATCAACAACATTCAATATTTTAAAATGAAAAGTATGTTTAGCCCTTATGATTGCTCTGATATAATTTTTTTTTAAAGATGGGGGCACTTTGTGCTAGGTACTATACATACACACAGTAAGACTGTAAGATTACAGTCAAAACAAAGTGTGGGAACTAAAAATCAAAACACAATATCATCCTTACACTTTCTTAACATATGATACACTAATGTATCTATGAAAAGTAAATGTTAACAGTAGTATTTTTAAAAACAGCCTATAATTTGAGTCCCTTGATCATCTGTGCAAACTTGTGAGTGCAAATGACAGAATTTAGACATTTAACTACCGGATTGTTCATGAGCTGGTTAGATAGCTAAATGCTGGCATTTGCACTCAAAATTCTGCATCAGGAACTGATGTAAGACTAAAGGTGCAGATACAATAAAGGACTAGTTGAGGCTTATTTAAAAGTTGGCCTCAGAAATGAATGTCACTGCTTTTAATGAAGCATTGACGATAATTAGATTTACAAAGGGTGAAGGAGTTTAGCAGACAGGTGGCAGCCAAAGTTTTGACATTAAATTTAACATAATATGGGGCTCCATAGCACTTGTAATACATCTTTTCTTTCTAAACCAATAACATTGTATTGAACTATAATCCTTTCTTGACTCTCAAGTACAAAACCATATAATTTTGACATGGAGACCTTTGGTGTGCATTTTGTTTCTTTCATGTACTTAAAGTAGCAATGTACTTAAAGTAGCAAAAATATTGGAAATCTTAACGTAAATATCTACCGGTCAGTAAGGACCTGATCCTACACTTATGCATACAAGTAACTTCATACATGAGTAGCTTCATTGAACTCAATGGGACTATTAATGTGTGTAAAGTTAATCAAGTGTGTGTTTGTAGGATTGGGCCCTAACATGAATTTTCAACATGGGATTTTAGATTCACAGTGCCTCTTAATGAGTGTTGTTGCTAAATCCTTGTACTGACAACTAGCTGCTAATAATTGTTTTAGTTCAGTAAGTTCTATTTAAAAACCTTTACCATCTGGAATAGTTCATTTTACTGCAGTATTTATAGTATTTCTCTTTCTACACATAGTTACTACAAGTGCTACTTGGTAAAGGTAAATACCATGTTTTGGCAATCACCTGATGTTTTGATGGTACCCATTGCAGTTTCAATTTGTATGGTAGATTATATAATAAGCAGAAAGAAACTTTACTCCAAAATTGTCAAATGCTCTGAAATCAAATGAACATTCCGTAAACTATTATACAACCTCTCTCTTCTTAACTACATTGCCTGGTTTAACATTTACCTATTATAAGCCAAATTCTAAAGTCCCCGCTCAAAGGCAGATGCTCAGCTGTTGTGAATTGCCATAGCTCCATTAACTTCGAAGGAGCTTTCACAATTTACACCGGCTGAGGATAGGCCCCTCAGTCCATACTCGAACAAAACTCTGTGTGCTGTCCATGGGACATCAGGATTTGGTCCTGTGATTTTTATCTAATTATCTAAACTAGTGCCCTTCCCCCTTATAACATTAGACTCTGTGGCTGATTAACTACTACACACATTTTCAGATACCTCTTCACTCTAAAATATAATGTTTACAGATTTCTTCTGCATGCTTTGTTTGCAGTGTTGTTGTAGCTGTGTTGGTCCCAGGATATTAGAGAGACAAGGTGAGTGAGGGAATATCTTTTATTGGACCAATTTCTGTTAGTGAGAGAGACAAGAAGATGGTCCAGTAAAAGATATTATCTTATTCTTCTCCCCCCCTCTCCCCCGCCTTGTCCCTTTTGCATGCTTTGGCATTTAGGCACTGGGGATGGCTGACTTTTAGAAATATTTTACTTGTCTGCGGAGAACATTTAGTAGCTGTACTGACTGCTAAGCAAGAGGGAATCTGTGCCTGCAAACATAGCAAAAGCAACACATTAACAAGACTGACTTTTCTTCTTATATTCAGTGGTCACAGTCTTTGGGAAAGCAGACAGCCCATTAGTGATCAGTGTGGAATTGCCCCTGGCTGTGTTTATTGGATTTTATTTGTTACATCTCAGTTCGTTCACAAAGGAACAGGATCAAGAAGAAGGAAGAGAAAAAAATCAAACCAAATCAAACCCACAGCAAGTCACTGTCAACCAAACGGCCTGTTCTGTTGATTAAGGTGCAGAGCGTAGGCATGAACCTGGATGTTTGCTTCAGTGACTTCAACATCTTACAGGAGTAAACTGCTACAGATGGCAGTGGCAGATTTCGTTCCAATGGATGCACACTATGTTGTCCATTCTGCCCTCCCCCAACCCCACTAGAAAAAAAAAAGAAGAAATACATTTGTATATGCAAATAATCTTAAATTTAATAAATCAGACTGAAGAAAGCCTAAGGATTGAGTAATTTACTTCAGTGGAACAGAGCACAGCTTGGTTTGTTTTTGTTTTGTTTTGTTTTTTATATGTGAGAAGTAGGGATGCGAAACTCCTCTATTGTTTTCTGAAATTTAACTAGAGTTTGAGCAGCGAGGTCAAAGTGCAGTTATGGTCAGAAACAAACTTATTTAAAATACTATCTTCTTCCTCACGAGTCCAGCTCCTCGTGTGTATTCAAATTCACATCAGCTGGCTTTACTGACTCATATAATTTTTTGGTACTGTTTACTCCAGTTAACCCTACCGGTGATGCTCAAGCCCCAAAAGACACAAACTAACAAAAAGACACAGGCCAAGTGCAGATCAGTTTAACACTTTCCTACCTATTAAAATGTAGTTGTTGCTAAGAGTTTCTCAGAGCATTGGGTACAATGTCTACACTGTATTATATGCTCTGTATATAGAGAATTTTTAGAAAAATTTTCTAGCAATAGTCTTGATGGGGGTGGGGGGAGATGGGATCAGTTTCCATAGTGATCAGGGAAATTGTGCTGTACCCTACTAGCAAAATCTGTCTTTCAATAGGGGTTTCAGCTTTAATATGGTCAGTTTGTTTATTTAGATTTAAAATAATTAAAAAGATGCCTATCCAAGGTCTCAGGTGCCTTAATAATACAAAATCCCAGCAGCATTAATCATTTCAACCAGAACTCAGCCAGCTACCTACAGAAACTCCTCTCCGGCCCTGCATTGTTGTGGAAAGATCACTCTCAGTGCTCTCCAAAACACCTACCAAACAGTTGTCTTGTCCTGGAAGGGTCACCAAATTTGGGCTATTTCAAAACTTAGGGAGCAGATTCTAGGGTCCTGGAGCCCTCCCAGAGAACACCTTACCAGCCATCCCGTCTCATTTATAATGAAGGGGATCCAGCTCAAGCGCCCTGCTGACCATAGATGTGGCACTATGGCCTGGGAAGAGAGGGGGTACCTCCAGTAGGCTGGTCTCAGGACAGTTAGGGCTTGTAGGTCAGAAGCAACACCTTAAACTCCACCTGGAGACCAATGCACAGCCAGTGTAGTTCCTGGAGCTCTGGTGAAATGTGCTCCCAGCGAGATGCCCCACTCAGTAAGTGAATTGCTGTGTTCTGCACCAGCTTCAGTCTTTGAATGGTTGCAAGGAGAAGCCCCATATAGAGCACATTCCAGTGTTTCTAATTTTGAAGTAATTAAGGCTTGGGTAACAGTGGCAAGGTCCGCATCCGAAAGAAAAGGTCACAACCCCCTAGCCTGATTCAGATGAAAAGCTGACCGGCTTACAGCTGTAATATGGTAATAGAACAGCAGCTGGGAGTCTAAAATAACCCTTAAGTTGAGAATCCTAGTAACTGACTGTCGACATACTTCCTCAATCACAGGGACTGATACTACCTCTGCCATCTTCTCCCAGCTGCTCAGTCTTGTCTAGGTTAAGTTTCATCCATCTTGCTCTCATCTATGCCCCAATCTCATCAAGACGATGACTGAAGAGCAGTACTACACCATCTGAGTTGGATGAGATAACGACACGTACAGTTGGGTGTCATCAGCCTAATGACAACACCACATCCCATGCCTCCTTACAGACCCTCATAATGGCCCCCCTTAACTGGTTGGCAACAGTATTGATTGGTGTTTGTCTTGCTCGCTTGAAAAAGAGGACCTACACCCGCTACTGCAAACAACATAAAGATACTCTTTGGTTGCTCAAGGAATAGGAGGTTTATGGTTTTTGGAGAACAAGATTGTATACATTGTTTTCCGTACATAATTATGCGAATTAGACAATGACTATACATAAATAGCTGTTACAGTTAATTATTGAAATTAGAATGGAGCAGTAGTACCATACCATTCCAGAAACTTCTAACTCTCAAAGATTGCATCCAATCACAGTAGCATAGCAACACGTACTATGCTTTAGCATCTTCTAGCTAATGCTCAAGGTGATTCAGATCACCACCTGGCCTAGAAAGTACAACAGATCCCACCTTTGTTCAGAAGATTTGGCCAATTCAAGTGTGATGAGAGTTTTCACCCACCTCTATGTTATGGAACTCCATTGCACCTGAGATGTCATTGCACCCTTCTTGGTGCATCAACTGCAGCTCTATGGCTGTATAAAACCTGAGGCTGAGAGTGCTGAGAGACTACCCTATGGCTACGTCTACACTTGGAACTCGGAGTGTGATTCGCAGCTCTCATCAGCAAGTGCACTCAAACTAGTTGTGTAGGACAGGCAGTGGTGAGCAGAGGCACAGGTTAGCCACCCTGAGTATGTACCCCTGGGGTCTGGGCTGGTTTGTACTTGGGGCAGCTAGCATGGGCTCCCACACATTGCTGCCCATGCTACTGTGGTTACCTTTCTATTTTCAGCATGCTAGCTTGATGAGAACTAGTGCGAGTGTGTTTCTCAAGTTGTGAACCACCCCTTCCGCCCCACACCCTCATGCTGATCTTCTTGGTAGTGTTCAGTAGCAATGCATTCCAGGCGCCCCCCGGGTTACACAAACCTGACTTACGCACATCCGCACTTACGGAAAAAGTTCCGTAAGCTAGAAATAATTTTTGTTGTTGTTTTTTTTTTGCATAATGGTCGGGTATATGTTTCCGACTTACGCAAAATTTGAGTTACGCAAGGTGTTCCAGAATGGAACGCTTGCATAAGTCGGGGAGTGTCTGTATGTGCCACCTTCCCATAAGATGTTTTCAGATCTTGTCCTGACACAGAGATCCCTGTGTTGGAACAGAAAAAACAAACGCAGCTCTCCCACGTGCTCATGTATCTTACTACCTGACAAGCCAGAAGCCTTGCCCAAGTCCTGACTTAGACATCCAAATTTCCCTGTGTTCTCTGCAGACCTCTTGCTGTCTAATTTTCACCCAGCTATTAACCTTGGAAGAGTGGAACTCCCTACTAAATATTTTGCTACATCCTTTATTTCTTGTCCCAAATGCCATTTTTGGTAGCCCAGACATATATGTTTGTGTGTGTTATAATTAAGGTACATAGAACATGGAGAATATTTGCCTGAGTTACACTGTTGAAAATAGGAAAAATTATTGTAAACATCACTAGGCACCAGCATGAACCCAGCGCTCATTCTGAACATACATTTATCTTCTGTCTCTGCAATTATGTGCTTCAGTGATACACTGTGTACCAGGTGTGGTCGTATTTAAAATGCCAGTGGTCCAATGGAACATCACTATATTCCACCAGTGCACGGAAGCTGCAGCAGAGAACAGCAGCAAAAGGTTTCATAAGACTTCCATATCCTACTCATTTATCAAATGGCAGCTGTGCAGTAGTTAGACAAATACAATTGTTTGGCTGTTAACAGTTCTACACTATGCGGCTTCTCCCTATCCTCCACTCTTCGTCTCCCCGTGTGTTCACGTGTATTTTTCAAATGGAGCAATTTCTTTTTAATGTATATTTTTAATAGGAACATTTCAGAACTCACAATGCACTGTTTTCCTTTACGCCATGTTTAGCATTGTTTGGAGTGAGAAAGGAAGGAAGAATAGAAATAAATCTGCAAGGCTCAAATACATCCTTGATGATGCTGAGGAGTGAGAGAGTTTAAATTAATAGAGGGGAGGGAGTTTGTTCACAGTGGCTGACTTATTGCTAGGTTAGAATCTAGAGCAAGAGATATTTTAACTAACCACAGGGGAATCGTCTTGTCAAATCAATAAGGATATGGTGTCATTTTAGACACACACACTATTTTTTCTTTAAACCCTTTTGTCTTCAGGTTAAACCTTTATTTGCAGTAGTTTTTGTCCTGGTGGTTTTTGTTTTTCTTTTCTTTTCATATTGCCATAATTGTAAGGCATCTCTTCTCTGCTCAGTGCACCTAGGCAACTGAATCATTGATATGACTTATGTATGGACATAAAGAGGAGACTGTGCCTCCAAGCAAGAAGCACTCTGAAAAATGAACATGCAAGCCCTGTCTCCCACATTAAGGACATAAGGGCCCAGTCCTGCACTAATCTCTGGTGAGTGGATGCCTGCATCTGTGTGAAGTCCCAGTGAGTTCAATGGCATTCATAGACTTTAATCATAGAATCATAGACTTTAAGGTCAGAAGGGACCACTATGATCGTCTAGTCTGACCTCCTGCACAACACAGGCCACAGAATCTCACCCACCCACTTCTGTAATTCTGCCATGTGGAGTTCAATGTAGGATCAGGGACTAGGACTCCAGTTCAGCAAAGCACCTGAGCAGCTTCTTAAGTCCATTTCTATTTGGCAAAGTACCTGAGCACATGCTTAACTTTAAGCATAAGTTAAAGTCCCATTAAGGTCAGTAGGACTAAAGCACGTGCTTAAAGTTTAATCAAGTGTTTCAGGGATGTGCTGACCAGTGATTGTTTTGTTCGCAATAGGTGATGCATCAGACAATTAGAGTGGTAGGAAAGAGACCCGTATTAAGCATTCTGGATGCCATTGTTATATGCCGAGGCTCCGGAGTTTGAGAGCTAACAATTGGGATTCCATTTGCATTGCTGAGCCCCTTGTTGCCCCACTGAACTAGGTCCGTTCTGAAACCTGACACTCTTTCTTCATTTTCCCTTATCCTGTTACAGGTGTAGTTTGCTGATTCATAGATTCCAAGGCCAGAAGGGATGACTGTTATCATGAAGCCTGACATCCTGTATAACACAGGCTGTAGAAATTCCTTGAATTAGAAAATATGTTTGAGTAAAGCATCTGCTCTTGATTTTAACAATTGCCACTGATGGAGAGTCCATCAAGTGGTAAATTGTTCAAATGGTAAAAAATTATGCCATATTTCCAGTCTGAATTTGTCTAGCTTCAGCTTCCAGCCATTGGATCGTGTTATACCTTTTTCTTCTAGATTGAAGAACCCTCTGTTACCAAATTTCTCTCCCCCATGTAGGTCCTTACCAGCTGTAATCAATTCATCCACAACCTCCTCTTTGTTAGACTAAATAGATTGAGCTCCTTTAATCTATCACTATCAGACATGGTTTCTAACTCTTAAATCATTGTTGTGGCTCTTCTCTGAACCCTTTCCAGTTAATCAACATACTTCTTGAATTGTGGATACTAGGATTAGGTACAATATTCTAGCAGCGCCAAATACATAGGTAAAATCACCTCTTTACTCCTAACTTGAGGTTCCCCTGTTTATGCATCCAAGTATCACAATGGCCCTTTTGGCCACAGCATTGCACTGGGAGCCGATGCTCAAGTGATAGCCCACCTTCCCCCTCCCTCCCAAATCTTTTTTTGAGTCGCTGCTTCTGAGGATAGAATCCCCCATCCTGTAAGTATGGCCTACGTTCTTTTTTCATAGATATATATGTCATATTCCAGGGTGCAATCTAGAGAGGTGTGTCACCACCCGCCCTGCAACCTTCGGTGCCTCAAAGTGCTTTGCCAACCTGGGCCTCTCACAAACAGCATGCAGGTCACACCCTGAGTATCTGTGGATAGCTGAAGCCTGCCAACAACACTCCAGTCACACTCTGGCTTCTACCAACCTCAGTTACCACTTGCAGGGTGACCCCAACACACTCCCAGTCTTGAATTTTCCCAAAAATGTGTGTTCTGCACTGTACTGCCCAGCCCTCTCCTGGACAGTTCAGATATTAGAGGTCTATTGCCCTTGTAAGGGGTCAGTATTCAACAGTTTGCTTTTTAACAGGAGTTACCAAGCAGTTCAATTTAAACAACACTGGATTCATTTTGATTAAAAAATAAAACAAGTTTATTTAATTACCAAGAGATTTTAAATGAGAACAAGTATAAGGCATTAAAGTCAGAAATGGTTACAACAGAAACAAAGATAAAACACTTTCTAGTAACTACAACTCAACAAACTCGACTTACTTCAAGGTAAAATCCTTACCACATGTACCCAGCAACACTGCTAACCAACCTTTCAGGATCCCTCCCAAAATCAAAGGGCTGGTTCCTTTGTCGTCTTAGGTGAAAGAGAGAGAGAGAGATAGGGAGAGGGGGGAAAAGAAAACCCTGGGGTGTTTTTCCTCCTCACTTGAATAGTCCAGACACCCTTTGAAAGGTATATTCCTGAGGGTTACCCCTAGAAATAAAGTTGCGTCCCGCTGTGAGGACGGAGACATGGAGTCTCATGGGGAAAGAGGTTCCGTGTGATAGCTTGCTAAAATGCAGATCAATCTGTTCCTGCCCCCCCTTCTTTGCCAAAGAATGGCCACTTGACAGGTGACTGACAATCAGCTTTGGTGACACCTGGCTAGAGGCGTCAGCTTTTCTTTCTTTTCTTCGAGGAACAGGTTTACCCCTACCCAGACTTGTCTGGTAAACATATTTCTGTCATAATTTCAGCTTATGTTCATAACTTTACATGTAATGTTGCTACATACTTTTCACCGGGATATTATTGACCAGTGAGTTGTTAGTTTTTAGATGATGCCTCACAAGGCATATATTTTACAAAGATTATTAAAATAGCGTGTAGGATGTGAATATAGGGTGCCTTCGGTTACAGTATATGTTTACATTTGGCCATGTTAAAATGCATATTGTTTGGTTGCACTCAGCATACCAAGCAATCCAGATCACCCTGTATCCATGGCCTGTCCTCTGCACTGGCTGCTTTTTGTGACCATAGTCTGGCAGCAAGGGACAAGTGGTCATCCTCCTAGCTCTCAGACCCATGTGCTGTGGTGTGTAGTCATCTAGGTAAGGATTTACAATGCCCCTTTTTTTGAAGACACAGCAGGGTATATCCCACTACAAAATTCCTCTGGCCTGCCCTGAGCTAAGCTGGTGTTTTTTGGATGGATGAGTCTGTTAACCTCCATTCCTCCTTTTTCAAACCACCATGACTCCAACAAATAAAACCAAGTATAGTGCTTGATCTTGTGAGCTGGTAGGAATTTTCCTGCAAGGTGCTGAATGCCCTTCGCTCTCATTGCTTTCAAATTAAGTAAACTTATGACTGCAATGGAGCATGCAGTTATACTTACCTTTTAAGTAATGTGTCAGTAGCAATAAATAATAAAGAGGGATTTAAGGGTGCTCAGCAACTCTGTGAAGATTTTATTACCTGATTTTTCAGAAGGACAACGCCAGCTCCCATTGAAACCAATGGGATCTGCAGGTGCTCTGCACCTTTGAACGTCAGGCTATTAGTTCTGAAATCTTGGACTAGCATTTTAGTTTATATTGCATAGCTCATTAGTGACGGGAGAACCATTTCAAACATTAACAAAAATAAACCCAATAGTTCTACTTATCGTTAACATTTCTTCTTGTCACTAAGGGGTAGGTTTTCAGAACAGAGAATTTTGCAGCATGATTTTTATTAATGATAATGGAAGTTGCTTGGCTGTCCCTGTGCAGAAAATTTCCCCCTGATGTATGCTTTGGGTAGTAGTTAGAGATGATGATAATCTATTCTACAATTTATTTCAAGTACTACATTTTTATTATTTGCAGGGTGGCACACTACATTAGAGGTAAGCATAAATGCATACATTATTGAAGTGATAGCCTCACACAATTTTATATTTTTCCTTAAATCATAGCATTTCCAAATTAAATAATACTTAATGTTCTTGAATGTTAAGGCTTTTCAAAGGCATTGGAAAGAAATTCATCTCCAAGACTGCCAAATATTAGGAAACAGCTTAACACTGTGGTCTATGCAGCACTTTCTGGTAGTCCACAGCAGGCTGGCTGGTCATATGCGTCCTGATTCAGCAAAGCAGTTATGTATGTGCTGAAGTGCTTCGCTTGAATTGTGGCCAGGGTGCTGGTTCTCGCCCACATTTCTAACTGCTAAGTCTCACTACAAGAAGCTAAAAGTACACTATATAATTTCCAAATATTGCTTTTCTGCGTAAGGTGTTGGTGTTACTGTCGCTGTCATTAAGGATTAGTAAACTCTTTGAGGCAGGGGTCATCCTTTTGTTCTGTTTTTACAGTACCTACCACAGTTGGGTCCTGGTCCATGATGAGGGCTCCCATGTGCTACTGCAATACAAATAATAATAAGGGAAGTTTTGTGATTGCAAGTGAAAGTGGAGGTAGACTATGGGATCAGGAACAGAAGTGGAAGAGTCCATAATCTATATTTTAAGATATGGTTCACACTATGGAAAAATCATGAGAACCCATGCTTTAATTCTGCTAAAAAACTATTCTCTGCAGCAGTGGTTCTCAACCAGGGGTACGTGTACCCCTGTGGGGACACAGAGGTCTTCCAGGGGGTACATCAACTCATCTAGATATTTTCCCACGTTTTACAACAGGCTACAGAAAAAGCATTAGTGAAGTCAGTCCAAACTACAATTTCATACAGACAATGACTTGTTTATACTGCTCTATATACTATACACTGAAATGTAAGTACAATATTTATATTCCAATGGATTTATTTTATAATTATATAGTAAAAATGAGAAAGAAAGCAATTTTTCGGTAATAGTGTGCTGTGACACTTTTGTATTTTTATGTCTGATTTTATAAGCAAGTAGTTTTTAACTGAGTTCAAACTTGGGGTTATGCAAGACAAATCAGACTCCTGAAAGGGGTACAGTAGTCTGGAAAGGTTGAGAGCCACTGCTCTGCCGGACATAACAGTACATTTATAGCATATGGAGTCTGTTAATCTTGGGTGACTAGTTCAAATACAGATGAAGGTGCTGTGACTGCAAGTTGCTGTCATCCAGTAGCTTTTTTGGTGATGTGTTTGAAATTACAGTAACTCCTCGCTTAACATTGTAGTTATGTTCCTGAAAAATGCTACTTTAAGTGAAACGATGTTAAGCGAATCCAATTTCCCCATAAGAATTAATGTAAATAATGGGGGGTTAGGTTCCAGGGAAAATTTTTTCGCCAGACAAAAGACTATATATATATATATATATACACACACACACACACACACACAGTATAAGTTTTAAATAAACAATTTAATACTGTACACAGCAATGATCATTGTGAAGCTTGGTTGAGGTGGAGGAGTCAGAGGGTGGGATATTTCCCAGGGAATGCCTTACTGCTAAATGATGAACTAGCACTTGGCTGAGCCCTCAAGGGTTAACACATTATTGTTAATGTAGCCTCACACTCTACCGGCAGCACAAATGGAGGGAGGAGACACAGCATGGCAGAGAGAGACAGAGACACACATCCTGTGTGCATGTGTGAGAGAGAGAGAGAGGGAAAGACAGAGACACACACCGTGTCTGTGAGAAAGAGAGACGCGCATTTCCCCTTTAAGTACACTGACCCCACTCTAAGTACATTGCCTTTTTAAGTAGATCAGCAAGTTGAGACATCAGCTGTTGCCAGCAAGCTCCCTCCATCCTGATCCCTGTCATGTCCCCCCCACACACACACACTCTGTGGAGATGGAGTACAGGAGCAGGGGGCAGGAACAGGGGACACCCTGACATTAGCACCCCTCTTCCCCTCCCCCACTCCTGTACAGCAAGCAGGAGGCTCCTGGGAGCAGCTCCAAGGCAGAGGGCAGGAGTAGCACACGGCAGTGGCGGGAGGGACAGCTGAACTGCCGGCAATTGCTAGCCTGCTGGGCGGGCGTGGGAGAGGGAACTTAGGGGAGTGGAGAGGGGGGTCGCCCCCCCCCCCTGGTTCCCACCCCCCCCCCCCCCCCAAGCTAGCTCCAATGGGCTGCTCTTTCTGCAAGCAGGGGACAAAGCAGGTGGCTGCCAAACAACGTTATAAGGGAGCATTGCGCAACTTTAAACGAGTATGTTCTCTAATTGACCAGCAACGTAACAATGTTAATCAGGATGACGTTAAGTGAGGAGTTACTGTAGTTAGTTGTCTCAGCCTTTAGTGACCAGTTTCCATGTCTCAGACAATCTTGTGCATAATCTCAGTAGAGAGTTGATAGATTGAATAGGCATGGGAACTGAACGTAAAAAACCCCCCAAAAAACAAATCTCCTGCTGTACCTGTTCTTAGTATGAACAGGACACGTCAGTCCCCATAGCTGTCCTACTGCATCCTTCTCTAAGTGCTAAGTTCACAGAACACCCCTGCTAAAAACCAACCCTCATTCCCTTAGGGTGAAACTCACAACAGAGCAGCCAAAGAGCCCACTTTAGGGTTAAGTGGAAATATGGACTTGGACAGGCTGGCTGCCTGAAAGGTGTTTGTTGTATTGTAATTGAAAGCAAACTGTACTGTACTCTGTCTTCAAATGTTCATGTCTCCAGTGTTAACATTTGTTTTAAAAAGGTTCATTGCCCACCATTATATGCTAAAGGAGCTACATCAGAAGAAAAATCAATAGTAGGAAATTGTAACTTTGAATTAATGATACAACTGAGTAGTTATGCCAGAGTAATTTATTTAAGAAAACCACACTGTATTTTATTATAAAATGACTTCTAAAGTGATTTTTTTATTGTATAAAAAGGCATTTTACTTTATGTTAAAATTTGAAAGTGAGTTAGTAAAGGGCCCCGTCCCAGTTCTGCAAACACTTCAGACTCAACATGATGCTCACTAGCTTTTTTGAAGCTACGTCCTGAGGGGTGGGCCTTGTCTTCTAATCATCTGTTCCCTGAGGCCAACATTAAATGACCAAACTGTATAAAGGAAAGCCTGAACTATTCCTGGGTGTTCTTGTTCTGAATCTGAGATAGTTACAAATTTGTAACTACAGGGAAAACCACTTGTGGATTTTGAAGAACTGACACATATAAGACCCCGAGGCTGGAATTGGGGTGACCTCTGGAAAGCTTTTTAGCATGCATGTAGGTTCGTTTATTATTTAAATATGTTCTCTCTGTAATACTTTCACCTTAAGAATAAATGTGCGTGCTTTTAGAGAGTTGTGTCATAATTTGCAACTGCTGGCAATTATAGCTGTTCATAGTCTTCGGAGAGAAAGAAAAGCTTACAATTCCTCAATACACATACTGGACTCCCTTTCCAGCCCGGGATCATTCTTTCACTGTTCAAAGTCTTTTTCCTCCAGATGGTCCTCCAGGTGTTGAGATGGATTGGGGGAGGGAAGCCACATGATGATATCATTCTCCTTCTTTTATACTTTCTTCCAGCTGTTAGAAAGATCCTTGCTGTGATGTGGGGGCCAGCAGTAGCGGCGCCAGCTCTTCCAGCGCCTAGGCAGCGGAAAGTCCCGCCCCTGAAATGCCACCCCCAACAGCGGCGGCGAAAGGTCCCACCCCCAAATTTCAATGGGCGGCCGGGGCGCCGGCGCCCCCAAAATAGCAGTGCCCTAGGCGACCGCCTAGGTCACCTAATGGTTGCGCCGGCCCTGGGGGCCAGGCAGTCTCCATTGGTCAAGCAGTTTCCATTGCATATGTGCCTTCTCTAAGGAGCCTCTGTGATAGTGGTTTGTGTGTTGATGAGCCATTAATGAGCGTCTGGCCAGTGATGGCTACTCCTTTGTTGTAACTGAAAGGCTGGCCGTGGGTGTTCCCAACCTCACAACATATTGCAGTAACACATATAGCAATACTTCATAACTTCACATATAACTATAGTACATACAATCCAACAGGATATTAATGTTCAACAGATCAAGACATTTAAAATGATACCTCACAAGGCATACTTTGTACAAAACATATCATAATTCTATGACAGTGGTGAATATGGGGGTTCCAGGGTGCTGCTTTGAGGTACAGACTGTCACACACAACAGGGTTTGCAGCTGAGACTCCCAGGCAGAGAGAGTTGCACCCCTGCAGGCCAAATTTAGATGCCCTGGGCTACCTTAGGCAAGGAGCCACATGTTTTTTTGTGAATCCCATTCTGAGGTGCCTATCTCTCCCCATTCATTGTGTAGGAAGCCTAGATGCCTAACCCTGATTTTGTGAATCCCAGTGCTTTTCCAGACACCTAAAAGATAGGCATGGTGATGCTCATTTAAGTTACTTTGTGAATCTAACCCATGGTGTGTGTCTTTTGCATCCTTCAGGAATGCTGTACCCTTTCAAAGATTTTCCTCCTTTGTTTGTTTTTGTATGTTTTGGGGGAAGAGAAGAAAGGAGAAGTTACAATAACCTTGTGGTTGGGCACTCAGGCCGTTTGGTGCCCCCTGCGGGGGATTCTGAAGCCTTGCTCTATTCCAGCCCCCAGTGGTGTTTCTAGGGGGAGGCAGTGGCCTGGGGTTTTGGGGTTAATTTTCAGCCAGAGTTCACAGGCCTCTCAGGAAGGCATGCCTATCTTTGAGATAATTAGGTGAAGCTGAATCCATTTGAAGTCAACATTTTTAAAAGATGTATTTTGCCCAGAGGAGAGAGACCTATGTAGCAGTTGTATTGATCAGAAGCCAACGCAGTGTGTTCTAGGGACACAGCAAAGCTACTTGTTTTGTACTTGTTTCTTGAGTTTACGGTTTGTAAAATTCCATGGATGGAAATTCAACTAGCAACAGTTTCTTAGTATCAATTTGGGTTAAGCCAGAATCTCTGGGGTCAATTGCTACCTGGAGAGGATGTGTTTTGTTTCTATTTCTCTTGTAATTCTGCTCCTAGCCCCTCAATATGTCTCTTGAAACATCTCTGTTTCAATGTTATGAAACGTTTAATGGTTAGAAAAACCCTGCAGCTAGTAATTAGTGTAAGGAATTAAAGCATAAGAAAACAGGTGATCATAAATGACAGTTTTGCCCACATTAAAACCTCTGGACTGTGTGTGGTGTTTGAGCAAGATTAATTATAAAACAGCTAATGTTCTATGGAAGTTCATAGAAGTAAGTGTGAGATGTCATATGATGCTCTTCATAACAACTGTTTTTCCTTCTTAGGTGGGGTGAAGGGCAGGAATTGACTTGTGGGGTGACCATTTTTACATCCAGAGTAAACTTAGTTTTAATAGCCTCCCCTGCATTAGCAAGTAGGAAAGCTGGGAAAAGAACAAAGGATAGGAGTTCACCTTTGAAGTTTCTCAGGCTTCTGAGATCTTCTAATTAGTATACCTAGACTCAGTAGCAAACTAAATTGCTAGCAGCTTTATTGAACGGGTGTTCTTTGTCTGAATAGAACAAACCAGGAGTCCAGTCCTGTTTCCACTGAAGTGAATGAGCCTGATTCTCTTCTCACTTACACTTGTGTTGAAGTCAGTAGAGCTACACCGATGAGAATGAGAAGATCAGGTGTAGAGAGTTTTGTTATTGACTTCAGTGGGTATGCAGGAGCATTACCTAAAACGTGGCGTGTCCTGCTCAAGTATACAGGAGTCTTGGGTAAAACCAGACAGCACAGGGGATTGCCATTTTCCCTGAGAACAGGTTGGCTTTGCCTTTGTTGGGAGCACTGGTGGCTGTTTTGAAAGAGGGTAGTTCTATGCTGAATGCTGTGTAGAAGAGCATTACTTTCAGCCCCTGCTGAAAAACAACTTTCAGTTATTAAGAACAATGATGGCAAATAACTATTAAGTCTTTAAAGAAAAAAAATCTAATATAACCAGTGCAGAAGATTTTTATGAGCTTTAATCATGTGGGAACTTTAAAGAAGATGTGCTATTCTGTTAAGATCAAGTGGGAGAAAATTTTCCTGATGTGGTGCTAAATTTCTTTAAGGAGCTTTTTAAAATTAATTTTAAGTTATAAGCCAGTGAGTGAATTTACTTATAAATCTTTTGAAAAATCATGCTGACCTCAAGAGAAAGTTACAAAATGGCCCAATCCCTACTTAACTTCAAAACTAACTTCAGCCTTATCTATGGAACAGTAACCAGCACTTTCGTAATGCTATCTTGCCTTTTCATCTCTCTTGCTATCTTATCTAAATTTAAATTTACAAGATTTTAGTAAGGGGGAAAACTATTTTCTTCAAAACCCTTAAATGATACTTTGTTTAGCACAGTTAAAGTTTCATTATACATTTGAAAATAATAATGGAGTTTACAAATCTGTTTGATGCACTTAAAAGCTATACTGGGGAGAAACCAACCCAATTAGAGTAAAATAAATACTCTAAAATCTCCATTCCTCTGTTGTTTACAGACTTTAGGAGAAATGCTTTTAAGAATTTAATTTAAATGAAATTCTTATGGGTCTTAGTCATTCATTTTTTTAAAGGAGATAATGTTTCCAAAACCTCAGGCATAGATAATTTTAGGAGTACTTATCACTGACAAGTTCAAAAAAAAAAAAAGAGAGAGAGGGAACCATAATAAAATAGAAAATCAGTAATAACTTAAAAAAACAAACCACCTGAAAAACCAAATGAGCAGTTGCTAATATTAATACAGTGTGTCCTCTTCTCCATAGGTATTTAGAGAGAAAATAAACCCAGCATCTCATGCAATGCATCTGAGCACACCACAGCAGGAAGAAGATTAACCAAACTGTCTTTATTCAGCACATTTCTAGTGTACTAAATCACTAGGAGAATGAAAACCAAATTAAATGGATTTTCATGTAATTTTTATTTGATTAGCTATTTTTTGTGTGTGTGGGTGCAATGTATGGAACAGATTCCTGAGTGCTAAATTGGGCAACAAATTATCTTTAGTGGCTGCCAGCCCACAAAAGCTCTAAAGGCTTCATGACATCTGAAGGTGCACAGGGCTAATTCAGATCCCTTGCGGGAGAGTTAAAACTTTCTTTCTATGTGCTGCTTGCCAACATAGAAGTTCACACTTAGGCCTTTTGTGGTGTCCCTCTCCCATCAAGTAATGCATTATTCTTTCAAGCCAATGCAAGCAGAGATATTATGTTGGATTCCACTTGCTTATAATGTCTTGCAACACTTGGATAAAAGAACAAATTCTGCTAAATGTCTGACACCCTGAAACTATTATTGCTGTTAACAAAGGAACAAGATCCTAAGAGACTAGATGGTATGGTATAATGAATTGGCTTTTAAGCTGTTTTGTTGATGGCAATGTATTTAAATAAAAAAAAAATATATTTAGAACCAATCTTTTTTAAAATATGCATGCACAGCTCCTGCTGAACTCCATCTGGGAGTTGCATGCGTCTATGTAAAGATGTAGTATTTGCCCCTTCGAATAGAGAGGACACCAGTTTATTAGACCTGTAGCATGTTAAGATAGGGGCTTACTTAGTTAGTATTAATTTTGGATGTAGACCACTTCATAATCTTGTTTCTTTTCCTTTGAGAGAAGAATATTCCTCCCCCAATTTTTTTTTTTATTTAAGAAAATAAGATGCCTTAATTTTTTATTTTACTGTTCATTGCTTTTCTTTCAGCTTCTTGCCTGATTACATCAGCGGCGACTTTGATTCCATTAGTCTTGCAGTCGAGAAATACTACAAGGCCAAGGTAAATTAAATCCCTTTAATGTATTTGCACTGGTTTTTGTTAAAGCACCATGGGACCCAACTCATTAGTGAGAAATCCTTACCACCTACTGATCATCCTCAATTCCTCTTGGCTTCTGAGGAATTTGACCAGGCCTTGTGTTATATGAGTGGCTCAATACAATTTAATAAGTAGTAATGTATAGAAAAAACAAAGCGACTTTGATGCAGTTGGCTTGTAGCTGGGAATTTGTAGCATCACCTCAATATGGTAGAGCTGTGTAGAGATTTTCCTGGCAAGAAACTATTGCGAACTTTCTGAAAGTCTGAGTTTGAAAGACTGTAGTTTTTCCTAACTAATTTTTACTTCCTGATCTCAATCTCCTATGATTTATATGTAGCGGGGCACCCACATAAGCTCTACAGATATTTTCAGAAATGTGATTTTTCATGGGTTATGATTTTATCCTTCAAGCAACAAACAGTATGTAAAGACCTTCTTGCTGCTGCTTTCTTGATCCCATATTGAAACAGTGACTCATGTGCTGACTAGCTCTGCACTTAACTAATACAGACTTCAATGGGACTTCTGGACAGATCCCTGCATATGTTAATTTGTAGCTAATGCAGCCAGCACATTTTCCACCAACACAGTTAATGTTAACACTTTCCCTTTTCTTAGGTCTTTGCCTTGGCTATTGATTAAACTCCCCTTCATATTTAGAGTCACCACATCATGTTTAGAATCACTATTCTTAAACTACTGTACATTAGAGAGACTGGTGAGTGAGAAAATCTTTTATTGGACTGCACATAACACTTTAGCAGTCTGTTTGTCTGGGACTTCGTGCTCCGAGTCTTACCGTCAGGCCTAAGAAAACTGACCTTTTGGAGTAACATCTGTGAATTTGCAGAACTCTGCTTATAAGCACCGCAGGCACTAGTTACAAACATGCTAAATGACTGTGTGTTCCTCATGAGGTGGGCAACTTAGCCTTAGAAACTCACAGATCTGATATTTCTTCTTTGGGTTTCAGCTGTGTAGGAGAACATACACAAGGACGCTCCTACTGAGACTGAAATAGAAAATAGCTAATGGCCCAGTTCCCCTCTGCTAGTAATATGCTACCACTGTAATATGCTACCACTCCAGGACCACCGCAAGTTCTTGCTTAAGGCACAATGGATGTAAGGTGCTTTGTTGGCATTGTCTTCTGATCTAAGAGCTCCCATCTGATCCTGAGTTTTCATGTGTTGTGTACCTAAGACCTAGAGTTTCCATCTTCTAGCAATTTGTGAATCTGATCCAGATTCAGCTACTAAATTCATTCCTAAGAGCTTATGCTTAATTGGTTAATGTTTGCAAAGTGAAGTTTTAAAAATGTTATTTGTGCTAATTATTAGTGTTTATCTGACTCATTCTGCCTAAGTAAACTGCTAATTTCAAAGTGTAGTGGGAGATCAGGCTTGAAGAGTGCTACCACAGAGAACATTTGACTTAATAGTTGGTTGTACATTGTGCTGTAAATTACACATTGGTAAGTGAGTGTAGCTTACATGCCGACAGGTTCAAGCAAGGGACTGCTGTAATGTAGAGGTGGGGCTGGTGAGGGAGACCTAATAGGAGGGTGTTAGAAGGTGTATGCTATATCAGGGGGTGTTGCACCTTTTTATGCCAGTTCCTTTTCCTGTTACAATTTATATGATAAAAGGGATGTTTTAAGCACTTAAAGGATATTAAGGTTTATAAGGAATAGCCAAAATAGGTTGGTTTAGCATGGTTTGTTCTTGACAAATCTATTTCCTTCTGTGACAGGGTTACTGGCCTACTGGATGGAGGGAGTAGTAGATATGCTCTATCTTGATTTGAGTAAAGTTTTTGACACAGACCAATATGACATTCTCCTAAGCAAACTAGGAAAATGTGGTCTTGATTAAATTTCTATAAGGTGTGTGCACATCTGTTTGAAATACTGTACTCAGAGTAGTTATCAATGGTTCGCTGTCAATCTGGGAGGATGTAGCTAGTGGGGTCCCACAGAGACCAATCCTGGGTCTGGTACTAGTCAATATTTTCAATAATGACTTGGATAATGGTATGGAGAATAAAATTTGTGGATGGCATCAAACTGGGAGGGGTTGCAAGCACTTGAAAGGACAGGATTAGAATTCAAAACACCCTTGACAAACTGGAGAATAGTCTGAAATCAACAAGATGAAATCCAATAAGTGTAAAATACTTCACTAAGTAAGGAAAAATCAAATGTACAACTACAAAATGGGGAATAACTGGTTAGGTGGTGGTCATGCTGAAAACAATGTGGGGGTTAGTGGATCACAAATTGAATGAGCTAAACAATGTGATGCAGTTGCAAAAAAGGCTAATATCATTCTGGGGTGTATTCACAGGTGTGTCATATGTAAGACATGGGAGGTAATTGTCCTGTTCTACACTGTACTGATGAGGTCTCAGCTGGACTACTGTGTCCAATTTTGGGTGCTATACTTTAGGAAAGATGTGGATAAATTGGAGAGAGTCCACAGGAGAGCAACAAAAAATGACACGGTTTAAAAAAACCTGGGCGTGTTTAGTCATGAGAAAAGAAAAGGGCTGGTGGGGGGAAGAGGATCTCATAACAGTTTACAAATGTATTAAGGGATGTTATCAAGAGGACTGATCAATTGTTTTCCATGTTCACTGAATATAGGACCAGAAGTAATGGGCTTAATCTGCAGCAAGGGAGATTTAAATTAGATATTAGGAAAAACTTTCTAACTATAAGGGTAGTTAAGCTCTGGAATAGGCTTCTAAGGAAGGTTGTGAACTCCCCGTCATTGGAGATTTTTAAGAACAGGTTGGACAAACACTTGTCAGGCATGGTCTAAGTGTATTAGGTCCTGTGTCACCACAGGGGTGGTTGGACCTGATGACCTCTCAAGGTCCCTTCGAGCCCTACATTTCTGTGATTCTGTGACTTACGTCCACTCTGAATTTGGTCATATGTACCATTCAACTCTGAAAAGATTGTCTGTAAGCCTATAACTTTGTATTTGTGATGTAAAGATAGCAAGTCGTTCAATGTGATTGTACGACTGTAACTGAGGGCATAATCTAACCTGAAGAATCTATACTATTGGTGGTGGTGCCTGAGCCAGAAAAGACACCGCTCGACTTGAGATCCTGTGGGGGTGTGCTTGGCTGGAGGAAAGAAACTTTTTTTTTTTTTAAACTGAAATAATTTGGTCTGAAATTCAGATGTAAATGTGGAAGTAAATGTATGAAATTTTTCTGTTGGGGGCAAAAAAGTAGGATTTGGCTAGTACTCCACACGGTTGTCTCCTACTGCAACATTTGGGCTAGTAAAGGACTAGCAGTAGTTTGCTCAGTTCCTATAGCCATCTCATTTTGTTTCAGGCTGTAATATACAGTACACCTATGAATCACATAAAAAGAGATGATGCTTACCCAGATATGTTGGGACAGGTCCTCAGCTGGTATAAAATGGCAGTTTCCTTTTTAGATCAGTGGAGCTACACTGATCTGACTTCAGTGAAGCTAGGCTGAATTATACCAGCTAGGGCTCTGCTCCCCTATATGTAGGGCCCTACCAAATTCACAGTCCATTTTGGCCAATTTCATGGTCATAGGATTCTGAAAATCGTAAATTTCATTATTTCAGCTATTTAAATCTGAAATTTCACGGTGTTGTAATTGTAGGGGTCCTGACCCAAAAAGGAGCTTGTGACCCCTCACAACTTATTGGGGGTGGAGGGGATTGCGGTAGTGCTACCCTTATTTCTGCACTGGTGCTGGCGACGGTGCTGCCTTCAGAGCTGGGCAGCTGGCCAGCAGCCACCACTCTCCAGCTGCTCAGCTCTGAAGGCAGAGCCACCACCAGCAGCAGGGCAGAAGTAAGGATGGCATGGTATGATATTGCACCCTTACTTCTGCGCTGCTGCTGGCAGGGTGCTGCCTTCAGGGTGGCGCCCACCCAACAGTTGCTGCTCTCCAGCCACCAGCCGCCACTCTCCTGCTTCCACTGAAGGCAGCGCAGAAGTAAGGGTAGCAATACTACGTCCCCCCCTAAAATAACCTTGCGACCCCACCCCCACCCCCTGCAACTCCCGTTTGGTCAGTACCCCTAGTTTGAGAAACGCTGGTCTCCCCCGTGAAATCCCTATAGTACAGGGTAGAAGCATACAAAAGACCAGATTTCAGTCTGTGACACTTTTTTTTTTTCATGGCTATGAATTTCGTAGGGCCCTACCTATATGCACTCCACCGCCCCCACCCCTATTTTTTGGTTTGGTTTGATTTGGGGCGGTTTTTTGGATGTTTAAACGGGGGGACAACTGCTACAAAAATAATTGATCTTTAACTTTCCCCTTCCTTTGAGCTCAGCTTCTACAGCATGGAATAAGAGATTGGGATAAACAAGATATCAAGGCATGTAGATAAATTGTTAAATGAAACATTTATATTATTAGGAAACTGAGTGAATGATTGCAAATGGGAAAACGGAGCAACTTTTGTTGCTCTGCATAGATGGATAAAATTGTGAAAAATCCACACCCCTGAGCGACGCAGTTATACCAGCCCTAAAACCCCTGGTGTAGACAGAGCTATGTTGATGAGAGGGTTGCTAGTGTCAACATAGTTATCGCCTCTCGTGGAGGTGAATTAACTACGCTGATGGGGCGGGGGGAGACGTCCCATTGGCATAGTTGTGTTTTCACTGAAGCACTACACAGGCACAGCTGCGCCACTGTGCTCGTTTTGAGGGTCGACTTGCCCTTGGACAACTGTATGGGTTTATGTGCAGCAAAGTTAGGCCACCACCTGAGTGCTTTGGAAAATCCCACCTTATGTGCTCATCAGACTCTAAATGGCGGAAAAGTTTGTATGATATTTAATTTATATATCATACACTCTTGATATACTTGCTAGATAAAGGGCGAGTTGTGTTCAAATATTTGAAGGTACTGGTCCGAAACAAATTGTTATTTTGCTAATTTATACCAGCAAATAAGGTTTTTGGTTTTTTTTCATATTTGTGAAACTAAAGCTACATTTCTCTCTGGTTTTATAAATGTATTTTATAGTTCATTTAATTTTCACTTATGCATAAAATGTCAGTGTGTCAAACCCTACTTTTTAAAGCAGCATTGATTGATTGAGATAAAGGCATTACTTTTGAAGTGTCTGAATAAGAGGAGTTAGTTGTTAAAGCTTAAATGTGAAATTAATCATGTCGTAAAATATACTCATTTGCAAGTAGTTGTCACAGGATGCATCATCCTGCTGGTTAAGAGGAAGTATTGAAGCCCACATATGAAGTTAAGTATGATATAAAATATACTGATCTGGTAGCAGTTTTGTCAAGGAGCAAGAGACAGTTATGGGCCTGATTTTCCCATCACACTATTTTCATACTAAGTCCACTGACCTCAGTGAGTTTACTCCTTATTTACCAGATGTAAATAAGAAGAGAATCGGGTCCATTTTCTTCATTATGACATTAATGTTATAGGAAATACGGCATCCCTTGGTATATTCAGAAAGTCAAAAGGTTTTAAATGGAACAGGTAAGCTCCTTCAGAATCCTTAGGTTGATTTGTTGTCATGCTCATAGGCAAGCAACATTATGTGAGGATTATACAGCAACACCTTCCTTTCTCCCTTAGGAGGCTTAGCAATGTTATGTCATGTGTTACAGGGCAGTCATTTAAATCAGGGTGGGGGAAAAAAATCAATCTTTTTACGTCAAGTTGCAATTTATTAAAACAGATTTTAATTTAAATTATATTTTTCTTTTGTAACCTATTCACTTCAAATTTAATTTTGACAACCTATATGAAGGCCTAAATTTACTATAATATATTAAAATTTAAATTAAACTTAAAAAAATTCAAGCAGTAAACATTTTTAAAGAAAGTCAAACCACTGAGCTGGTGGAAGTCACTGGCCACCTACCAAGAACCAGTTTGAAATGCTAAACCAGCTTTTGACAGCAGTAGCCTCTTACGCAGGTGCAGAGAGAATATTTTCTTTATTTCTGTTTGTTCAATCAGTTCAATGATTAGTTCATTTAAAATTGAGAAACTGATTGGGAGTTGAAAAAACAGTAACGCTTGTTTTCCTCTTCTAACCTATGAATAAAAATGAGGTGTGAGAAGATGAGATCTACTAGTTCTTAAAATTTTGAAGGACATGGTGATTGGAAACAATCAGTTCAGTTCACTAATTACCAATGATACTTCCTTTGTTTAATAAATCAGTTTTGAATACAAACGTGTTTTGTTACACTTTCCTTCTTATGTATACAGCACATAAGATAGCTTTATGTAACTAATGAAGATTTTTTTAAATGCTGTATTTTGTGCATTTTAACTGAATTCCATTTTCTATCCAAATTAATTTTTACTTGTGATTTGTATTAAACGTTATCTAGTAAATAAGAAATGAGCCACCATTTTCTAATATAATAAATGTTAAAAAAAAATTAAGAATTTGAATAAATGTATGTTAAGCTATATAAATTGCTTAAATGTGATCTACTACACCTTCCTGATTAGTAAAAAGCATCACCTTTAGTATAAGGACTATATGTAATTATAAATCAACATATTTTAATATTTACCAACAAATGAAAATAAAACTTCTTTGACATTTGTACATTAGTTTTTTTCCAAAGACTAAATCAAGTATTTACATCAAGACTTCCTGCATACTGATGTAAATCATTATTAAAATCAGTGATGTAAATCACTTTGATTTAAATCAGTGCTCCCTGATTTAAATAAGTTCATAAAACAATTTCTCTTGGTTTATCTTCTCTAGATGTGACATGTAGTAGTGGATGAAGAGGTGTGAGAACAAAGCCACTTGATTGTGAAGTTTAACAGGATATTAATTGCGTACTGGATGATTATAAATGTGAAGCACAGACGATGGGTTAGGAGCGCTTTGTTTTGGGGACGGAACAGAACAAATGTATTTATTGCCGAATAAAAAGCTCAACCTGAGCTCTATTTTTCTATGCTACAGTCTTGGTTTTGCTAGTTCAGTAGAGAAGAAGGCTGCCTAAAATCATTCAACCTTTACGTTAAAAAAATTATTTCAAACCTGCCTCCCCACCTTATTTAAGCATTCAATATCTTTAAAATTGGACAAAATTACCCTGCAACTGTCAAATAATTCTTTTTGGAATACTATATCTCACTTCCCCTTTTCATTAGGATTTGCTGTATATAATATCTGAGGTGGACAGGAATTTAATATATCCTTCACTACTCCTGCCCCTCTGATTATTAAACCGTATGAAATGGCACTACTTCATCATATTGTGTGATCCCATAATAAAAACCTAAGCTATCTTTTCCATTGGCCTGCATAGTTCGAAATATCTAGGGGAAAAGATACCATACATGGAGAGGACATGTGGTGATACTGCTGTCACCAGTGTTGTCGCCTTGTTAATATAGCTGAGCGTTTCTATTAGAATCTTTTAAACATTACATTAAAAGATGAAACAACCACTTGTACTGCTGTTGTGCCTCAAACAAAGCCCAATTTAAAAAAGTTTTTGAAAGTAAAGAAGTTGTCAGGGTGTTCCTAAAATAATACAGGATCCACACTTATGCCTAAAACCAGAAGGCCCAATCCAGTCCCCATTGAAAGCAACGAGAGAGGTTTGCCATTGATTTCTATGGGCATTAGTTCAAATCTGTGATCAGACACTATAAATATATGCATTTATAGGTCCAGTATCTCTTTTAATTGATAATTTAGAGGTTTGTTTTCCCTATTCTTTCTTTTTTTAAAAAGCCCTTGAGAACTGCTTATTTTTACAGAGAGGCTACCACTGCAAAACTTTCCTTTCTAATAACTCTTCAGTTGCTTCCACATCTGGCATTCCTGTTACATTTCCTGATTTTTACTGTTCATCAAGGTGGTGTTAATGCTAAATGCATATGGTGTTGACAAAGAGCATTCCCTGCCAATGTATTTATTAGGTTCAGGAACATTGCCTCAGTATTACAAATATGTTAATGTGTATGTTTACATTCTACACTGAAGTGTTTTGCTCAGCTATAAATGTGTTTGCTTGCTCACTAAGTGCTACATGTGTCTATTAGAGGCTGAAAATGCTTGTAGTCAGGAGAAGTGAACAGTTATCCCCCCATGTTAACTGATGAAAATTAGTTATCAGTTTTAACACGTATATTAAAGGTTATAAATATCTCGTGTCTATTCTCATGTATTTCTTTTTCTAAATCTTAAATTATATGACTGGGTACGGGATAAAACTGAATCCTGAGGAATTTAACTGGGTCATTAAAATTAATTAATTTAAAAGAATATTTTTAAAAGTAAAAATTGTTTGCATTTAGGACATAATTCTTCCCTTGGGTGTACAGCTCGCATTGAATTTTGAGAGGGAGAATTGTTTGACCCTCTAATAGTACGGAGCTGTTTTTTCCCCATACATGTACCTATAAAAGCCACTGTAGTAAATCCTCCTCCTTAAGAGGCGGTAACTAGGTCAACGGAAGAATTCTGGTCACCTAGCGCCATCTACCCAAGGACTTAGGTCAGCTTAACTATGTCACTCAGGGATGTGGATTTTTGATCTAATTTTCTAGTGTAGACCAGCCCTAAATCTGTCACCACACGGCACCACAAACTTTCATCCATTCATAAACTGGACTCCAATAGAAATGTAACTTACGTTTGGAAGAACATTCTTAATGCCTCCCTGGTTCCTCCTCCAATCTCTAACTATGCTGGCCATTCACTAACGTTGATTTGTGGTTTTCCTGCTAGTGATGTTCTAGAGAGCTCAGCCTTTCTGGGAAAGCTCAAGTTTCATGTCCTTTTTGATTTCTTGGACACGCTTCTGTTCTATAACGCTCTCAAAAAGATACCACTGCTGCCTTTGGGGATGGCACTTTGTGAAGCCTCCCCTCAAATAATGATGGGAAGGCTGCTGAAAACAGCTGTCTGGGGTGTGAGGAAAGTGTGGGACCTTCCCTTTAGAGATACCTGACACAGTTGGCAGATCGCTGCTGCCAGATCATATGGCAGAGCTCTACTACAGCAGATGTTGGATCTAGGGAATGATAGTAGGTTAGTGTGTCTAAGCTTTGGATATATCTGAACTTTAGGGGTATCCAGAGTTTCCTCACCAGAGAGCTGCCCACCCAACCCAGTACATCAGTTTTATAGCAAAAATCATAGTCCTGTGTAACCAAGCCTTAAATAACTCTTCTTATAAAACACTCCATTAACAGGTATTCATTTAAGGGGGCCTTACTATATTAATATAATATTAGTTTGTCAAGTAAATTAAATATTTTTATGACAAGATAATTCCATTCTTCACAGGACAAATTGTATACACAATTTAGATTTCTGTGACTAGGTTGATTATATGCCATGTAATTATTCAGCAGAAGCCAAAGTATTTGCTATGTTAACAACTATAGTATTTATGCCACTAATATATTTTTCTATTCTGAAACAATATTTTTCAGATCTTGTTGGGATCAAGTTTTCTAACAAGTGGTAAAAGATGACTTAGGTTATGTTTGTTTTCTGCTGAAGCCTAATGGAAGTAGTATTGTACCCTTCCAGAAATGTCACAAATTATCAAGAGCTATTGTGATGGGTAGGCAATTTTGTAGAAGTGGGTTAACTAGACACACTAATTGGCCTCTGTTTATCAAGTGACTGCGATCAACTAACCCAAACAAACCAATAGTGGCCTGCTAAAGGTTTGCTGAAATTATTTATTTATTTTTAAGCTCCCCGAGTAGAACAGAGTAACATATGTCTTTTTTAAAATGTGCAATTACTTTGTTTCACTCTAAAATAAGATTATTATTAGTTCCCTAAGATCCCGATGAATATGAATTGCACCCATTCTGTTTTCTCTGCCAGAGTGAATGACAATAAAGATAGGTAGCATTAGCTATTCTTTACAAACAGCCAAGTCCAGAGGTTTGCATACATGGCTGTAAGGACAAATAGAGTAAGCCCCAAAGCATAAGCAAGCTCTGTACCTGTCCAACAGATATCTCAGGTATGTGAGGCTGTGTGGATGCAGGAGATCCTCGGTGGATACTTGTCCTGGTTCCTCTCCCTCCTTTTACTGAGCTAGACTGCAATAGCCTTTCTAGTTCATTAAACTCTCAGCTGAGGACAACTTGTAGAGTAAGTTCCTTTATGACTGGTTGTATGTCTGCTCTCCTCTCTCTCTACCAGCCACCATGAGGGTGGAGTTTTGACTTCTCTTGCTGATAGCTCCATTTCACAGCCAAAATATTTTAGTGTACATGGGCAACTAAAACCAGTCAAGCCTCCAATATTTCAACTACAGGACAAGGAGTGTTAGTGTNCATATTCTAGTGTACCTGGGCAACTAAAACCAGTCAAGCCTCCAATATTTCAACTACAGGACAAGGAGTGTTAGTGTAGCGGGGTGGTCACCCCGCTCCGGCCCTGAAAGGGTAAAAGCAGCCCTGGAGAGGGCTGCAGCAGGGTAAGAGGGATTAAGAATGGCTGGGGAAGCTGAGTGGGTAGCTGACCACAGCTGTGGCTGGCTTAATGAGGGCCTAGCTGGCCCTTATAAGAGGGCTGTGGGCCAGAAGCCAAGAGACAGTCTCTCTCTGCCTGTAGAGAGAGAAGGACCTGGATTGGGGGTTGCTGCGGTGGGCAGAACCCCTGGGTAAAGGGCACCGGGGTCTGGGAGGGACAAGGGAGCAAGCGGGACATTGGCCAGCAGAGGGTGCTCCGGAGCTGGAAAAGCTAATTCCCAGGATGACCAGCAGGAGGCACCGCACCGGTGAGACGCCGCACCGCTACAGTTAGATTTAAATTTCTTTAGATTACTTCTCATGGCTTTAACATTTGCATACATTGAAAAGTGCTGTATTGAATACTGTCACTGTTGCAGTCTGCAACTTCCTGTCCGTACAGGAAGTATGGTGAATGATCTATAATGACAGGCTTATTATACCTTTTATTTTCCTTATGCCACAATATTAAAAACATATCCTTACAATATAGTACACTTCTGCACATTTGAGGCAATGTCTTCAAAACTAGGACTTTAGATTTGTACTCCTGAGACCTAATCCAGGCTGGGATTTTCATAAACACCTAAGTGATTGAGGAGTATATGTTGCATTGAAAGGAATTGCAACATGCCCCTAAGTCACTTGAAAATACTGCTTGTCGGTTTCTAAATAAATGGGCTGTTTGTCAAAAGTGGTGATGACCCAACAATTCCCAATGAAGTCAATCAGACCGCTTACTCAGGAGCCTAATTTAGGCTCCTCTTTTTGAAAATATTGAAAATTCTCTGTCTTGCAGGACACTTTCTGCCCTGCAGAGTGAATATCCTAAAATAAGAGTGACTTTCTGTCAAATAGACACTTCCTTTACATGCAGCATTGGTGGAATTTTAGGACTCTGGGCTTATGTTACCACTTTTTAGATGCGTTTTTTTTTTAAATCCCAAAGTACCATTGAAACCTCTATTTTTAACCATCCCCTCCCAAGCTAGTGTCTATATTTCCAAAAGGGAAAAGGCAGAATAATTACCTATTCCAATGCATAAAAGACTTGTAGTAGATAGATGGATACAACTGCATGTATATTCCCTAAAATAAAAATTTGGTTCATTCTTGTTATTTGTTGGAATTTCTTTTAAGGAGAAGAAATGGAGTCAAATTCTAAAGCCAGAGTAACTCCATTGAGATTCAGCTTGTTTTGAAGTCAGTGAGAGACTCTTCATTTACTCTGGAATCAGGCCCTTATGCTGATATAACTGAGACTACTTCAGTTGGAGTTGGGTGCCAGTCCACCTTTGGGTCTTGTAAAAACTCCAGCCTTAATTCTTCCTTTTTTAGATGGTGCTACTAACTTATTTTAAATGTGCTTTCTCCAAACAAGCAAAGGATCATGCACCTCTTTAACAATAATTTACATAACAAAACTGTTCATAGTTCAACCAAAAACTACACTGATTATTTTATTGCTAAATTATGAGGTCAGAAGGGTCATTTTATTTTTATTTAAAAAAAAAAATGGTCAAAATTATGGTTCCTGTAGAACACACTCCATCGGACGTCCCTAAATGTATTCCTGTTTGAACTAGAGAATATATTTTAGAAAAACATCTAATCTTGATTTCAAAATTTCCAGTAATGAAGAATCTACCAGAACCCTTGATAAGCTGTTTCAATAGGTAATTATGCTCATTATTAGACAAATTTAGACTATAAATGAGGTGCAAATTTTTATCTTCAGCTTCCAGCCATTGAATCTTATATACCTTTGTCTGCTAGATTGAAGAAGCCTATCAAATTTTTCTCCATGTAGGTCCTTACAGACTGCCATCAAGTCATCAACCCTTAACCTCTATTAAACTACATAGATTGAACTCCCTCAGTCAGTCACTAAGGTATATTTTTCTAATCCTTGAATCATTCTTGTGGTTCTTCTCTGAACCCTCTCCTGTTTATCAACATCCTTCTTGAATTGTGGACACTAGAACTGGATACAGTATTCTAGTAGCAATGGCACCATTGCCATATACAGAGGTTATGGTACCTTCCCACTGCTACTTGATATTCCCGTTTGTACATCCAAGGACCGTATTAGCACTTCTGGACACAGTATTGCATGGGGAGCTCACGTTCAGCTGATTATTGACATGACCCCCACATCTTTTTGGGGTCACTTGCTTCCCATGTTTTTAATCCTATAAATATAGCCTATTTTTGTTTTTAGATGTATGACTTTACAGTTAGTTGTATTAATGCATATTGTTTGCATCCGCCCAGCTTACTGAGTGATCCCCCATCTTATTCTTCAACTCTGGGTTAAATATAGGTAGGGCCCTACCAATTTCATGGCCGTGGAAAAACGTGTCACGGACCATGAAATCTGCCCTTCCCCATGAAATCTGATTCTCCCCGCCCCGCCCCTGTGATGCTGGGAGCCTGGGGCTCCTAGCTGCTAGTTTGGCTGGACTGGGGAGGGACAGGAGTTGTCTTTCCCTGCACGGCCACTCTTGGTGGGGAGATCAGACCCACCTCAAGAGGCAGTGCAGAAATGAGGGTGGTACACTCTCACTTCTGCACTGGAGCAGCCGAGGAGCTGGGATCCCAGCTTCCACCATTCCCTTACCCGGGGCTCCTGCTGCAGCTCGGGGTATGGAGCTCAGGGCTTCCTCTCCCGAGCGGCTCCAGCTAGGGCTGGAGGCTTGTTCCCAGCGGCTGCAGCTAGGGCAGCCTGGGCGCTGGGTGTCTGTCCCCCTCCACAGCTTCTGCCACAGCTCCGGGCATGGAGCTCAGGGCTTCCTCCCGCAGCGTCTCCTGCCGGGGCTGGGGGCTTCTGCTCCTGGCAGCTGCAGCTGGGGCTGCCTGGACTCGGGGCTTCCGCTCACCACTGCTCCAGCTGGGGCTTGGGGCAGTCTGGGTTTGAGGTTTCCGCCCCTCGGGTTTCCAGCCAGGGATCAGGGCTTCAGCCCCTGTGGCTTCAGATGGGTTCAGTGCAGCTGGGCTCGGGGTTTCATCCCCCATGGCTCCTGAAGCGAGGGTGGCAATCTTGGGACCCCATCCCCACAATAACTTTGCAACCTCCTGCCCCCACATCCATGATCCCATTTTGGGTCAGGACCCCTCATGGTTAGAACAGCCCTGAAATTTCAGCTATAAACAGCTGAAATCGTGAAAGTGACCAACTTGAAAACCCTCTGGCTGTGAAATTGACCAGAATGGACCATGAATTTGGTAGGGCCCTCAATATAGGGTTGTTTTTCAGTCCAAGGTGAAAGTGTTTTCTCCCTTCCTCCCCTTGATAAATAGTCTAGAAAAAAGTAAAGACCATATTGCTTTAGAAGATACTTCTTCCTGAGAGTTCCAAAGAAATTAATTCTGTGATCTCTTAAAAAGACATTGCTCCAGTCTGTCAATCTGTGATGGAGAAAACATTGGAACACTTAAAAAAGCAGAAATTCATTAGAAAGAAAATAAATACAAGGGTTGGGGGGGGGGGGGTATTAAACAATGATTGCTTAATCTAGAGAAGAAAATTGAACAGTTATTTTGTGATTAAACCTTTTCAAGCAAAAGACAGCTCTAATATAGCACCAGCTGCAGAAGACTCTTAGAATAGATGATGTAGGTGGGCCTTATCCATCTATTTCACCTTGGAGAAAATATAAGAGAAAATTTATCTTCATTTTTAGGTGCTCACTATTTATCTCTGAGGGCAGAACATTTCAAAGAGCTTACGTTCGGTATCTGTTATTGGTTATTTGTAAGTAATTAGAGCTGTGCTCTTACATTGCAGGACTCAAACCCCCCAACTCACCTGGTTTTGCTACAAACTCAGAATTCAGGTCAGGTCCTTTGAAAGGGGTGTAAGTGTGAGCCAAGTTTTGAGTGAACGTAGCAGCAGTTAGTATGCCTGTCTAGGTGACACTGACATTTAAGTGAACCATTGATACCAAAGAATGGAATATAGTCATAGAAAACATAGCCAGATTTTGGCTTCATCCACACAATTGGGAACAAGTCATTCTATGTTGTGGATCTGCCTGAGAAGATGCCTGCCCACAATTCAACAGTAGGTGTGGGGGAATGCAAGCTGTGTGCTTCTAATGCAGGGGTCGGCAACCTCTGGCACGCGGCTCGCCAGGGTAAGCACCCTAGCGGGCCGGGCCAGTTTATTTACCTGCCGCGTCGGCAGGTTCGGCCGATCGCGGCTCCCACTGGCCGCAGTTCGCCGTTCCGGGCCAATGGGGGCAGCGGGAAGCGGCGCGGGCGAGGGATGTGCTGGCCGCGGCTTCCCATCGCCCCCGTTGGCCCGGAGCGGCGAACCGCGGCCAGTGGGAGCCGCGATCGGCCGAACCTGCCGACGCGGCAGGTAAATAAACTGGCCCGGCCCGCCAGGGTGCTTACCCTGGCGAGCCGCGTGCCAGAGGTTGCCGACCCCTCTTCTAATGGGATGGGTTCTTGAAGTGGTGGGAGATCTGAAACTGGCACTAAGAGAAAGTGGTGTGATTTACAGACATTAAAAGGAGTGGTTGAGCAATAGTGGGTCGAGAAGGCCCTGCCCCTCAGCAGCTGCTGGGCACGGTCTCTATGGAGGACCTGCTTAATAGGGAGCTCTGGCAATCAGGTTGAGGGAGAGTGAAGAAGAGTGGCTGCAAGAAGGCAGACAGGCAGCAGCTGCTGAAGCAGACTCATCTTCAGGGGAAGGACTGGGACTGTAAGACTCAGGTGGGAGGCCAAGGGCCTGTCCCCCATTCTCCCTGTCTAGGGGGAACAACTGATTCTGAGGGTGAGCTGATGCTCTGAATTCCTGAGCCTGTGGAAGGAGAAGTCTGGGGCCACACACCAAAGCGAAGGAAAAACAGAGAAAGTAGGAAGTTTCCCAATGGAGGCAGGTCTGGAGTAGAAGCCAAAAAGAGACTGACCCAGCCCTTGCCTCTCTCTCTACTTGGGCTCTGGGCTGGGACCAGGTGTAGAAGGGAAGGCCAAGTACCCTTCTCTCCTCCGCTGGCTGTCTGAAGACTCCATGGAAGGTGATGAACTGTGACTTGACCATCCACCCCTCGGTCCCCAGACTTAAAGGGACTCTTTGGTCATGGCCTGACCACTAGGTCTGCTGGCCCCTGAATGAAGCCCACTACAAAGTAGTGGAGAACATGGGCAACCTAAAAAAGGAGAGCAAGCTAAAGATGAATGTGGAAATGGGTATGGACGAAGAGCAGCAGCAACAGACTCAGTTTCTTCAGCAGCTGACCACACAGCAGCAGCAAGTCTTGCAACAGCTTACCGGGGAATTAGCTTCCCAGCAAAGAGATCAACAAGTGGTGCAGCAGATGGCCATGCTGTTTCAGACCAGGGTACGCAGGGGAGGGTGGAAACAGCCTACTCACTGTTTTGAGACCTCCAGTAAAGCTAACAAAAATGGGGTTGCAGGATGACGGAGGCATTCCTGGTCCCCGTTGCAAGGGTTGCTGGCTGGCCTGCAGAGAGCTAACACCCTACTTGACAGGAGTGGCCCAGGCAGTGCAGATGTGATGGCTGCAAAAGACTATCCACAACTTATGGTGGCCATCCTAGTTGCCTTTGAAATTTACACTGCGACGTACCACCAGCGGTTTCTGTAGGAAAGGTTCACGCCTGGGGCACAGCCATGGGCGGAGGCCTAGCACCTGAGAGAACATTGCTGGTTGTGGCTCCAGCTCAGCAAAGAGACAGGAGCCCAGGTAGCCAAAAGAATTGTCCTAGAACAGTTCACGCAGATTCTCCTGGCTGGAGGATGAAAGTGGTTGATATGCCCCTGTAGCGGTGCGGGACTCACCCCTGCGGTGCCTCCTGCTGGTCGTCTCCGGGAATTAACATTTCCAGCCTCCGGAGCACCCTCTGCAGGCTGGTGTCCCACTGCCGCTTGGCCCCCGTGTCCCTCCCAGCACTCCGGTGCCCCGTTATCTGGGATGCTGCCCCCTGGCAGTACACTCAGTCTGGGGGTCTCCCCTCCCCGAGGAACCCCCACCCCCTATTCCCACCTCTCCTCAGTCGTAGGCTACTGCCAGTCACCAACTAGCCCCCGCTCCCTGGGGCAGACTGCAGTATAAGCCACTCATCACAGGCAAAGGGTTTTGGACCTGCTGCCTCTCTCTGCAACCCAGTACCTCTGTGGGGCCTTGGACAAGGCCCTGCAGCCTGGGGAGTTGCCAGCCTGGAGCTCCCCAGCCCTGCCTTACTCTATGTACCTTGACTTCCCGGCAGCCAGGCCCCTCTCTCTCTCTCTCTGAAAGCAGAGAGAGACTGACTGCTCCCCGGTACACTGCCCTCTTATAAGGGCCAGCTGCAGCCTGATTGGGGCATGGCCCAGCTACTTCCCCAATCAGCCCAGGTTTTCCCCTACCGTAGCCCTCTCCCAGGGCTGTTTTAAGCCCTTCAGGGCAGGAGCGGGGTTACTGCCCCGCTACAGCCACCATCCCAAAACCCTCACTGAGGGATGAGAATCAGCACCTCCATCCCAGAGAAGTCCCACAGGGAAATACTAGGCCTGGTATATGCCATACCCTGTAGGGGATATCTTGGTCAGGAGAAAACACTTGACCGAGTGACGCTTTTATTTTATTGGCCAGGCCTTCACCAAAAGTACTGTACCTCCTACCCAGAATGGCAGTGGGCAAGTCAATGGAAGGTACCCCAATCCCCACTGATACCCCTCCCTTTGATAGGGACCCCATTTGAGAGGATTGGCATGGATAGGATGGGCCCCTTGGAGAAGAGTGCAGCTGGATTCCACCACATAATAGTCATCTATTGGACTATGCCACATAATACCTCAAGGTGATTCCACTCCACCCCACGAAGGCAACAGCCCTTGCCCTGGAGCTCATGCAAGTGTTTGTCTGGGTGGGAATTGCTCAGAAAATAACAGATCACAACACCAACTTAGTCCCAACTCATGAAGGAACTGCATAGCCTGTTGAAGATAAAAGCCTTAATAAGATTGGTGTGTACCACCCCCAGTCTGATGGCCTGGTAGAGAAATGTAATAAGACCTTGAAAAGTATGTTGTGGAAGTTGGTAGCCATGGAACCTAGCTACTGGCATCAATTACTTCTGCCACTCCTGTTCACTATCCGCGAAGTCAATCAGGCATTAACAGGGCTCTCCCCATTCAAATTACGGGAGACAGCCAAGGGGAATCCTAAACCTCCTTCAGGCGACATGGGAGGAATGAAGTTCCAAAGCTGCAAACTTAGTACAGTATGTGCTATTGCCGAGAGAAGTTAAAGTTCTTAGGCAAGTTTGCAAGAGAGAATCTAGTCAAGGCATAAAAGGGGCAAGCACTGGTGTACAACAAGGGAAGCTGTGTCCAGGAGTTCCAACCAGGGGCCTGGGTGTTACTCCTGGTTCACACCTCAGAATCCAAATTGCTGGCCAGATGGCAAGGCCCCTCTGAAGTGATCAGATGAGTTAGAGCACTAAATTGAGATTTGGGAACCCAGCAAGTGGAAAGACACTAAGGTGTACCTTGTCAACCTGCTAAAGGCCAGGAAAGATCAGGAAGAGTTCCTGGAAACTTCATTCCCCCTAGTGGCCTAGCCCCTGCAGTTCCAGCTATGATCACGTCCTGGTAGAAAACCTGCAGATGGAACAAAAAGTGGTAGCTCCAAAATCTGCCCAGTCCTTCTCTGCAATCTCTTCTGCAGTTTCAGGACAGACTAACCTAGTGTTCTATCATGTACAGATCCTTGTAGCTCTCTCAAGATCCCTGAGGAAATAAAAATATTCTTTGCTGCCTAATGTAACCACGAAGGCTCTCCTTAAGTTCTGATCTGGACTTTCACAGCTATGGAATGGACAGCTGACTACACTACTGTGTGTGTGGAGAGAGGTCTTAAACTGTATTGGGAATTTTTTTTTATTCTGTTGTCTCTTAAAAAAAAAAAAAAAAAAAAAGGTGCCTCAGTTGCCATAAATCTAACGGTGCTGGGCCTAAGAGGAGCTATTAAAACCCCTAACCAACCTAAAATAGCTTTTCAGTACCCTACAGTTTTAAAGATCAATATCATGGGCCTTCTGGGGCTAGAAGCATGTGATGTGTCCTGCTGGGAATCTCCCAGGTCTGATATTATAAGTTCCTATTTTTGTCTCTGTGGAGCTGTTAAAATAAACTTTAAAACTTTTTAGTGACTGTAATCCGGCCCAGACTCACCCAGCGGCGCCTCCTGCTGGTTGTCTGTGGGAATTAGCTCGTCCCAGCTCCGGAGCACCCTCTGCAGACCTCACTCTGGCCCCCGTGTCCCTCTGAGGACCCGGTGCCCCGTTATCTGGGGTGCTGCCCCCTGGCAGTAACCCCACAGTTCTGGGTCTCCCCCTCCCAGGGGAACCCCCACCCACTATCTCCACTTCGCCTCAGTCTTGGCTACTGCCAGTCATCACTTAGCCCCCGTTCACTGGGGCAGACTGCAGTGTATCAGCCACTCATCACAGGCAAAGAGGTTTGGACCTGCTGCCTCTGCCTACCCATGGGCTGCCCCTTTGCAACCCCAGTACGCCTTACCCTAGGCCTGCAGCCTGGGGGGTTTCCAGGCCGGAGCTCCCCAGCTCCTCTTGCCTTCCCCCAGCCCTGCTCCATCTTAGGTACCCAGGTACGTTCCCTAGCCAGGCCCTTCTCCCTCTAAAGGCAGAGAGAGAGTGTTTGCTTGAGCTCCAGGCTCAAGCCTTTATAGGGCCAGCTGGGCCCTGATTGGGGCGTGGCCCCAGCTGAGCCTGCTTCCCATTCAGCCTGGGCTGTTCCCCCTGCCACAGCCCTCTCGAAGGGCTGTTTTAAGCCCGTCCGGGCAGGAGCGGGTGACCACTCCGCTACAGTGACATTCTTCTGTCTAGTGAAGCTGTTACTGGTGCTGATGTGAATCTTGTCCATATTAGGCTTCAGGCAGGTGTAATTTCAGGGAGAAATTCTACATTTCAGAGGAGGGGAGATTTCTTTGGCAAGTTGATTTTAGAAAAAAAAAAGGCATCTTTAGATGTTCAAGTGCTTGCAGTATTAAAACAATCCCAGGAGTTGGTAGAGGATGAGGGGGCAGATGTAGGAGAGACATTTTTACAGTTTATTACAGAACTAGATGCTCTGAAGTGTCACCATCTGTTGTCCTACAACCCAATGGTCATGAATTTGAACAATTTTACTTTCTTTGGTAGTCAGATCCAAGTGAGTTATGAAAATTGTGTATAGTCTTCTGGTATTACCCTTATTATACTGGTCTGCCTGTGATCTGCAAATCTGGGTTGTGAATTCTGCAGCCCTGGGCTCTCATAGGCCTTGTCTACACCACCAGGGTAAGTCGACCCAAGTTACGCTACTCCAGCTACATTATTCACGCGTCTGGAGTTGATGTAGCTTAGGTCGACTTACTGCAGTGTCTACATCACGCTACGTTGACAGGAGATGCTCTCCTGTCGACTTACCTTACTTCTCTTGTTCCGGTGGAGTACCGGAGTTGACTGGAGAGCACTCTGCTGTCGATTTAGCAGGTCTTCACTAGACCTGGTCAGTTGACCCCCACTGCATCGATTGCAGCAGCGTTGATCTCTGGTAAGTGTAGACATGGCCATAGTGTGGGCACTCCCATCGGTCTGCTGCTCCCTTTTGAGAAGAGCTGGAGCTCTGTTGGCAGCACGCCTATCCAGCACAATAATACCAACCCTGTCTCAGAGTTCTTGGTGCCCACGTAGTCTGACTGGGAATTTGTTCTCATAATGACAATATCTGACCACCACCACCACCTCCTGCACCAGGGCCAATTCCTTTCCAGTCCTTTCCTCTACCACAGTGGAACATCCCAGTAGCATTGTCTGAGGTCTTCAGTGAATTCCTGTGAACAGGTTGGAACCCTCTTCAGAATCTGACTGACAGGCTGAGAATCAAAGTGGTGTTACAAACTGTCAAGAAGCTTCTTTCTTCAGTAGAACGCCTTTCTGCATATATTTCAACTAGGAATATCCCACCTTATGGTAATAAACTGTTACAGTAGTTGTGAATAATGCCTTAATTATAGCCTTTAGTGCCATACTTCTCAACGAAACCTGAACAGTGCTACACAATTCAACTGCCCTTGGATGAAATCCTTGCCCCCATTGAAATCACAGAAATCAATAGCAAAACTCCCATTGGAGCCAGGATTTTCAGCCTGGTCTTGCTTGAAATAACTGATGACCTTTGAGCTCTAACCTGATCTTCGATTGAAATCTAAACTTAACTATAATTCACATGCTAGGATACTTAAGGAGGTGGTAATAATGAGAGCCATTAAAGCTGCAATGCAACCATAAAATACATAAATTAATATTTGAATAGGTTTTGCAATAAGTCAGAGGCCTATAGGGTCTGGTAGTTTACATAAGTAGCTAGTATGAGTGCTTGACCAAGGGATACAAGACTTAACAATATGTATTTTGTAATGGAGAAGTAAACTGTAAAACAACTTATTCTCAACATAAAGTATTTGTAGGGGTTTGTTGGTATTCTAACCATGGAGCAAAACTGCATTAATGTATCAAATCCACTAGGAAATCTGTTGTTGCAAATAGCTTATCATAACTGTCGTAACCCTAATTATGGTCTCCTGGAATAACAAACATGGGCAAAGGGTCAAAACCAAATCAGATATGGTCCTGGATATGGGGGGGGTGTGTGAAAGGACAATAGGGTAATAAAAGATGGTCAGACCAGCTTGTAGTTAGGGACATCAGAATGACAGGTTGATGCAAATTGGATTGTCATGCCCACTTATGCTGCTTCCTCTACATACTGTTTTTCTCTCTCTTCACTTTAATGGTCTCCGTTAAATAGGGAGTATGCACAATTCAGTGGAGGTTACTTTGCTATCTATATTTCTATTTATTTTTCTGTAACTGCAATTATGCCGGTTTGTATGAAACTAAAGTCTTCATGTCTCTGTGACTCACTAATTTCATTATATACATAATTTTATGTAGCTACCTGACTACGAACCTGTTGTTGGTGACTTGTGCAATTTGTACCCCAACTAATCAAAAGCTATACAGCCATCTGCAAAATGGACCAGAAGCCAGAACTGCAGTGCAACTAGGCATTGCTTTATTAGACTGAAGTAGCTAGTGAATTTGCCAACCATTTGCCTTAAATCCCATTTCTTAAAATGATGACACGACACAGAACATTTTTTTTAAGGAAGGCTTATCAAAGGGGGCTGGGAGGGGAGGGAGGGAGGAAGGATTTCACAATTCTGAGGATCAAAGTGGATTGTTATGCTCTGATTTAAGCTTCAAGAATCTCCTGGTAAAGCAGTACATAATACAACACAAGTTTGTTTCATGTGAACTTTGTCCCTCAATGCTTTGCAGACTTGCATACAATTAGGTAGAGGGGTAGCAAAATGAAGTATTGTGGGAAAAGGACTAAATATTGATTTTTTTTGTATGAGAGATGGATTCCTTAAGGTTGATGGATAGTGCAAGCTACAGAGCAGCTGTAAATCTCCACACTGACTGAAGCGAGATGGTTGATGGGACAGAGAGGAGGCTGGTGCCCGATGAGTGGAATGATCAGAGAGAGCAGTAGATCAAGATAAGATTCCTTTAGGTAATAATAATACTTCACACTTATGTAGAGCCTTTCACGTGAAGATTACAAGATGCATTAGAAAGTTGGGCTAAATCTGATTTTTGTCTGGTAGATATAGAAAGATGTATATCCCTAAAAGATGTGTAGTCTATCCCTATCACTTGTTCCAAATGTTTAAGCTGTGTGACTCCCCATAAATTAAATACACTTAAAGGATTCTCCTCGCTACAGCCATATACATGGAAATCTAAGGGACAACAGAGGCACAAACTGTAACCATTTTATAGGACACTTTTCAGCACAATCCCAAACCTCTTTAAAAGATTTCTATTTCTATTGTAAAGTGAAGAGATCTAATCCTTACTTCCTGAGAGTACTGCCTGAGTAACCAACAAGTAAAGACCTCAGGATTTGACCAAAGGAGTTCAGTTAAAATGCGACAGGAATTCCAGGCTTTGAAATTGTCTATATAACACTGTATGAACTCCATTTGTGCATGTTGTGATTGCAACTAATTGTGCAATCAGATAACCATTTGCAGAAATGCCTTTTAACTGGCCACCTCCCTCTGGTCACCTGCATATGCAATTACTGTGATTAGACATGAAGTCACAGTAACTTCAAGCACAAATTGTGTCCATGTATTTTTGTACTTGCTGTTGCTGGGTACCTGAGTCACATAGTTCTTAAAATCTGTGTGTCAGTTACTTCTGAGGGTTCCCACTGTCCTAATATCTAGTATACTTATGTGATGTCTTCATGGAAGGATCTCAGAGCAGTCCATAACCATTAATTAAATGTTTGCAATACCATTGTGAGTGTTTTATTGTTCAGATGGGTCTGCTGAGACTTAGAGGCTAAGTCCAACTTTTCAAATATAACCTCTAACTTTTGGATCCTCAACTTAAATGCCTAGATAATTTTTCCAAGATCCCCTGTAGAGTCAGTGTCAGACCAAAGAACAGAACCCAGGAGTCATGATTTTCAGTCCCAAACTCTAATCACTAGCCAACATTGCCTTTCTGTGTACATTAATATGTACTAATAATTTTGCCTGGCTTCTGAGAAAGGTATTTTTAAAATCACCTAGCCTGTTTATTACAGTTTAATAGTCAGCTTAATATGATTTGAATTTATTTTTGCTTTTGCTATGTAGAGAACATAGATTTTATTTTAATGACAATTAAATTGATAAATTAAATTGTCAAATAATGTAGGGTGTTAATTTCTGAGTTAGAGAGACTAAGTGGGTGAGGTAATATCTTTTATTGGACCAACTTCAGTCCAATTAAAAAAAAAAAAGGAAAAAAAAGGCTACCTCAGCCACCCTGTTTCTCTAATATCTGGGGACCAGCACAGCTACGACACTGCTAACTTCTGTATTGGTATTTGGAAATTAAAGTGAATTATTGGCACAAAGTTTCTTACAATCATTTTTCACAAATCCACTTCTCCTAAGTTTTGACAAGATTCTTGGCATGATTTGCAAGTAATATGCAAAGATACTTAAATAAAACTCCTGAATTTTGTAGAGAGCAAACATATGCCATCTAAACATTTAATTAACCATATACATTGCACACAGAAAATCTACAGTGCTGTCTTAATAAACATGCATATTATATATTTACAATAGTAAGGCACATAATATAATTTTAGTAACTCATCAAATTACATATAATGCGGTACTCGTACCTGAAAATAACTCTCCACAGATATTTCGGTATAAAATTTCTGGTGCTTGGTTTGCTTTAGTGGAGTAAAGTGTTCCTGGTTTTGAAACAAAGCAGGATCTTCATGCTTTATAGGACTGAAATCCACTTTCACTTGACCAAGTTAATTTTACTGTTGCAGATATTAATCTGGATTAATAGTTTAGCACACAGAGAATCCACTCCCACTGCTGGCTCTCCTCTTCATTCCTGGATTGAGGACACCTTTTAAAATCCTGGTTCCTCTTACTGAAACTTGTCCTAATAAATCTGAACTTAATGCTTTCCTAATTTAAATGAGATGAACACATTCACCTTTCTTTTTTAGTCTCTGGGACAGGTTTTCAGATATGCGCTTGCAAATATCTATGCATGCCAAAATTAAGAGCACAAATACCAGATGCGCACGCACACACACAGGCCCCATACTCACAAAATGCCCATTTGTACATCTGGTATTTGTATTCTGAAACTAGGTGTGCACAAATAATTTACATGTGCCTAACTTTGAAACTCTGGCCCTATATGTTTTTTGAAATAGAGAGGCCCAAACAGAAACCTCAGATCTAGTCTCCTTGCAGCTTTGCCTTCATGTGCATGTGAAGATGCAGTGTTCCAGCCAGAGTGTGACTGCAAAAGGCATTGCAACTGAAGTCATGTGAAATAATGCCTTCTGGAGCTCCCCTGTGCACAGACGTATCTTAAAGGTGTAGGGAGGCACATAGGGGTAGTCTCCTTGCCCTGTTACATTCTCACATGTGTAATATGCTTGTGTTAATGTTGTTGGAATCTTAAATTTTGCATTACCCAGTCTCTGCATTTTTACCAAGACAACTTTAACATTTTTTTAATGTTATGGTTACAGGGCTAGCTGCACCTCTGTCCCTCTCTGGTCTCTGAGTGTGCTCTCTCAGGTATCGGGCCTTGAGCCTTTGCCTCTCTTGGGGTGGAATCACATGATTTTCTTTGTCTTGGGCTATGTCTGCCCTACAGCCTATATCGGCATAACTTATGTCACTCAAGGGTGTGAATAACACAGTTATACTGACCGAACTTCCCTTGTAGACAGCGCTTTGTCAATGGGAAAGCTTCTCCTGTCAATATAGCTACCACCTGTCGGGGAGGTGGAGTACTACACCCACGGGAGTAGCTCTCCCATCCGTTTAGGTTGCGTCTTCACTAGACACTACAGTGGCCTACCTGCACTAGTGCAGCTTTGCAAGTATAGATAAGCCCTTAGTTTCCCAGGCCTTTTGGCTCTGCTGCCCAAAACCAGTCCAGAGACCTCAGCAGGGTGTTGGAGGTGAAATTTCAAAGCCAATGGTTCTTTGTGTTGTCCTTTAAGCATTGATAGATGGGTGGGTGTCTGAAGCCATTATACTCTTTTCTGCTTGCCCCTCATGTGACAATCAAACACATAGTATTCAGAAGTTATTACAAAGCAACCCCATGTCCTTCACAATTAACGTTGGTTTTTTAAAAAAAAAAGTAATTTGTTGTTCGCAGTATTGTTGTAGCCATATTGGTCCCAGGATATTAGAGAGACAAGGTAGGAGAGGTACTATCTTTTATTGAACCAACTTCAGTTGCTGAAAGAGACAAGCTTTCGAGCTTACACAGAGCTCTTCTTCAGTGGTTCCCTATCACACTGTGGCATCTGAAGCTATAAATGTCAGCTGTGATTAATTTATCAACTGTAAAAGCCATTTTTGCAAGCATACCTCTGAGCAAGAAAGTTTACTATTGTGGTACAATGAAGCATAGCAAAACAAACATGGAGGGGGACAAATGTTTTACTGATAGCTCTGTTAAAAGTTGATACGTGATTTGCTCCTGCTGTTGGTGCTTCCCATGTGCGAGGGGTAGGGCCATGGGACCATAGCATGTCTGGAAGTGAGTTATTGGTGGAGGAGGGTTGAATGGTATAAAGTGATATGGGTTATCACTAGTGATTTAGATATTGTTTGTTGAGAGACCACTTCCAACTTTTCTGGTTTCTGACTCAATGCAATGCTTCTCTGGTTGCATAATTTAGTCTTCACATTATAGCAATATATTAACTCATGGGCATGTTCATTTATTTGTGAACGCTTTCCATTTCTCCATGTCTTCATCACATATCACATCACTTCATCACATCCTCATTTTTTTCTTTTGAATCTGTTTTCTTAGGTACAAATCCAGTGAGATTATGGTAGCTGTTTATATAGATGTTCCATTGTCTCTGCAGCTCCAGATGCATTTCCAATGTTCTTCCAAGCATAGTCAAAAATTGCTGCTTTTCTGTGTTCCTCTTTAACAGCATTGTGACACTTAGCATCCTTGTATTCACACCGTACACACTATAATAATCTTTGTACAAATATGCCTTGAGATATCATTTGAAAACTAATAACTCAATGATCATTAATATTCTTGTGTTATGTATGTGGTTGGTATTAAGAGTTATGGAATATGATTTAATTAAAACCAGGTATGTCAGGGGAGTTAGCAATCAGGTCTGTCCCAAACAAAGAAATGTGTTTTCCCCAGCTGGGAGCTACTTCTAAAATACTTTGAAAGACAATGAGAATTTATTTATATTTGGGCATAAAACAGATCCCTCAAACTAGCAAAAGGTGGAGGTAAGCCTCACACTAATAATGGGGGGAGAAGATAGCAGGGCGTCTACACCCAGGAGGGGAGAGAAACTTGGTCTGGGTTTTACTTTTCAAATAATACATTGCAAAGGTTTACTCGTCTATGAAGATAGAGGCTGAACCTCGGGTGACAAGCAATTGAATCAACTGCTTGTATACACTATTACTATATCATAAAAATGTATAGAGTGAGGTTGTTTCTGAAAGCTAATGACACACTGGTGATTAAAATCACTGTGAAATGTCTATTAAAACGACATGAGGAAATATGGATACTTAATGCAATTATGTTTTAAAGTGTGGGGCCAAACAGGGAGAAATAGGTTCCCTCCCAGACAGGAGAAAAGGCAGCTATTTACCTGTCTCTTATGTAAATTAACAATGATGTGACCAGAAACAATGGAAGCTCCACTTACATAGAAATCACCAAGGGGATGGGAAACCCATAGGAAGGGAAGAACAGCATGAGGTCATTCTGCATCTTGAAACAAAGACATTGAACTTTGGAAGATATAAACAGAGACAGAAGCCATCTTTGGCATTTATCACAGACAGGCACAAGGGAACAGAGCTCTTGTCAGCTGAGAAAGATGAGCCTATCAACCAAGGGATTGGGCGGGCAGGGATTTTGAAGCCTCTGGAACTGAATATAAATGAGAAACCTGCTTTGACAAAGATCTTTCACCTAGGAAGAAAAGGGAAACCATCCCCTTTTGCTTTTGAGGAAGGTCCTGACTGAGGCCATGTCTACGCTTACCAGGGATTGACGCTGCTGCGATTGATGTAGCGGGGGTCGCTTTAGCATGTCTAGTGAAGACCTGCTAAATCGATGGCAGAGCGCTCTCCGGTACTCCACTGGAACGAGAGGAGTAAGGTAAGTCAACGGGAGAGCGTCTCCCGTCAACGCAGCATGGTGTAGACACCTCAGTAAGTCGACCTAAGCTACATCGACTCTGGCTACGATATTCACATAGCTGGAGTAGCATAACTTAGGTCAACTTACCCCTGTAGTGTAGACAAAGTGTGAGAGAGAGTTAGCTGTGGCTTGGAAGAAGAATAACTTGAGGAGAAACCATCTTGAACAAAGAATGATTCTTGCTGGGCTAAGTTTTAGACTTTTAGAAATGTTTTGTTTCACTTTTTGTTTCACTTTGTTTCACAGGGGGGAGGGATAGCTCAATGGTTTGAGCATTGGCCTGCTAAACCCAGGGTTGTGAGTTCAATCCTTGAGGGGGCCATTTAGGGATCTGGGGCAAAAAATTGGTCCTGCTAGTGAAGGCAGGGGGCTGGACTCAATGACCTTTCAAGGTCCCTTCCAGTTCTATGAGCTAGGTATATCTCCATATATTATATTATTATTACTTGTCACTCTATCTTCATTCCTTATACTTGAACTCACTTAATCCTATGTGTACTTTGTTAGTAATTTATTTCATTTTTACCATAAGCAGCTCAGTACTGTGTTTAAAGGGAACGATATATTTACCCCCAAGTTAATAAGCTGGTGAGTTTTGTCTCCTTAAGGGAGCAAATTAATCTTATTATTCATTCATGTTGCCGAAGGGGATTGAACATATCCGAGCATACTGGTCTGGAGAAGTTCGGGGCAGGGAGTGTGTTTGGGTCACCTGCTAACTTCAACCAAGTGTTTGACAACTGCTGGCAGACTGTTGTATTCAACGTGGTTGAATCAGAGCTGTATGGCATACAGAATAACAAGTGCATGCTGGGTGCTGGCTGTGTGAATGTCCCAGGAAGGGAGCCACAACTATTTCAGGGTACTCAGGGTTGTAACGCAAGTGGTGACACAATCTCTCACTGTCTGAATTGAACCCCAGAATATGACAATTGCTGCTTTTTCTGTGTTCCTGTTTAATAGCATAGAAACTCCTGTACTGTGTGGGCTGTTGGTGGGCCCTGATCATGCAAGGTGCTGAGTGTTTCCTGAAAGTAGTTCAGTGCATTCAATTCCCATTGCAGTCAGTAGGAATTTTATACATTGAGTAAAGTGTGCTGGATCAGGCCCTTAATGGTTAATTACAGTGGATGTTTCTGTGCGTTTGCACAGTGCCTCAAACTAAATAGCCTGATTTAGGACCACTAGAGGCTAATATGAGGTAACAATCTTTGAATATTTCTAGCAGTAAACTGGATACAAGAATGATGCTAAAAATTGGAAATATGTTTTCTCAATTTAAATCTTTACATGTGACTTTATTATTATGTCTACTACGCCCAACATGCTAGCAGCCTCCAGAAGCAAATAGGGAGTTGAGATCAGAGAAGTAAATAATTTAAAATCTAGAATGTATACAGGGTGTAATGAGTGAGAGAACAGACCATAGTGAGACAGGATGCAGGTACAATCTGCGTCAGTGTAGACTTCTGCTTGGGTCATCTGAAATTTCCAGTGTGATAGGGGAAGGTACTGACTCATAGCTCTCAAGTGGTTTGCATTTGAAGAGTCTTAAACTTTAAAGCCAGAAGGGACCCTCAGATCATCTTCTTAGACCTCCTGCATCTCACAGGCCACCACCACCACCCAACAGTCAAAATTAAATGAAAGTATTATGGCCCACAGCAGACTAGACTATTCACCATAGGCGGAGAATAGGAGACTGAGGTGCACCAGTGCCTGAGGCCTCTGCAATGGCAGAAGACATTTTCAAATGAGAGGTGCACAAAGTACCATTTCTCCTTGTTTTGAGAGCTTGCTTGCTTGCAGTAGAGGGATTGTCGTGCTCTTACAACAACCCCACTGAGCTGAAGTGAGACAAGAAATCTAGGTAAGGGCGATAACCCATAATTCTTCCTATCCCAAAAATGCATGATAACTTCACAAACAAAATGGAGTAGGAATGTGCACACTGACTTAAAAAAAATTGAATAGCTTCAATACTGGCTTAAATATCACTCAGATATTTTGCTCCAAGTATTTGGGCTGCCTTTTATTGCATGCAATCCCTTCAGCAATGTCTCCTCTGCCTCCATGGATTTTAAAATCCCCCTTCTCTGTGGTGTCTTCTAATGGACAGTTGTCTGTTATCTGCTTCCCAAAGTCATCCTATGTAATGTATCCTTCCTCTCCCTCACCAGTTTCAGGGAATTACAGGGCCCATCAGTTAGGGTGACCAGAGAGCAAGTGTGAAAAATTGGGACGGGGGACTCCATCATGGTTACCTGTGCTGATGAGCTCTGCGTGGTCACCTGTGCTCTCCACGCTGGGCAAACAGGAAATGAAATTCAAATGTTCGCAGGGCTTTTCCTGTCTACCTGGCCAGTGCATCCGAGTTCAGATTGATGTCCAGAGCGGTCACAATGGTGCACTGTGGGATAGTTCCCGGAGGCCAATACCATCGAATTGCGGCCACACTAACCCAAATTCGAAATGGCAAAACCGATTTCAGCGCTAATCCCGTCGTCGGAGGTGGTGTAAAGAAATCGATTTAAAGAGCCCTTTAAGTCGAAAAAAAGGGCTTAATTGTGTGGACGAGTCCAGGCTTAAATCGAGGTAACGCTACTAAATTCGACCTAAAATCGTAGTGTAGACCAGCCCTAAGAAAAAGCCCCAAATATCGGGACTGTCCCTATAAAATTGGGACATCTGGTCACCCTACCATCAGTTCTCCTCCTGGTGTGTCTGCTTGTACCCTCAATCGAAGAGAGGTCTTTCAAGCAGGCTCAAGATTTCCTACTTCCCATACTCCAGCAGGCAGAGCTGACAGAACTGCAGCGACAGCAGGTGAGCAGAAATACCAAGAGCCTTTCTACCGCTGTAGCTACAGAAACGGTGGTTTCCCCTACCAGTACCTCAAGAGATTTGGAGTTAACAGCTTATTTTATGTGGATAAAACGAGATTTTACTCTGCAAAGCCAGTACAGCTACGGGAGAGGGAATTGGATTCTGTTTTGCATTACACATCAGCAAAATTCAGCTAAGTTGAAATTGCAGAACCTTTCTCACTGATGACAATGTGAGAGGCTGAAAGAACAACACAGCCTAACTCTTTCAGATTCCAGGAGGAGTTGCAGGGCTAGAAATTAGGGGGAAAATGTGGCTGGAAACTATGGTATGCGATAACTCAGAGGTGGGCAAACTAAGGCCCACAGGTCACATCCGGCCTGCGGGACCCTCCTGCCTGGCCCCTGAGCTCCTGGCCCGGGAGGCTAGCCCTAGGCCCCTCCCCCGTTGTTCCCTCTCCCCCGCAGCCTCCACTCACTGCACCGCCGGCGCAATGCTCTGGGCGGCGGGGCTGCGAGCTTCTGGGGCAGTGCAGCTGCAGAGCCCGGCCTGACCTGGTGCTCTGTGCTGCACAGTGGCGACGGCGTGGCTGGCTCCAGTCAGGCGGCGTGACTGTAGCGCCACCAGCCACCGGTGCTCCAGGCAGCGCGGTAAGGGGGCAGGGAGCGGGAGATTGGATAGAGGGCAGGGGAGTTTGGGGGAGTGGTCAGGGGGCAGGGGTGTGGATAGGGGTCGGGGCAGTCAGAGGGTGGGGAATGGGGGTTGAATGGGGGCAGGGGTCCCGGGGGGCAGTCAGGAATGAGAGGAGGGGTTGGCTGGGGTGGCGGGGGGGAGTCAGGGGCAGGGGTTCCGGGGGCAGTCAAGGGACAGGGAGAAGGGGTGGTTGGATGGGGCAGGGGTCCCCGGCGGGGCCATCAGGAATGAGAGGAGGAGTTGGATGGGGCAATCGGGGTGCGGGGTGCGGGTTCCGGGGGCGTTCAGGGGACAGGGGAGAGGGAGGAGGTTCGGGGGGGGCATCAGGGAACGGGGGGGTTGGATGGGGCAGGAGTCCCGGGGGGGGGGGCAGATGGAAGGGGGAGACCAGGCCACAACCCCCCTCCCCTAACCGGCCCTCCATACAATTTCAATAAATCTCCTCCCGCCTCCCCCACTCCTGTTACATTTTTACATAGATACTTTTGAGAGTACAAAACAAGTCTGTCTGGGGTTAATGCCTGCCTCATGGAACTTCATCGAACATCCTAATGTTGACTAATAACAGCAATTTGTCATACAAACATATCAAGATAATTGGCTTTGCTTCAGTGGTAACGTTGATCAGACTCCATGGCGGTACCGTCTGTCACCAAAATGATGTACAGTAAGAGTGCAGATGTTATTTACAGTGTCTTACTAATTCCTCTCATAGGGAGAACTATATTTCTTCCTGTGTATAATAATCTAGCTGTTTTATAAGGAGTGCTGTTCATTCTCAACACTTTGAGCCAAATTTTATGGGAACAGATAAATAGTTAATGAAAATGTCCTATGTTGTAGCTCTCTAAGGCATGATATTAGCAAAATTTTGGATGATCTTGCTATGAAGGAAGAAGTTTCTGATATAATTAAGACACACTAATATGGTGTGTTCCAGAAACATACAGAGCACATACCTCTTACCTTGTACTTGTACCTTGTAGAATGCATTCATTGTTAGCTAAATTTGTATTTGTTCTTTTTTCATTAATCTAATAATCTAATCAGATCCTTTGTTCACTTCATTCAAATTAATACAAAGCATGCAGAGTTTTTCACTTCAAGAAAACCATTAAAATATGGTATATTATTCCATTAGATTGCATTTAGATAGTAATTTCAGTAGCTGGCTGTCGCGTTCAAAATACTGTCAGATTGAAGACTCCAGTTTATATTCCATTTTCATAACATACACCAGTAAAGTTAGGAAAGGTAAAGCCGGTATATGAAAAAGCTATTGATCATGTAAAATATTTGGGAGTGTAAGACAATGATGCTAAATGTTTATGTGAAGGAAAAGTATTAAATAGTAACATCATCTTTCACTTAGTAGTAATATAATTTGTTAGTGAGCACAACCTTTGCCTTAAGTCTGCTATTAAATCCTTTCTGCTATGAACTCCCAATGAAGTATTCAAAATGAAAACCAGCAATTCCCATCCTCTGCAGTGGAATTGTTATTTTTACTTGATGGAATCCTTAATTTCCAGCCTAGGCCTTTGAGAGAGTTCATTCTATGAAAAGGAAGCAGAAACTTGCCTCAGGGCTAAGAACAGAGCTGTTGAATAGATTTTAATTGATGCATTTGTATGCCTTCTAATCTGTCCGCCAATAAAAATAAAGATTGGGATTTTTTTTTGTTTTAAGAGCTTATTATTTATCCAAAGCACAGATGACTATTCATAGCTGCTACTTGAAAAATTGTATGCAAGTTTTGCATGCAAAATTGACAGAATTGTTCCAGGCAGTAATTGCAGGTAATTGCACCCCTACACAGGCACACAAATTGACTAATTAGCCCATAACACTAAACAGTGCATACAGTATTGGGCACATACCTACATATAGAGCATATACAGTAAAGATTTATTGGAACATTAGACTCGTATACTGAACCCTGCTATGTTTATAGCTGTCCCTGTGGGCAAAACTTGCTTCTGTAAAGTAAAGGATTGGAGGTGAAATCCTGTCTCCTGGGAGTTTTACTATTGAGTGGATTTCACCCTAGATCAACCTCACTGGCCAAATCATTAGCTCAGCTTCCAGCCTGAGTAGCATAGCTGGGCTGGACATAGAAGAAAGAAATAGAATAGCTGGGCTTAGAGTAGAAGAGCTAAGCTAGGGAAATGGTGCAGGGGAATCCCTTTCTGCACCTCCAACTGTGGAGCTGCTGTTTGGCTACTGCTGTGGCTCTGAGGCTTTCTTCATGCATCCCTTCTGTGAACTGGTAGGAGTGAAGGGGGGTCCACATAACAGCAAATCCTCCAGCATTTGCAATTCCCATTGCATGCTGATCACACAGGAAGCTGTTGCAGATCTTTTTGTTGTACAGGGTTGTGCAACTTGAGTGTGGCTCTCCAATGGACTTGCACAAGGTCACACAGAAATTACATTTCAGAGTCAGTAAGTGAACCTACATCTCCGGAGTTCCAGCTGTGGTACCTCTGAGCCTGCTTAAGCCTGATGAGTTATCCCTGAGCCAGAGAGTGTGATGAATCATCATAGGCAGTTACCTTCAGGTCTTATGATAGGACCCATGCCATTCAACCAGGGTTCAGCCAATCCATAGTTAAGTACCCACCCCAGGTGATCCCAAGGCAGGTATATAAGCTCCTATGGGACGCAGTCTCTCCAAGCTGCTAATGGTCACTACCTGGCTAGGAACGCTCCCATTGCCAGTAATTTCAACAGATTGCTTCTAACCATGCTTTTTTCCATGCTAGTCAGCCCCTATTCCAGCCTACATCCACTCCAGCCTTAGTCAATGACTCTGACACTAGCCTAGTGTCTTGATCACAACACCGTTTTTCGCCACCTACACAGATAAGACAGATGAGTGAAAAGAGGGCCACACCAACGGTTTCTTATTTGCAGTTAATAGTAAGCCCCAGGAATTGTTTCCAGATGCCAAGTGCATCCAACTCGTGATTATGCATGAAGGGAGTTCTCACTTTCTAAAAATAGTCAATGGATTTCAGACCTTATACGTCTGGTTAATACAAATGTTTGCAGAGTAGTACCTGCCAGTCTAAAAGTAGAACCTCTCAGAAGAACACACCACTCCACAAATTAATTGTGTGTGGCAGAACTCAATCATGGAACTGCAGTCTCATTTGTCTAAGTCAGTGGTCCCCAACCTTTTCCTTCTGGCGGGCGCCAAAAAAAAAAAAAAAAANCAATTCCCCACTGGCAGGAAGATGGACAAGATGACCAAAATAGGTCAATTTAATCTCTAGCTCCTATGATCTGATTCTATTAATCACCGTCACACAAGGCACCCCACTCTGGAAAATTTAGAGGGGAAGCATATTTACTGTTTGTTTGAGCAATGCCTGACAAGAATTTAATGGAGTAGTTAAAGGGTAATTCTCTCAAGTTTCTCACTTCTTGATAATCCCATTGCACTTGTGGGGGTGGTGTGGGATGTTGATTTTTTTTTTAACCTTCTGTAGGTGCTTGCTAAACGAGTGCAGAAAATCCTGAATGTTGCGGATGTTGAAAGTGTGTGTAGCATACATGTTCGAATGTGATGTGTGTGCAGAGCTGCTGTGCACTGTGACCTGAGAAGGAAACATTTTTTTAGAAACTATTTTGACAGATATTCTTCAGAAAATGGTTTTCATGGTGGTAAGGAAATTGTCACCTCTTAAAATTGTGCACAAGCAAATGTGTTGCTGTCCTATTTTCTCCTCCCATAACTTGGTTTCTGAAGTTGTAGGCTTTTTTGGATCATTAATACAAATGCAGAGAGGAGCAAGCTTTGAAGTTTTACTTACACCTGTTTCTGTTGTTTTTTTTAAATAGTATTTTTAAGATATGATTGGAAAGATGTAAGGAACAAAGAGAAATCCCTAAAACTTGGTCTTATGTGCCAAAACCATGGATGTGAAGACTTCGCCTTCTGACTTGTTTAGCTTCTATATGCTCTTTCCCTGGTCCCAGTGCAAATGATTTCTACTATAATGCACTTACCCAGAGATATTACTGTCAGTCTATACAGCAGTACACTAACATGAATTTCCACTTCAGCACCAGGCTCTCTTCAGTGTCAGAATGAGGGCATGTTAGGTCAGGTTCATACACCAATAAACTTAACCTGTAAATAGAAGCAACTGCTAGGGAATTAAAAGCACAGGAGGATACCTCCAAAGGTGATTCTTACATATGAACACTGCTCCAGAAAATGAAACATCTCACTTTCCCAAGGCAGAGGTTTACCTTTTCGGAGCAGTACATTGACTCACGTAGGGCCAAGTTTCACGTAGGGCCTCAGATATTTGCACACAATGCTCATTGACTTCAGCATGTTTATCTTAGAGACAAATTTTTTGTTTCTAAAGTAAGTAGTATATATGATTATAGCCTTTACTTTGTTACTCTTTACAAAGCTTTTCTAATATTCTGTTCCAAAAACCGTAGGATAAACTTCCATAACTACAAGGATTTATACAAAGGATTTTAGCTTGCAATTTGATATATGTGTAGATGCATTAACTGATCCCCCAGTTGCCCCTCATCAACTGGGGGATGTCGGGTCAAAATCTGACCTGAGTTACTCTGGCATGCATATGGTCAAATTCTGATCTATTACTCTGGTGCAAAGCTAGAGTAACTCATTCTGGATTTACACCAGTGTAGCAGAGATCAGAATCTGACCCAAACTGGACACCTCAGTGGATACAGTATATTAGTGTGGTAGGAGCAGTTAACAGAGGGAGATTTGAACAGGCCCTGTGAGAATCACCACAACAAAACCTGCTTGAGAAAAACTCTTCCCCCTGGGGACAGAGAGGTGTACATAAAATAATGTATGTATTGCACAGTGTGTCAGGTTGCACCCCTTAGGATGCCACCTGATGTACTGGGATACTGCTGAGCCCTCCTGTTCTGCCAACCCGGGCACTCTTTTACCTGTCTTGCTGAGCCAGGCTATTAAGCCTCCTCCAGCACACAGGCAGGGCCACACCCAGCAGCAGAAAGACACAGACACTGAGATCAGCTCTGGGAAGACTCCGCTTTAAGGGACTTGCCCCAGCGCTCAGGTGTCCACCTCCCTTGGAGTGCAGACCCAAAGGTATATTATGAAATCTGCCTCCTCCCTCAATGTGGAGGAAGGTATGCACAGTCTCTTCTCTCCCCCCCCCCATTATGAATTGCACAAACTGACTTATATTATAAACAAGAAATAAGTTTATTAACTAAAAAAAGGTGAATTTTAAGTGACTCTAAGTGGTAACAGACAGAACAAAGCAGATTACTGAGCAAATAAAACGAAATACACAAGCTATGCTCAATATAGTTAAGAAACAGGTTACAAAATATAATTTCTTACCCTAAATGTTATTTTAGGCAGGTTGCAAAGTTTCTGTGGCTTAGAGTTCCAGTTATACACCTCTACCTCAATATAACGCTGTCTTCAGGAGCCAAAAGAATCTTACCGTGTTATAGGTGAAACCGCGTTATATCGAACTTGCTTTCATAGAATCATAGAAGATTAGGGTTGGAAGGGACCTCAGGAGGTCATCTAGTCCAACCCCCTGCTCAAAGCAGGACCTAATCCCAACTAAATCATCACAGCCAGGGCTTTGTCAAGCCTGACCTTAAAAACCTCTAAGGAAGGAGATTCCACCACCTCCCTAGGTAACCCATTCCAGTGCTTCACCACCCTCCTAGTGAAAAAGTTTTTCCTAATATCCAATCTAAACCTCCCCCACTGCAACTTGAGACCATTACTCCTTGTTCTGTCATCTGGTACCACTGTGAACAGTCTAGATCCATCCTCTTTGGAACCCCCTTTCAGGTAGTTGAAAGCAGCTATCAAATCCCCCCTCATTCTTCTCTTCTGCAGACTAAACAATCCCAGTTCCCTCAGCCTCTCCTCATAACTCATGTGCTCCAGCCCCCTAATCATTTTTGTTGCCCTCCGCTGGACTCTTTCCAATTTTTCCACATCCTTCTTGTACTGTGGGGCCCAAAACTGGACACAGTACTCCAGGTGAGGCCTCACCAATGTCGAATAGAGGGGAACGATCACGTCCCTCTATCTGCCGGCAATGCCCCTACTTATACAGCCCAAAATGCCGTTAGCCTTCTTGGCAACAAGGGCACACTGTTGACTCATATCCAGCTTCTCGTCCACCGTAACCCCACTGGATCCACCGGAGTGCGCAGCCCCGCGCCCCTGCCCCCGAGCACTGCTTTACCGCATTATATCCAAATTCGTGTTATATCGGGTCGCGTTATAACGGGGTAGAGGTGTATTTCTTTTCAGACTGGACCCGTCTCCCCCGTCTTCCCTTCAGGTGTCTTTAACAATCTGTCTTCTTGGGCAGACCGGCCATGGAGAGAAGTCCCCTTTGCCTTCCTCCCCACCCTTAATAAGGGTTACATAAGGCGGGCATCCTTTCTTTCCCAAATTTGTCCCCCCTTTCCTTTTAGTGGAAAGTTTCAAGAAGTCCCAGAAAATGTTTAGTATCAAGTGACGCGACCACCTGACCTAGTAGTGTTGCAGTTACGTCCCCCGGACACGTCCCAGGAGAGGGAGAGATTAGTATCTTCATGGTCTTATTGTTCCTTCCTAATGGCCCATCAAATCTGATGGCCTGTCATCTGGTGGGTGTCTTCTCAATACACATCCAGTTGTAATTGTTACATAGTCCATATTCCTAACTTTAGATACAGAAATGATACATGCATACAAATTAGATAATCACATTCAGTAAACTTTAACCTTTCCAATGATATCTTACAAGACCCATCTTGCATAAAGTACCTCTGTTCTGTCATATCCATAACATAAGCATATTTCCATAAAGAATATGGTGTGTAATATCACACACAGTATTAGCTTACCTACACCATGTGTGAAACAGCCTGTAGGAGCACTGGATATGCCAGTGGTAGGTTCTGTAGAGTATAGGAAAATCTAGGGAATTGGAATATTCCTGCTATGAGATGTAGGTGAGGGTAACTTAACAAGGAAGGGTCCCAACACACTGTATAGTAATGCACTGTGCTGCTTGCTGAGCTGCTGCTGTTAACCAACTGCACATTATTTTATTCATTTTCATGCATTTGGCATCTTTCCCAATCTTGAGGCACCTCACGCTATTTAAAACCCACAGCCACAAAAATGTGTCACAACACAATAAATCAGTTCTTCAGCTGAGCTTAACAGATCTTCACTTTAGTAGAGTCCTACACAGGGCACACAAAAAACCCAACGCTGCCTAATTGCCAAACCTCCATAGTCTACTTGAGATAAAAGGTAGGCTTCAAACCATGCCCAGAAGATTAACAAATCCAGTCTCTTGGAGACCAATTAAGAAAAAACTTTTCTGATGTTGAAGACCCTTCATGGCAAATGGTCTCTCATCATCCCCCTGTTTAAATAGAGTGAACTTGAGCACTTCTGCTGATCAGCTACAACAATGTTGTAAAGGAGAGAGGTGACCTCTGAGGTAACTGGAACCAAGCCAGTGAAGGCATTCTAACTTAAAGCAAGCACCTTACATTTCTAGCTGTAATTCATTGGTAGCTAGGGCATACTCAACAGTAATGGTATCAAAACCTTTCTGCAGGCCAATGGTTTAATTTTTGTCTGAGGTTTCCCTTGGGTCTGTCCAGATGTCGGTGTTCCAGTTACCACGTACTGAGCTACCAGATGGTTTGGTAATCTTTGTCAGAGGAGGAGGATAAAGCTTCTGATAAAGTATCCTTTTGTTGGTGTTTGTTGTCGTTGTTAGCTTCAGAGTATTTGGCTTATTCACAGAACAGTTTATTTAACTTTCTTTTGAATGTGTAAAACCTGTTTAAATCTGCCTACCAAGAGAGTAACAAAACACTGAAACTGAAAAATCTGTTAAATCTCTACAATTCTTTCCTTGTCAAAGTTCGGGGTCAGTACTTTATTTTGGTTGTAGCTATAGCAGGTAATCCAAGGAATCAAGTCTTTCAGAGGGAAGTAACAACTTTCATCTGAATTATCCTTCTTGTTATGAATCCCAGACTCAAGAATCCAACACTTAGAAATATTCCTTCTAGAGCAGTGTTTAGATGTTCTGACAGGATCATGCCGGGAGTAAGCCTGCTGCATATGCTGCCCCTGTTTCACAAATGAACAAGACTTCAGTCTTCAGCATTATGAACCTGACACTTTTCCTCAGCAACAAAATACATTAAAAAAGTTAAGTCCAACTATGCAATCCCTATTCCTGATGACCAACACATGGGAGACAAAGGTTTAAAATCAGCCCTTCATTCACACAAGAGGTAAGAGAAGTGCCACTCAAGGATAAGACGGCAAAACCAAAGGATGATGTTTCCGTTGGCGAAGTACTCTTTAGTGGAGAGTTGAGTGCCCAGTTTAAAATTATGAACATAGGAACTGGCATACTGAATCAGACCAATGTTTCATATAGTTTGATGACCCATCTATGTCCAAAAGTGGCCAATACCAGTTACTGCAGAGATAACACTAGATTCCAAACAATGGATAATTATGGAATAACCTTCCAAAGGGGAAGTTTCTTTGTAACTTTCATCAACTAGTAGCCGGCTTTCACTCTGAAGCATAGAGGTTTATATTCCATATATATTTGCTATCAAATGTTCAATAGAGTTGTGTATATGCCTTGTCTATGCTTCTGTTGGGGTAATAGCACAGTCTATATTAAATCTCCAAAATATATGTAAATTAATATCTATTCTGGAAATTTTGCATTTCTTAATTCCCAGTTTTATCCCATGCCAAAAAGATCTAAATATTTTTCTTCAAAGAAACATACTTATTGCTCTATATTAAATGAAAGTTGCATGTTTAGTGCACTATTTGGGCCAACATATATTTTGAGAAAATGATACAGATGTGGTTTCTCTCTCACTTCTTTGGGGCATGACGTTACCTCAGAGGAATCATGATTCATTATATCAAAAAGGAGTAGTTAGGTTTAAATATTATTTGGATTTATTTATTTCTCCATTATATGAAAAAAGATTCTGAATTTTTAGAGAAGTCAGCTTCTTAGCTCACTCTAATAAAATTATTAAGCTAGGAGGAAGCTAAACTTTTTTACTACTGAGGTCTTACCTGCTCAGTTCAACTTATACAGGCAAAACTGCCATTGAGGTCGGTGGGAGTTTTGCCTGCTTAAGGAGGGAAAGATCAGGTTTGTGTGGTCACAAGGATGACTTGATGTGTGACACATGAACTTTTAGTGCCAGCGTTTCAGATTTGGGGAGGAGAAGGAAAGAGGTTATCAGAATGCATAAAAGACTGAAATAAATGTCGATGGAGTTAAAACACGTACCTTTCTTCAGAAATTGTCAATTCTGCATTTCACACATTTTCACATTTTCACACCAGTACAGTTATTAGTGTAGCTGAGACCTGGCCTGACATCAGGGCTGGCGCAATCCATTAGGCGACCTAGGCGGTCGCCTAGGGCGCCAACATTTGGGGGGCGCCGGCGCCCTAGTCGTCGGCGGAATTTCGGGGGCGGGACCTTCCGCCGCCTAGGGTGGCGAAAAAGCTGGCGGCGCTCCTGCCTGACATGAGCAATTAACGCATGGAGGAAGCCTCATTTCTTGGAAGATTAGAATTAGGGAGGTAAATGAATGATCAGGTTGAAAACAGAATGTTTGTGCTGAATAAGATAAGTTAATAGGTCAGTAGGTGAAGAATACAGAATTTCTGAGCCACCTAAGATAAGAGGGAGAAGGCCTAGGGAACAATTTACTATGAACTAGATAACGGGACAAAATAAGATAGGGATGTAGATATGAGGTAAAGCATGGACAGTGCCTGCTGCACAGGGGATTGGTTCCTGCAAAATCCAAAAGTGTGGTACAATGTATAGTAAATGCAATGAGATTTATAATAAGGGAGAGGGTTTCTGTGTAACTTTGGAGCTGTGATGTACTCTGCATCCACCCCATCCCCCTGTGTTTGAATCTGATCAATTCAGCATAGTGTTGCTGTATGCCAATTAAAGATAGCTGAGTGACTAAGTCTGGAGTCGAACTGAGTTCTTGGGAAGCTGAGTGGAAAGAGGTCCTGGAGGGACTCCCAACAGTTTGAATGTCTCACAATAGAGGAATTTGCAAGGGCCATAGATTAAAGAAATCTAATGAATACCGTGAATGATTTTACAAAAGGTTTCCTCAGGGATGTGACAATCACAGCCCTACCAAAGGTGTAGATTTTGACACCTTGACTCATGCTGAGTACTTTTTCCCTATGCATTGGTTTCAGTGGGACTATTTTGTGTAGTAACGTACTGTTTAATCAACAAAGAATCCTGTGGCACCTTATAGACTAACAGACGTTTTGCAGCATGAGCTTTCGTGGGTGAATACCCCATTCTTCTTGCATCCGAAGAAGTGGGTATTCACCCACGAAAGCTCATGCTGCAAAACGTCTGTTAGTCTATAAGGTGCCACAGGATTCTTTGCTGCTTTTACAGATCCAGACTAACACGGCTACCCCTCTGGTACTGTTTAATGTGAGTAAGGCTGGCACAGTCTGACCCCAAATAAGGTGAAGGAGGAAACTGTTCTTATATTGATTCCTGTATTCCTCTTAGACCCCCTTTGAAAGGCACAGCCTAAAATTTTCTAGGTAATATGAGAAAGAGATCCCCTGACCTATCTGCATACAGGTATAAGATATGCAGTGCAGAACAATTTGCTGGTTTGTTCAGTAACAAAATTGAATTAAAAGAATGAAAAAAAAACAAATCAAATAACACACCAACCTGTGGAATGGACGTCTCTAAGGGGCACCGTGGTGCAGGGAGGGTGATAGTTAGCATACTACAGTAATTTATGACAGTGCTGGAGACTAAAATATATCTAGTTTATATTTGTAGAGTGAAAATAAGAGACACTGCTCAAGTGTCTTGAAGGTCACCAAGAAGGCATACATTCCCCCCCCCACACACACACACACACAAAAAGAACATTAATACAGTATAAGCTAATTGTATTTGAGTATAGGCTATAATTTAATGAAATCTGAAGAAGTTATCAGAGTCATTTCAAAGAGCTACAACAAATCCAAAATAATGTGAACAATCCTGCTTTTGTAACCTCTGAGAAGTGATAATATCTGAGAACTGCCACCCCACACTTGTCCATGCCCTAGGTGTATCAGATAAAGATGGAACATTTCAGAATCCTCAAACTATGTATTGTCATCTCTTCTCACCTCATAGACTCATAGACTTTAAGGTCAGAAGGGACCATTATGATCATCTAGTCTGACCTCCTGCACAACGCAGGCCACAGAATCTCACCCACCCACTCCTGTAACAAACCCCTAACCTATGTCTGAGTTATTGAAGTCCTCAAATCGTGGTTTAAAGACCTCAAGGCATTACCTGAAAGGCAATGTGCTGCAGGAGTTAAGGCACTGGACTGTGAGTCAGGTGGTTTCTCTTCCCAGCTTTGTGACTGACTTGCTGTGTGACCTTGGATAAATCTGTTCACTTTTCCGTATCCCCTCACACTTTGTCTTGCTCTGGGTGAGAAACTACCATTTCTTATTGTGTGTATGTATAGTGCATAGCACAATGGACAGGGATGGTGTCCCTAGCCTCTGTTTGCCAGAAGCTGGGAATGAGCGACAGAGGATGGATCACTTGATTCCTGTTCTGTTCATTCCCTTTAGGGCACCTGGTATTGGCCACTGTCAGAGGACAGGATACTGGGCTAGATGGACCTTTGGTCTGACCCAGTATAGCCGTTCTTACGTAATGGGGCTATGGTGTCAGTTGGTGCCTCTAGACACCTCTGTATTACAGCTAATAAGTAACTTGCAGATGCACTCCACACCATCCAAAACCTTTTCTGAATCAAGGGACTGATTATCCAAGACCAGAGCTCAAACACCATTGTCATATGTTAGCTAAGGGGGGAGATGGCCAATATAAAGCTTCTCTGAGCAACAGATAAAATGCTTCTTTTTTTTTTAGTATATTGACCATATTTTTTTTTAATATTCCGAGGTCTCAGTTTAATAATGAATGACAATAGCCTATACATCTGCACCTCTAAGTAAAAGTCTGTGCCTGCTATTTGGAACATTCATTCACAATCTGGGGGAGTTATTGGATCCCTGGTTGCTGTAAAAGGCTCATTTAGCTGTAGTGACTAAGATGACTATCTTTTGTGTGGGTAAATGATGGCAAATGCTTCTTCCTGATGTGCACTTTGCAGCTAGGGTTGCCAACTCTCCAGGATTGTCCTGGAGTCTCCAGAAATTGAAGATTAATCTTTAATTAAAGATTATGTCATATGATGAAATCTCCAGGAATACGTCCAACCAAAAATTGGCAACCCTATTTGCAACTGTGATCTGTGCCTTTGTTACCTTGAGATTAGCCTATTAGCCTTAAGTTTGTTAACTTAGTTCCTCTTCTGTGAGCATATGACACCAGCACTTTGTGATCTGCTGTGGTTGCTTAGTGGTCTTTAAATGGAGTTCAAATAGTTGGTTTTGACTTATAAAACTCTAATTGACTTGGGATCTGCCTTTCGCCCTATGTGATAGTGCCACAAATGAAGTCAGCTGAGGCACTCAAACTGGAGCCCCTTTTAATTTAAAAAAAAGAAGAATCAGCTGGTAGGTGGTTCTCCATGAAAGGCTTTAGAATTCAAGCTAACCTCCCCCCCACACCTCAATCCAAAGTAGGTGAAATCTGTTCACCTTCAAGGGATACTGCATATGGCATATATTTCTGTTTTTGAGGAGGGCTGGGATTTGTGGCTGGAGTAACTTTTAATTTTTTTTCTACCTTACTTTGGGGAGGCTGCTTGGTTTACCTGTGTATTAATATGATTGCATTTTTAATATGTGGTGGCCTTTAATGATCAAAAATGGTATGCAGTTTCCTTGTGTTAGGGATTGATTCTGTTCCTAAAATATGATTTCCCTTACTACAATCACTTCTTTATACATGTACATGCAAATGTATGAACATATTCATATGTACACATATATTACAATAACTATAAATAACTTCAGCTTAAAAAACATTTTTTTTTTTTAAATAAAACAAGGGAATATAACAAGCCATGTTGTGATCTGAAGACCCAATCCTCTTGGTAGACAAATTATTTATACAATATTGTTGATAGACCTGAGTCTAAACTGCTCTTTCTGAACCTCTTTGCTTTTCAGGTGAAGATGGGCAAGTAAGGGGAATTTCATAGGAGATCCAAAAATAGCAGACAGCTGTGTACTGTGCTGTGTTTAGTTCTAAGTATCAAACTGCAGAAATAATACATCGTTGAAGAAAGGCAGATGAAGCAAGATCCAGTGTGTAAACCATAGCAATGGGAGTTGGGAGATCTGGGTTATAAATCTGTGTTGTGTGACCCTGAACAAGTCAGTAAACCTCCATCGGCCTTAGTTTCTCTGTCTGTAAAATGTGACTAATACCTCCCTCGCAGATGTTATAAGGCTTAACTCAGTGATGTGTTTGAAATGTACTGATGGAAGATCCCATAGATATTGTTACTATTATGATTGTGATGTTGCACTCCGTATGTTTTATGGAAATATGCTTATGAGTGTGAATAAGATGTAACTGAAATACACTTTATGCAAAAGGTCTCTTGTAAGGTATCATAACAAAGGTTATAAACTACTGAATATAATCCTCCTATTTGTATGCATGTATCATTCTTGTATCTGAAGCTAGAAATATGAAGTATAACTCCGTTAATGGTGGTTTAGAATCTTGCAGGCTCCCGTTGACTAGGACAGTTGGTTGTAACTGGTTTATTTACCTGCAAGCCTTCCTGTGTACGTGTGGGCCAACCCAGGACGAATGGAGACTAGGGGTATTACAGTGACATGTGACCATGTCACATGATACTGGAATCCATCTTAATCCTTGTACTTTTCCATTCATGAGGTGGGGGTGGGGACAAGCACAGACAAAAGATTCCCGCCTTGTGCCAAAGCTATAAAAGGGGGTAGAGCAGGACAAACATGGCTGCCAGTCCTGAGAAAACCCCTGCTTACCACCTGAAATGTCAGCTGGAACTAACAAGGACTGTACCGGGGAAAGGATTGGGCCCAGACTAGGAAGGAGTCTAATCTGTGAAAGAAGCTTATTGGAACATCTCTGAGAGTGAGATATTACCTGTAATCAGTTTCTTAATGTATTAGGCTTAGACTTTGGTTGCTTTGTGACTTACTTTGTTCTGGCTGTTATTACTTGAAACTACTTAAATCCTACTTTTTATACTTAATAAAATCACTTTTGTTTATTAATAAACCCAGAGTAAGTGATTAATGCCTGGGGGAGCAAACAGCTGTGCATATCTCTCAGTGATACAGAGGGCAAACAATTTTTACAAATTTACCCTATATAAGCTTTATACAGAGTAAAACGGATTTATTTGGGGTTTGGATACCATTTGGGAGCTGGGTGTCTGGGTGCTGGAGACAGGTAACCTGCTGAGCTGTTTTTACTTAAAGTCTGCAGCTTTGGGGACGTGGCTCAGACTCTGGGTTTGTGTTTCAGCAGGCTAGCATGTCTGGCTCAACAAGGCAGGGTTCTGGAGTCCCAAGCTGGCAGGGAAAACTGGCTCAGAGGTAATTTCAGCACATCAGGCGATAGTCCCAAGGGGATCTCTGTGACCGAACCCGTCACAATGATGACTATTACTATTATTGCATGTCTTTACTTTGCAGTTGGATGTCTTTGGCTTGCCTCTTGCTTTGATGTGATTAATCTCTGGGACCGTATCCTGCAAATAAACTTACAGGCCCTGATTCTGCTCTCATTTACACAGTTTTTCTGTCCATGTAACCCCAGTGTCTTTGATGGACACTGCTGTAAGTGACTGCAGAATCCAGGCCCAGGGTCCTTCTAAAGATTTCTACTTTTGATCTTGCATTTCTAATAGTTAGCAAATTGTCTTCTTTCCCAACTTTTCTCTGTAATGAAACAATATTTTTCATACTTTGTGCATTAACTTGTACATTTATGTTGTACATACTTTGTACACAGGGAACAAAAGTAATCATTAGAGTGGAGAAAGAAACAGTAGAAGAAATAAGTTATTTTATGTATTGAGGGAGGGAGATGTACAGTGAGTTGACACCATGCTAGATGTCAAGTAACAAATATCAAAAGTAGCAAATAGTTTACATGGATTTTAAATATTTGGAATAGTAGTATGATTGCCACTGACACAAAATATGAATTTTTAACATAGGGATCATGTCTGTCCCCCTTTATGGACAGAGTCAAGGAAATCCACAACAGAAATTGGTGAGAAGATCTTCTCATTCCAAAGTTAAATGTCTGTGAAAGATCTTCAGAGTCCATTGCAAAGAGTTTCTTGCAACATCAGAATTTCTAAGTAAAGCAAACCAATCTAAAACATCAAATATTGTAAGAAGACAATGATGGACCTATTTAGGACACGCTTTAAGGATGACACCATCATGACTTTCATGGCAATAATATGGACACGAGCTGGAAACAGAGAGCGAGGGCAATCTAGAGAAACATTAATCAGAAAAAAGGAAAAAGAAGCCAAAACAATCAACGTGACAATCAGAAGCCTAAACAGACCATCACAAGACTGGAATAAATGGCATAAGCTGGTGGATGCCCTAAGCACCTGCGAGTGTGGTAGGATAAAGAAGAAGGAAATTATCTCTCATACTTTGCACATGTAGGAAATCACTGAAATCTCTTAAAACAATATGCAGTTCTTTTTTTCTCAATGGTGGACAATTTTTTCATTGCTGCTGTTTTAGCATCAAATATATGGTATGAAAAACCCATCTTCCACCAAAAGCCACGTGCTGCTTCATTAAAATAAAACAAACCAAACAAACAAAAACAACCCCACATCTTATTTACTTTGAAAAAATAACATTTTGAGAAAGGAACCAGCAGGGAAGGAGGCTGCAGATGTTGAAGTCAAAGTTTCAGCTGTGGAGCTTTTTTCAGCACTTGTCAGATTTGACAAGTTCATGTAGCTTTTGGTTTGTGGAGGGGTACATATGTTTTATATTTTCTGTTTCATGCCAGCAGGTGGTATTCATTTGATAAATTGTTATGCTTGCTTAGTAAGAAGTCATGTCCTTACTTTTGTTTTTTAGGCTAAAGGGAGTCTTGCCTGAGTAAGAATTCTTGTTTACTCCTGGGAGAATTCTGCACCAAAAAATTCTGTGCACAATATTTTCAAATTCTGCAAAATTTTGCATATTTTATTTGTCAATATAATCACAGCAGTTTTGATTATTTTTGGTCATTTATTTCAAAATACCTGTCATCAAGTATGTCTGTAACAATATAGACAACAAAAAAGTTTCAAAAAATGTTTTTTGACAAATAGATTCCTTACTAGGCATATCAGTACAGAACTCTGAGTAATAATTCATTTAAACTTCAATACAGAACGGTATTTCCCACACCCCTTAGAGGCAGTGCAAAGGCTTGGGGGAGTTGGGGTAACGGAGGAGTTGAGGGAGAGGGAAGTAATTGCTGGGGGAAAAGTCTGTGTGTGAACTTGAAGGGTTGTTTGGTATGAATGGGGAAAAGTCTGGAACAGATTTTTTCGGGGGTGGGGAGGGACTGTTAGGGAGCTTTCCCCCATGCAGACTCTGGCTGACCCCTAGCCTCTCCCATTCAGTCAGGCACATCTTCCCTGCACCCCCATGTGTCCTTGAACCCCACCTCCACACACACACACCTGTTCCCATGTGGCCCTGCACCCTTTCCCCCTCTGCTCATGTGGTCCTGCGCCTTAAATCCCATTTAGCCCCTGACCCAGTCTTTCCTCCCCCACTAGCCCTTATGAGCCCCTGTCTGACCCTGCAGCAGCCCCATGCTGTCTGTCTCCCCATATCTCCTGTCTCTTGACCTGGTCTGGCAGGCTCTGTGAAGAAGGCAGGCTCTTTCTCTTCCCTAGCTGGGAGTGGCTGCTCTGTTCTAGTGCCACAGTGCCCTCTGGTGGACAAAAGGTGGAACTGTAGCAACATTCCAGCAGAAGCTTTCTTCTGCACAAAAAAATTAAAATATGCATGGCTCATTAATTATGCATGCACACAGTGGTGCAGAATTCCCCCAGGAGTACTGATTGTTTGGACTTTGCTGCACATACTGAAACCTGATTAATAAATTGCTTTTGTTAATCTTGAGTTGCAATGTCACTTGCAGTGTGAAGTTTTAGCAAATCAGATCATCCCACCCCAAAGTTAAAGGCTGAAATGAAGTAACCCCATAGTTAAGACAAGTGGTCTGCATAATATTAGCTCTGTAGAACTGCTGAACAATAAGCTAAAGGCTGAGTCCAAAAACTGGAAAGAATGCATTTCACTTAATTATTCTGTACCTTTGGATTTTTAAAGTCCCTTTCACCAATTACAGTAATTGGTTTTGTTCTCTAAAATAATTAAATGATTTGTTCTCTAAAATAGTCAAACAATTTCTTTTAGTTTTAGGATATGTCTGATCCAAAAGGAAATCATTCAGTAGTTTTTCTACTCAGCATCATTTGGAATTCCTAAAAGAAATCAGTGAGCCCCGCTCTGTCCCTTCACAAAAATTGAAAAAAGTATTTAATTCACTAATTTCCTACTGATTGATAATTAAAACAAATTAATCAGCTCAAGTCTGTTACATGTTTTTAGATCCCAGTCCATCCTAAATTAGCCTGGCCTGTGGAAAATGTATGAATCACTCATGCTTCACAGCTGCTTAAGCCAAATATGCCTTTATTTCTTCAAATCCTCTCTCTCTCGCTGTTGTGAAAACCTCATGATGCATTTCAGTCTGTCCCCATCTGAAAATCAGTTTCAGGCTCTGGGGGGCGCTCACTGAGCCCTCGAACAATATAAAATGAGGCAGTACTCCACAACTTGATTTAAGGTCTGTCAGCTTGAGAAGAATGTTGAGAGGGAATGTTGTCAGGAGTAGCATCTCAACATTTCTAAGATGTGTTAGAGCTGTTTTCTCTCAAGCCACAGAGCGACCCCCTCTTACATTGACCTGGTAGTCGAGGCCAGTGGTCGTATGGAGACTCAGATGTTGAGATTGTAAAAATGGGTTTGTACCTTATTCCTCAATAGCCATACTGCCGGGTGCACTTGAGGACACAAATGGTGGCAAAGATATATATTTCTATGAAAACTTTTTGGTTCAGAAGTTATGTGGCTGGAAGAAAAATTTCAGTGTACGAAGATGCTTGTAGATGGAGAAGGATTCAAACTTTCACTCTTGTAACCCATTGTTCAGCAGGCAAGCGCAGTTGTAATTCCTTTGCTCCCATAATGACTGTCACTCGTCTTTAAATATGACTACCATTGGAAATCAGTTTCCACATGTAGGGTTCAGGAAATGTGCCAAGGCAAGTTGGTGTCTATGTTCCCTCCTACTGTCCACCAAGGCGGCGTGACAATATTCTATTGCAGTGGCTCTCAACCAGGGATCTGAGGCCTGCTGGAGGCTGTGAGCAGGTTTGAGGGGGGTCGCCAAGCAGGGCCAGCATTAGATTCGCTAGGGCCCAGGGCAGAAAGCTGAAGCCCTGCCACATGAAGTTGAAGCCTGGGCCCTGAGCCTTGCCATCTGGGGCTGAAGCCAAAGCCTGAGCAATGCAGCTTTGCAGAGGACCCTGTGGCATGAGACCCCAGGCAATTGCCCTACTTTGCTACCCCCTGACGTTGGCCCTGGCTTTTATATGCAGAAAACCACTTATTGTGGCACAGGTGGGGCGTAGAATTTTTTATAGCATGTGGGGTGGGGGGAGACGGAGAAAGAAAAAGGTTGAGAACAGCTGTTCTATTGCACGTTCTGCTTCCTTCATAGCAGAGTGCTAAACTCGCTTGTCATGTGCCATATCCTCCCGGGTCATTAAGTCCATCCCGGTAGACTGTATGTGCTGCTTGATGCAGTCCTTTTAGTGGAGTTTGGGATGGCCTTCCTACTGCCTTTTTCAAATTCACCATCTAGAACTCTTAGTTAGTCGATTATCAGTACGTATGATGTGGCTGACCCAAGTCATTTGCCTCCATGCTAGCTGTAGTACTTCATTGTTGGTGAGTGTCAGAGCAATTGATTCCCATTATGCTGCGTAGGTGGCATTGTTGCAGGCAGTTAAGTTGTGGGATAGGGTGACAATAAAGGGGGCAGGTCTCTAAAGACTATAGAAGACAAGGGAGCACAACTCTGTAAGTTTTTGGCATTTTGTGGACACTTTGACCTTCCCTCCCTCCCTCTCCCGCTCCTATCTTGTCCAAAGACTTTTTTGTAGACTACCAAAAGCTGAGGCTGCTGACTTGAAATGTGCTGAAAGTTCTTTATCAATGCTGCTGATGTAACTGTGCTACGTAGGTAGCAGAAGGACTTGACGTTATTTAATTGGCAGCCATTCAGTTTTATTTCTTGTGGTGATGGAAGTAATGGGCTTCTGCCAGCAGATGATTGACACAGGATTTCTGTTTTCTTTACATAAATACAAAGGCCAAAAAGGGATATAGCATGGCCAAAGGAATTCAGCAAATGTTGCAGGTCATTCTCAGAAAGGGCGACAAATGCTGAGTCATCAGCATCCAATAGATCCTTTATTTCATTTTGCTGGGATTTGCTTTTGACCTTGAATTGGCGGGGGTTTAGAATTCTGCCATCAAATCGGGTTGTTAAAGTGACACCTGTAGGGGTAGTATGTGCGGCAACTTCTAGCACTCTAGCCAAGAACAAAGTAAATAATGTAGGGGCAAGCACACAGCCCGGTTTAACCCCATGGGCTACAGGAAAGGGATCAGATGAGTCGGCACCCACTGATACATGGGTCTGTATGTTGTCATGGAAGCAGCATATAAGATTGATTAGTTTGTCTCGGCAGCCAAACTTTGCAAGAAGGCACCACAGAACAGAGCGTCTGATGGAGTAGAACGCTTTACTAAGGTTGACAAAGGCAACATACAGGGGCATTTGTTGTTCAGCAGCTTTCTCCTGTAACTGGCGTAGGGTAAATATGTCAGCAGTGCTGCGTGATGAACGAAAACCACACTGGGATTCAGGGAGTATATCATCTGCAATAGCCTGAAGTCTTTTCAGCAACAGCTTACCAAGGGTCTTACCAGCGATGGAGAGGTGTGAAATGCCATGATAATTGCCGCAATCATGTCATTTTCCCAGCAGAAAGTAAGTAAGTCTAGTAAAGCTTTACGAAGTGTAGGACCACTGTGTTTCAACACTTCAACTGGGATTTCATCAGCTCCGTTTGCCATTTCCATAAATGCGTTCTTGGTTTTCTCCGAGGTTGGTGGATCTTCGAGTTCAAATCGGACTGTTCTTTGCTCGATTGAGTCTATTTGATCATATGCGCTCAACTCACGATTGAGGAGAGTCGCAAAATGTTCTTTCCATCTTTCTAATATCCTACTGTGCTCAGTCAGGAGGGTGGTACCGTCAGTGGACAGGATTGGAAAGTTATTGGCTCTTCATGGTCCATAAATGGACTTTAATGCCTGAAAAAAACCTCGGGTGTTATTAGTATCAGTAAGAGCTTGTAGTTCTCTTCCTTTATTTTTCTACCAAGTGTCTTCCATCTCCTGCAGCTTTTTCTGCACTTCAGATTTTGAGGAGGAGGTGTTGTTCAGTTTAACTCTGTGCATGGCTTGATGGGCCACAAAGAGTGCTTGAATATTGTCATTAGCATCAAACCAGTCCACATTTTGTCAAGTTTGGACACCAAGGACTTCTTCAGCTGTTGATTGTGCTGCAATTTGAAAGGCACCCCACCTTTCATCGACAGTCCGCTTACTCTTGAATTGGCACAGCTTAATAGTGCGGCATGAATGGAAGTTACTAACTGGGTTCTCCTCTGTTCTGTGCAAAATTTCGAGACCTGGACACATCTGTTTAGTTTTGGGGGCAATTTTCAATCTAGGACTGTGAATCCTGAGATTGTCTAGTACAGATAAGTTGGTGAGCCACAAAACATTCTGTGCCTCGCCTAGCCCTGGTAATGTAAACATCCCTCAGGCATTATGATGAGTAATGACATTTTAACTGAGAGTACTGCCAAGAATAGAACCTCTTTTCTGGCACGTTGAAAAAGGTGTTCGTAATAACACTCTGAACAGAGTTTGACCTTGCTAGGGAGTAGTTCTCCATTTGTATCTAGAGACCCATTTCCGAATTTGCTCATGACTCTGTTCCAAGTGATGTAATAATTTCCAGTGCAAGCATTGAAGTCACCCAGTAATAAGATTTTGTCATTGTTGAGTATGTTTCTTAAGGTGTCACTCAACTGGCCATAGAACTGAGTCATCTTTTCTTTGGGAACAAGTAGTGTTGGGACATAGCCACTTATTGTCAGAAAATTGTTGTGGGACTGTAGTATCCTCAGCGTCATTAGGTGCTCTGATATTGACAGAGGTTGCTGAGCTAGTTTATTATTGATGGAGTTTGCTATTCTGATACCTAACCTGTGTTGGCAAATGTTTTTAGTTGCCTTGTAACCTGACCAGTAGAAAGCGTTTTCTTTTTCTCTAAGTGCACTGCTTTCATGTAGTCTAATCTCAGATAAGACAGCGATATCTCTTTGATATCTGTGTAGCTTTTTTGCTACTAATGAGGTTCTTCTACGGGCTCAATTTTCCTTTGGGTCAAGTAGTGTGCGAATGTTCCAGCATCCGATTGTCAGTTTCTGTCCATTTTTGTCAGTTTCAGAGTTCAAAGAATCCTATTTGTTTGTCTTAGTCTTGTTGTTTAGTAACGAACCATTTATAAATGTCATACAAGGCATAACAACAAAGGCCCTAAATCCATGGTGCCTCATCCTACCACTCTGTAATGTGATGTGGTTGCCAGACACAATCTCCTATTTTATTTCCTGCTGTGATATTGAATTGTCTTAATGTAAAATTTGCTTTGCTTTTAGTTTTCTTCCCAAAGGTTAATGCCATTAGGTGTAAGAGGGTATATATAACGTTACAGATATTATTGCTTAGTGTTGCAATTATTATAGTGTCTAATTAAATTCTGCTTGCCTTGGAAAACTGTGTCTGGAAGAACTTTGTTATTCATGAATAAAGCAATGAAGTTCGACAAGAGCTGATTTGAAGTGTTGATCAAGAAAAGTGAGAAATCATAATATAAAATGTTAGATTTGGTATGTCAGTACCAACAAATTTATCTATCAGTCAGTGAACATGCAAGTCTATGGAAAGTTTAGTTACTCGGACACTGTCATGAAGGAGACCAAGAAAGATTTGACTACTACGGACATGCCTTCTCCAACCCATGTTGGCCAAGCTTTGGTATCCGCCAATTCCTCTAGCATCGCAGCAGCAGGAATAGTCCTAAATAGGTCATGATACCCCAATCAGAAGATCTGTTTGTGGCTGGGAAAGAGAATGCGGAATCTGAATTGAATTTGAAGAGGCAATTAGTAGCAGGAGTGATTTTGGTGGGGATTCATAGATTCCAAGGCTGAAAGGGACCATTATGATTATCTAGCGTGAGCTCTTGTATAACACAGGCCATAGAACATGCCCATCTTTTTAGAAGAACATTCAATCTTCATTTTAAAAATTGTTAAAGCTAGAGAATCCACCACGACCCTTGGTAAATTGTTTATTTCTGGTCTGAATTTGTCTATGTTCAACTACTCCTCCATTGGATCATGTTCTACCTTTCTCTGCTAGATTAAAGAGTGCATGATCAAATATTTGTTGCCTATGTAGGTACTTATAGACTGTAATCAAGATACACTTCTTAACCTTCTCCTTGTTACGCTAAATAGATTGAGCTCCTTGAAGCTATCTCTGTCAGGCATATTTTTCTAATCCTTTAGTTGTTCTTTTGACTCTTTTATCTGAAACCTCTCCAATTTATTGATGTCCTTGGTGAATTGTGAGCACCAGACTGGACACAGTATTCCAGTAGTGTCAAATACATAGGTCCCCTGTTTATGTAACCAAGGTTTGTATTCGCCCTTTTGGCCACAGTGTTGCACTGAAAGCTCATGTTTTGTCTGATTGTCAACTCCCACCTCCAATTTTTTTCAGAGTCACTGCTTTCCAGGATAGAGACCCTCCTCCCTCCCACCCATCCTATAATATGGCCTACATTCTGTGTTCCTAGATGCATTCATTTACATATAGCTATATTAAAATGCATGTTGTTTGCTTGTTCCCATCTTGCCAAGAGATCTAGATCGCTTTGTATCTGTGACCTGTCTTATTCGTCATTTACCACTCCTCCCCAATACATTTATGATCTGCAAACCTTATCGGTGGCGATCTTGTTTTCTTCCAGGTCATTGATAAAAATGTTAAATATGGTAGAGCCAAGAACCGATCCCTACAGGACCCCACTAGAAACACATCTATTCGATAATGATTTCACCATTTACAATTACATTTTGAGACCTATTAGTTAGCCAGCTTTTAATCTATTTAATGTGTGCTGTGTTAATTTTATATCATCCTCTTTTTTAATCAAAATGTGGTATCAAGTCTTAAATCTGTTATATCAACATTGTTACTTGTATCAGCCAAACTTGTAATTTTCATTTTAAAAAAATCAAGTTAGTTTGACAGGATCTATTTTCTATAATCCTGTGTTGATTGGTATTAATTATACTACACTCCTTTAATTCTTTATTAATTGAGTCCCATATCAGCTGCCCCATTATCTTGATGAGGATCGATGTCAGACTAACAAGCCTTTTTAAAAATTGGCACAACATTAACTTACTTCCAGTTTTCTAGAACTTACCCATTGTCCCAAGACTTATTGAATATCAACATTAATGGTCCAGTGAGCCACTCAGCCAGCTCTTTTAAAACTCTTGGATGTAAGTTGTCTTGACCTGCTAATTTTAAAATGTCCAACTTCTGTAGCTTTTGTTTAACATCCTCCTCAGATATTGGTGGAATGGAAAGAGTGATATCATCCTCATCATCTGACTACATTATCTTTTCCCCCCCAAATGCAGAACAGATATACTTATTGAACACTTCTGCCTTTTCTGCTTTATTATTGATCATTTTATCATTTCCATGTAGTAGTGGATCAATACCATTATTAGGATTCTTCTTGTTACTAATATACATAAAGACAGTCAGAAGGAGGTTTATTTTAACTCTTGTTGGCCATAAATTTCTCTTTGTATCTCTTTTCTTCCCTTATTAACGTTCTACAGTTCCTCGCTTCTGATTTATATTCATTACTGCCAATTTCCCCATTCTTCCATTTGTTATATAAAAAATAAAAATAACTGTCTTCACTTCCCCTCTAAACCAGATCAGGTTTTTTTAAACAATACAGCCTTCTCCTCAATTGAAGAATTGTGGCTTTGGGGGCATCTAATAAAGTGTTCTTAAACAATTCCCAATTAAAATTCACATTTTTTTGATTAAATTCTTCCCAGCTGATTTGTGTCATAATTATTTTCAGCTTTGTGAAATTGGCCCTTTTAAAGCACCAAGTGTTCATATCACTGCTCTGGTCTTTAATTCTGTTTGCACATTATAAAAGTGGTCAAGTCATGATCATTTGTACCTAAGCTACTATTAATTTTTAAATCTGTGATCAGTTCCTCCTTATCCGGCAAGACAAGGTCTAATATAGAATTCCCCTGTGTTGGTATGCAAGGCTTTCTGCATTAAGAAATGGTCATCTATAATATTTAGAAATTCCAAGGATGTTTTAGTACTGGCAGTATGAGACCTCCAGCATATGTCACTCAAATTGAAGTCCTCCATGATCACTCAGGTTTTTTTCCTACACATTCTTTTCGTTACTTTCCAACATGACTTACAGTGGGACCCACAGGATAACGTGGGCAATTGTCAAAACTGTACCAGCTATGGAGTTTGAGTAGAAACATATTTTTTTCTTCCTTTTTATGGGGTTCTTTTCTTCAAGTTATGACTTCATTTTTTGCTATTAATCTTGTTAGTACGGTAATACCATGGTTACAGCAACCTTTTTAATTAACTACTAAATTAAGCACTTCAAATGCAATTTTGAATTTAGAGAACAGGACTCCTGGAATCTTTCTTCCAGGTCTTTTACAGTCAATATGCTCTGAAGGTTCTAGTGAGACTGTTCAGAATATTTTTGGTGTTTGCACTTGAAGTGTGGAATACCTCTGGTTCCTCCAAGAACTGTGATATTTCACTACAGCAGCTTACATCCAGCAGCTTGCAGTTGAGTCTTCTGAGAACTGCTTTGTAGCTGCTTTTTAATATTTTTTTATTTTCCAAGAGCATCCTACAAGATGGCTTTCTTAATAACAGAAAATGGTAAATGGTAAAAGCTGCCATAGACCCTCAGTTGAAAAATAGTAAAGTAGTTCAGCCTTCCTAGATTTTAATGCAGAGTTATAGTCTGCCTGCAATTGCCAGAACTTGACTCTGCAGGGAGGAGATAAGACTCTCTGCTGGTGATTGCAAACTTCAGTGTTGAGGGGGTTTTAAATTGACCTATAAACTGCTTACTTTTGCCAGCACTCTGGAGCCAAGGAATGATCCTGTCAAAAGATAAGACCCTCCTTCTCTGTTGTGAATTTAGGAGCTGTCCTAAACTCTCCTGTCCTTTCTCCCCAGGCTTGGGAGTAACCATTCCTTCCATTGATTTAGTCATCACCTGTCATCTTCACTTTCTTGTTGTTATAAGACTGGCTATGGGGGATATGCTGAAGATGAAAAAAAGGTACTGGAAGTGTGTTCCGGCACTTCTGTAACCCATAAGTGATGGTACTGAAAGTGCCAGAATGGTGGTCTAGCTCCCAAAGAAGTGCTAGGATGGTGTTCCAGAGTGTTCCAGCACGACTCGAGCCTTGCATTGGAGTCTGGGATTTCCAGGTTAGGGAACTCGTAACAGTTTGAGGAGGGTTCTTGTCTTTTCGTGCAGTCGTTCACAACCTAGTTATTCCTGTCACTGGAGACATAAAACAATAAGTCTGCCCCACTATTAGCGAGTGAGCAGACTCTTCTTCTCAAGTGGGCTTCAGTTAAGGAATCACATTTAGCAATGTTATTGTCCAATTCAGTGCCAGTTCAATATCTTCAAAAAGGGGCCTCACAGTATTAGCAACATTCCACTGAGAAACCCTACCACACGCTAACCTCCCTGGGTTTGGTTTCTGTCATCTTTCTGGTTAGGATGAAACTCCTTTCTGGTTTGGGGGTAATATGACAAATCTTCACAACTTCTCTGAGGCTTTTTTCATGACCCTACAACATGAAGTTGCACAAGATGAAAGGAAGGCATTCAAAGGTGGATCTCGCCAGATCTGGGCTGGATCCCAGTGACTTCATTGAGGTCAGGGGACTTCCCCTTAAAGAGTGCCCATCCTCTTCTAAATGCTCTGTGGACAGTTTCTTTCTGTTGTCCAAGAGTTTGGGTGAAAAAGCTGTCTGTAGAGTATTTTGAACAAGTTGGATACCTGTTGTAATCAGCATGGGTGCTTTGAAGTGACTGTGGAGGCACTAATTGCTTTGGGTGTCTGGTGGTGAGCTGAGATGATACTATTCAAGCCCTGAGGTGAGTTTTTTCCAGAGGAGAAGGCTTGGGAGTGCAGACAAGAAAGAAAGCAGACAAGTCCCAGCAGTTTTTTAGTTTTTTTTTAAAAGCTCCCATTTGTTCAGGTCATTTTAGAAAGAGGAAAGTCCAAGGATCAAATGCTTTGAGGAATAGATGCTGTATCAGCCTCAGGAAAGTTGTTGATTATGTGAGAAACAGTTGGATACAGATTCTAAGTCAGCCAGAAAACAATCTGACTTTTCTTCTGTGGAGTCGAAGAAATGTATTATGAGGTGGTTGGAACCAGCAGGGATGCAGCCCTACAGGCTGTATCCAAAGGCAGGAGGGGGCAGCCTCCAGTGTGGCCACTTGAGGCAGGCAGCAGGTGAAGAAATGAGCTTCCAACTGGAAGCTTTTTGTTGCAGGAAGCAACTGACCTCCTTTAGGGGGCAAAGCGTACAGCCCAGTGGTAGAAAAGTAGTGTGGCTTTATCCCTTAATATTCAGAGAGCAGTTCCAAGATGGGAGCCACAACTTTGGGGCTTGCTAGAGAAGTCTTCCTCACTTATCAAATGATACCGCACCCACATGGTTAATGAAATGCTTTCAAGAATTGTGTAGGATTTGGAAGAAGCTTTGTGAAGTCAGGGTTTCTTCATGCACTCTGTAGTGCTCTGTAATGTAGTTATGCAAAATATTAATAGATGTTGCCAAAAAAAAAAAAACCAAACCACTCTTCAAATATATGTTGATGACAGTGACCTCTGGGACTAAATTAGGTTAATAAACTGTATGTATTATGGATCCTTCAAGGGACTCATTCACCATCAACTTCTGTGGTGTCATGGTGGCAGGCAGAATTAATATGGTCATCTGCACAAAGCTCTATGCTGTTTAATTTGGAACACTTCTATAGGCATTGAGCAGTGCTGTTTTTTCCCCCCAGCGTTGTTTGTTTTCCCAGCTGCCCACAGGGTCTGAACATTAAATACATTTGAAAAGTTTTCTTGGCTGCTGAGCAGCTCTAAACATTGCTTGTACTTTTTCTACAAGTCACCTTATCCTGATTAAGTATAGGACTCTCTTTCCTGTAATTAATGCTCAGTTAAGGCTCCATATTTGTCTTGGGAGGGAGAGAGAAGGGGAGTGATACCTCATCCAGGCGTTGGTGGCTTGCAGACATTATACCCACATAGGATAGTAGTGGATATAACCTCCAAGAGCATGCTCACTATAGCTCTTTCTACACCTGTAGGAGCTATGTAGCTCCCCACAGTGCTTGCCTCCTAGCCTTCACTGTTGGACAGAGGAGTGGGAACACTGCCACACTCCAGACTACCTAACACCTCCCGGAGCCTTACAGTCAGTGCTAGGTTTTCCCTATCTCTCTATGGTGGCAATAGCATTATTGCTGCCTTCTTCACAGGCTTGCTGGGTGGGGAAGGAACTCCTTGTGCACTTGTATTGGAACAACCCTAATATGCCCCTAAACTTTAGAGTACTGTCAAGTGCCAGAAAAGCCACCACTTCATTATTCACAAATAAATTGGTTTGGCCTCAAAGGCTTTCGAGGTGTGCACATGCGTTGGGAACAAAATATGTGCCATTCCCTTCTCACCGATTCCCCTCTCTTTCCCCCTTTCCCAGTTTGCTACCATTTCGCTTGTTTGTATATAAACTCCAGCTGTAAACAGAAAACACATTTTCAGTCAGCAAAAGAAGAGTTTACCCCGTTTTCCTATTGGGGATTTGTCATTTTGCTGTAAGCGAATAACTAAGCGCTACTTGCATGCTGCACTAGTGAATTCTGCCTCTGTTTTGAGTTAGTGGCCCTATATTTTAACTATGGAGGTGGGGGAGAAACTTGACAAGATTTGTTCTATTTGCCTTACCAACATTATATGCAATATTTTTTTAGACTCTTATAATATGTTTTGAGCGGTGAGAACCTAATTTTCTTATCGGTCACTACAGTGTAGGGCAGAAATATAAAATGAATCAGACAGACATAGAGCCAGGAAGCTTTTAAGGAGACCTTGAAGTGGTAGGTAAGGGAACCTCTAAATCTAGCAAGTATGGTTCTTATTATAATTTATGATGCCATACGGGTGTTTTGTATCCTTGAAACCTCTTTGAATGGTGACTTTATACAGTAGACATTACTTTTTCCTTACTCAGCTCTTTGGCAGAGGCTTAGGAATTATTTTAGGTCTGAATTAAGAAATCTGAACTCCTGCTCTGTTCCATTTTTAACGTGTTCTTTCTATTATTTACTGTAGTATAAGGAGGCTTGATTTTTAAATCCTTGCGAATTAACTTACACAACTTTGCTAGTTCCAGCAAGCTGACATTTTTGGGCCTTACATTTATACACAGGTTTCAGCATATAGCAGAAATGTAATACTTGCAGGACCGGGGCAACTACTGGAAAAGAGTCTGATCCTACAAGGTGCTGAGTACTTGCAACTTTCATTGCTTGGGAAGGCACCGATCCAACAAACCACTGAAGGACAGGCGTATCCAGACTCTCGAATGTTCTCTCTGAATTTAGTAGGGTAACTTGTATATCTAATTAGGTGTGGGGCTTAGGTCCTCAGCATCTCTCCGCCTTACAGCTTGTATTCTGAAACTGAGAAATAATTGACCTTTTGTGTTCTTTCATTTCCTATTTTTATTGCTAGGGGTGTGAGTTGATAGAGACACCGGATCAAGACTTCACTGACTTCACCAAGTGCCTTCAGATACTCCAGAAAAAGATAGAAGAAAAAGGTCTCCAGGTGAGCCAACTAATCTTTCAATCTGTGGTAGTGTTATAACTAGGGTGACCAGATGTCCCGATTTTTATAGGGACAATCCCGATATTCAGGGCTTTTTCTTATATGGGCACCTATTACCCCCCCACACTCTGTCCCGATTTTTCATACTTGCTGTCTGGTCACCCTAGTTATAACTCTTCCTCCCGAGAGAGTCTAGGCTGCTGTGTTAAGCTTGCATTGAAATGAAATGGTTATTTACTGTAGCCCTGACAATCTGAGCCCTCACCATATTTACTGCAAAGAGAGTAAATATTTGTTTTTGCTAGGTGAAATTACCCTAGACAGATGGACAAACAAACAGCTTTCTTAAGACAGCTTGCATTGATTTGTGTTCAATGAACTGCCTAACGTGTTGAAAAGTGATTTGTGGGTGGTTGCTGGCGCTGGTGTTCAAAGCAAGAGTCCTACTTGGGTATGTAAATAACTCTTCCAATCTTGGCACTCTGGACATTGATGCTGCCCTCTGAAAAGGAGTTAAGAAAACAAAGAACCTCAGGTTGACCAACGGCTTACTCCCTTTGAAATCAAAGGGACTATTTTCAGAGTAAGCAAAGGTTAAGCCAAGAGTGAGAGCCGTGGAATTTAACTCCCCCTTCTCTGGCTTGGGGGAGCTGATGATGAGGAGTTCCCAGGGATCCCATCTTTTTCTTCCAGTAGAACAGCAACAGCACCTGATAGGGAAAGAAGAGGGAATCCCCTTCTACTCCTCCTCTAAAGAAAGATCTCTCCCTTCCACGGATAACCTACAGGGCAAAAGGCAAATCCTGAAAGGGGAAAAAGGAAATACCAACTCCTGTTGCCTTCCCCAGAGAGGAGAGGTGAAGGAGACTCTAACCTTTCACTCACTCTCTCCACTTCAGTGGTAGAGAGGGGTAAAGATTCCAGCCTCCACCAGCTCCCTTTCTCTTACAGTGGAAGCGGGGAAGAAGGAAGTGTTAATGTTACCCCCACCCTGCTCCCTTGGTCTCTGTGCAAATACATAATGCATCTATTGTGCTTAAAATCCCTTTTGAAATGTCTTCACCTTCTAATAGGGAAGCAATTCCCTGAGGCATTTCTAAAGATTCTGGTGAAGAATCTCCCACCATGCACCTTTTTATGTGCTTTTCCCATCAATACAGATTCTCCATCCTGATAAAAACTGGGGTGGGTGATTCCCCTCCACACACTGCAGATGCTGTTGTCTGGCTAGTTATGAGTCAGGAAACCCTTTCAAATATGTTTACTCCTTTGTACCCTACCTCATCTCCTGGGTGCACAAGATCGTGTAAGGCTGCCTCACCCTGTAACACCAAGATCTGTGACAACAGACATCAGAACTGATGAGCTTCGGAATCTGCTTTGACCACTGAGCCAGTCAAGTGCTGCTCATTATGAATGAGGGTGGCAGAATTGGAACCAGAATGAGGAGGGACTACAGTAAACCTAAACTTGATTGAGTTCTGCAGCCTATGCTCTTATCAGTCCAATTTACTGTGGACAGATGGGTTTTAAAGGGATGTCATGAGAGGTTTAAAACTGAATAATAACCACACCGTTAAAATGAGTGCAGTAGGAGTGTGACGTCTACAAAGGCATTTCAGAAACAAGTAACCTCTTCCTTAAATCTTTGACTGCTTTGATCCCCCTTTCATTTACTAGTGTAATGTATTGTATTGTTAACACTGATAAAGGATATCACACTTCAAATCCTTGATACTTTGTGAAGCACAAACCTAAGTGTAATTGCATTAATTGTTCAGAATGCTTGCTATAGCACAATACCTAACTTTTCAATGCAACTATATTGTTATGCTGCTATATGTAATGACAGCTGAGGTGTTGACTTTGAATTCGGTACTAACCTTTTGCTTTTCTGAGGATACAATCAACTGAAAAGGGCATGATTTCTCCAAACATAGCTACTGTGTTTATTAAATGCTGGCTACTTCTTGTTCGAGGCGTCTATTGCATAAAATTCCTAAGCTGCCATCAGTTGTGAGCCATGCAATTTGATGGAATACATACATTTATTTTTCTATTGTTGACCTTTCTCTTTCTAGCACCTACCTTATGGCAGAAACAATCACTGCTTCGATATACATAAATGACACAAATGAAATCCCAGACTGCATCACAAATCTAAAGTTTTCGTTTTTGTTGACATTTCCTTCTGCTTACAAGCATTAAGTGTAATTAGTCAGGAGTTGCATGGACACTAATTTTGAGTGCCTCAATTTTTAGGGGTCTCGCCTGAGAAACCTTGATCCTGATTTAGAGATAAGTGCTTGCAGCTCTTGTGACTTCAATTGGAGATGCAGGTACTCAGCACCTCTGAAAATCTGGCCCCTTTAATAGATTTTGTGTTTAACCTTCGACACCCAAATTGGAAAATTTTGCGTACAAGTATCAAGGGATGAGTCGAATGGACCCCAAAACCAGAGGATTAAAACACTGTAGAGTACAGCCAGATACAAGCAATGCTGACATTGGATAAGGTAGCAACCATCTGAATCTGTGCCAGAAAGCTTATCATGATGGCCAGCTTGATCTCTAGAAGGGAATGGTGATGAGTCACACAATCACTTGGTTCCCCAAAAAATAAAAGCGGCAGAGGGTGAAAGGAGCTCCTGGTGTCTGAAACTTTGAGGAGAACAGAAAGGTATTGTACTGTACTCCTTTTTGGAATGTAGGAAGACCTTTCATTGTACTTTTTGGATTTTGGCTTCAGAGAATCCTTTTCCTTATGTGAATGGTTACTGAGTAAAAGATGTTTTCCTGGTGCCAGAACTTAAACCCATGTGTGCAAGTTCATTTTTACCCTCAGGCCAGCTGGGGTTGAGGCAATCACACTAGTCAACTAGAAGTATAAAGAGGGCCTCAACATCTTTCCCCTGGCACTAGTGTTGAAGTTACTTTTTGTTTTATATCATCCATACTTGTTCAAAATATTTTGAGCTTATACTGTGTTCCTTATTTGCTCTTCAGGGAAGCAATGATAAAAAGCTAGGCAACTAGATGCACTCAATATGTATTGCACGCTCACAATCAACTGTAACATATTCTGTCTTAGAACAAAATACAACATTTAGAAGCCTGGATATCTGAGCAGAGTTTTTCCTGGATTGGCGTGAGAGTTGCTTATACTCACCATGGAAATTGCTTCTTTTATGTCTGTAGGGAAAGTTAAATGTCAGTCAAGATCTATCATGCAGGTCTCTAAGGGGAATTTTTCGCTAACAAAAATAATTCATAGCATTGTTTGTTAATCATATGTGATTACTGTTCCTTAGTCAGTCCAAAAAAAAATTATCATGTGCAGATTCAATATGGCATCTAACATCTCCGGAGTGCTTGCTTTTGCTTTATATGCCCTCATTTGGTATCACATTGTGTATCCATAACCAAATAATGTGCAATAAAATAACAATATAATTCTGTAATTTTTGAATCATCAAATTATATGTGTGCATAATTAGACATTGTAGTACATTGCAGAAGGATACAAGCAAGACTACACTTCTTAAATTCTAAAAGCCAGATTCTGACTTGTTTTCCCCTTGTACACCCTATTCACTTTAATGGGGGTTGAATGGATAAGAGAGAGGGATGAAGTAAAGCAACACAGAATTTGACACTAGACTTTGTTTCCAAGGTTGTCAGATGTTTCTCTGTTTTATATCTTTCTTCTAGTTTATGGCTCTCTTAAGGTCCATGGGATACAGTTCCATGTCAGGAAAGCTCTCTGTCCTTCTGGCATGTGCCCTTTTTATATTGTTTAAGTCACTTGATGTTTCAGTATGCACATCCTGTTTTACCACTTTAATCATGAAGTCCTTTTTCATATCAGTATTTGGACAATTTCATTTCATTTTATTATCTGCAATAAATTTATTTAGGATTATTCTTCTCTGGAGTAATATATTACTGTGTCTACTGTTTAATGAAACCTGGCTTTCCTAGATAAACAGCACGTCCCCACTCCCCCTCATGTAGTGCATATTACTACAAGGAATCCTTTAAACTTAGGTGTTGAACACACTTATTATAACAATAATAATACCTAGCTTTTCTACTGATGCAAAGCACTATATATCTCAAAGTGATTTACTAAGAAGGTCAGTATCATTATCCCTAGTTTCCAGATGGGGAAACTGAGACACAAAGAGGGGAAGTGACTTGCCCAAGGTCACCCAGCAGGCTAGTGACAGAGCCAGAAGTAGAACCTAGGTCTCCTGAGTCCCAGTTTAGTGCTGTCTCCATTAAGCCACACCGCTTCATAGTGACAATAATCAGTAACTCCACTGAAGCCTATAAAGTTACTAGCAATGTATGTGAAGGGAGAATTAGACCAATAACCTTTCTTCATACAACTTAACTTCATCTAGAATATGTCTTGATTAGAGAAAATGTTGCTTGCATTTTCTTTCCTCCTCTAGTGATGGGTTTATAAGATCAATCAAAAAGTCAGCATCAATAGAATGTTTAAAGCCCCACACCACAAAAGCTAACTAAGTTTATACTCTGCCCCATTTCTCCCTTCCACTTGGGATTCTGAGCGGCAGCCAGGAATTTCAGGATCAGAAAAAGTTGTGCAGTCAAACCTCACATAGCTTTTGCTGCCTTCCAGCTTGTCTTTCTCCCCATCTTTGGTACTTGCCAGCTTGTTTCCCCCCCCATCCCATCAGACCCTGCTGCTAGCTTAACCACCACCCACACCCCTTGTTATTTTGGGTGCCCTCCTTTTTACAAATCAGTTTCCAGGAGGGAAAATGAGGAATAACTTCTCCAGTTGAAACTACCTGCTTAATTTTAAATAGGTAAAGTATAATTTTCCAAGTTTGAATTGACTCAAGTGCTGGGGCTAACACATCNTACTGATTTTGCCCCCGATCCCTAAATGGCCCCCTCAAGGACTGAACTCACAACCCTGGGTTTAGCAGGCTAGTGCTCAAACCACTGAGCTATCCCTCTAACCCCCCTTAAACCCATGACTTTACTAGTATGTGAGAGAGTTTTTCTTGAATAGAAAAGGGACTGAACTAATGCAAACACTTTCTATAGAATGATAAAAAGAAAAAGTTCAGATTCAGACTTATACTGTACATTTAAAAGAGCTAGGTTCTGAAGCTGTTGAGATGCTTTGAAAAATGTGATTTTTAAATGAAAATGCTAATATATTACCAGTGACCTTAAAAAATGTCTTTTTTTCTTTAACTTTTCCACACTGACATTGATGGTTTTATTAATTTAAAAGCATTAACATTAAACCTTTGAAAGGCAATAGGAGTTTCAGTAAAATTCATTTTTATATTGTTGGCCTATATAAGGAAATGAAGATCTGCTATAACCTTGTTTTTTAGCAGGGAGTATAATAAAGCTATATTAAAAGTCTCAGAGCTCAGTTTTAAAGTAGATGGTATTTTAGATTAAACAGTTAAAGAAAGAACAATCTCTACTTTCCAGATGAAGATAACACTTTAAACCTATCACTGGATTATAAAAATTCCCTGTAAATCTGAATAATGGATGAATAAACTAAAGCTGATTTGACTTCTTGAGCCTGTGCTTTTGAGGACTGTTTATATTTGAAGTCTCTTCATTAGTTATTAAGAAGTCCTTTTATGGGCATGTCTACACAGGGACACTCGGGAAAGTTAAGTTAACAAGGCTATGTCTACACTAGACACCACTGATGGCGACGTGTAGTGTACATGTATCTACACATCACAGCGAAAAGCAGGCTGTGTCCATGCTGCGGTGTGTAGCTACACATGCCAATGAAAGGCTGTGGTGGGGGGAGGCAGTGGGGAAAAGGCTTCAGCTGCTCCCTGCTGCTGGAGCCTTTCACGGCAAGGAGGAAAAGGGGGGGGGGGGATGGGACAGGGCAAGGCTGAGCCTTTTGGCCCTGCCAAAGCCTTTTCCCCGCTGCTGGAGTCTTTTCCTGAAGTGGGGGGAGCCTTTCCCCACTGGCTCCCGACTGCCAGAGCCTTTCCTTTAGTGGGGAAGGGCTCCAGCAGCGGGGAGTCAGTGGGACATTATGTTCCTAAAAAGAGCATGTAGCTGGAGGAGGCATGGCTTGGGTAAGCAGAGAGCCATGTAGGATATGTACTTGGCTGCATACCCAGGCCCTTCAGGCCTGTCTTTACTCTACTGTCCTAAGCTGTGCCTCACAGTCTATGCTGCTGTTCATATCCGGGCTAGGGGGAGTATGCCTGTATCTACACTACACACCACGGAAAGGAGCGTGCAGTGTAGGTATACCCTAAAGTTGTGAAGTTAGCGCACATAAGTTAACTTCTGCACTTTAACTTCATAACTTTAGTTAATTCATTTTAATTTTTTATGTAGACAAGCCCTTAGTAAATCTTTCCTGATTGGACGATGGAATCTGAAGTGTTGTCAACCTAGTGCCTGATCCTGAGGAGTGCAGAACGCCCTCATTTCTCATTGTGATCACTGAGAGTTGAGGGTGTTAGCACTACATGCCACTTGGCCCTTTCCTGAAGGGACTAAATGACGACCTGTGATGATTTGGGGGTTCTGTCTTTACAGCTTATGAATTCTGGTTGATATAATGAAGTTACTATAAATATTTCTGCATTATTGCCTCTAAGTAAATGTGGAATCTACCGTGAGCTGGCAGGGCTGTGTCATGTTTTTGTCAGACCAGGGGCTATGCTGGGTCATAAGAACTCAAGGATTGCCTATACGAGTAGAAACATCTGAATGACAATGGGCTGGCTGGAAACTTCCCCCAATTTATTTTCTCTAAGTGTGGGTCGTGACCCCTGTTCTAATAGGGTCACCAGGGCTGACGTTAGACTTGCTGAGCTTGAGCCTCACTGCCCGAGGGCTTCAGCCATGGGTGACGGGGCTCAGGTTACAGGAACTTCCACCTGAGGTGGTGGAGCTTGGGTGGTCTCAGGCTTTAATCCTCCTCTTGGGGTCATGTAGTAATTTTTGTTGTCAGAAGGGGGTCGTGATGCAATGAAGTTTGAGAACCCCTGCTCTGGAGTGATGAGGAAACTGAGGCAGGGATATATGTGTAGGATTTTTTTCTGAGGATCTGTGTGTTTCTCATGTGATTAAAGATAAATGGTGTTAAATTTCTGTGCAACTTGTCTGTGCATTTTATAAGTTATGCCCACTATGTGCCCCCTCGAAGAGGTAACCCAGAAGGCTCGTACCATTGGGTGGGATTTTGGAAGAGGATGTGCGTTTAAGCTACAGGAAGTGTCTGAGGAGGCAGCACTGGGGACTAGGAAGGGGGCCATATGGACACAGTTCTTAGGCAGGGGTGCCAGATAGAAGATCTTCACCCCGAGAGCTCTCTCAGAGGCCCTAAAACAGTGGCAGTGTCTGGTCTCTGCTCATACTCTGGAGGATTAAAACAGTTGGGGATTCAGTGGCTGGATTCCCTCTGGCGAGTGGCAGACACTTCCACCAGGAGTAAATACTCAAGCAGGACATGGATATAGGCTTGCATGTTCCTTAGTGCTTCAGATTGACAACCATTCCACGATTGTTGTACGTGAACCTGATTCACCTCTTGCACTGGTTTTATACCACTGTGGTGACTCCATTGACCTCACTAGAGATACTGATGCAAGTGGAGAATCAGACCCAGATTATACATGTGTCTGTAGCATCTATGACCCACAGCTGGAACACTAGTTATGTTGATTCAATTGTCCCAAGAGGATCGTGATAAAGAAGCACTTCAAGTCCCAGCTTCTGCTGCTCCTCTTTAGAAAACAGCAGACATTTAACTTAAGATGACAAATAGATAGGCCTGGTTCTCATAGATGACTCTGAATACACTGCAGTAGTTCTAAAAGCAGCCTCAGGCTGCAATACCTAACCCATCCTTGCCACAGGAGAAATAGAATAGACTCTCTCACGAGGAAGACCTGTTTACCAAACCCACTGAAGTTAATGTGGGGTGCTCAGCACTGTTGAAAATCAGGCCACTTATTTAAGGGCTTAAATATAGACTTGGTGAACTTAACTTTAGGCACCGAGGTCAGAAGTCTCATTGTTGGTGTTTAGAATGTTACCATTTTATACACATATTAGCTAATGAAAATTTGTCTCTTTTCCCCCGCAAAATAAGTAATTTTGGGAGATGAATGTCATTACATAGTGGTATGAAATGTTGAAATACAAATAAAAATGGTTACCCTTTTAAAACAAAAAATCTTTATAATGTGAATTTTTCCTAAGTCTAGATTTTTTTTCTAAGAATAAAAGATAGCACTATAGGAAAACTAAGCATGGATCCCTACCAAACTTGCTCCTAATGGAGTCCTGATTTATGACGTGCGCTTAGGTGCTACTGCAAGAGAAATAATATCAAGCCAAATCATATCAGAGTACTCAAGTTTTATTCATTCAACAGCTTGTATTTAGCACTGCTTTTCATCATAGTTCTTGGTTCTTAAGAGTAAGATTTTTAAAGGTAATTAGGCACTTAAAGATGCAGATAGGTGCCTAAGTGGGCTTTTCAAAAGCATGTAGGTGGCCAATTCCTATTGATTTCAACAGGAGTTAGGTGGCTACATCCCACTAGGCACCTATTTGCATGTTTAGGTACCTAATTACCTTTAAAAATGTGACCCAAAGCAGAACTATGGAGTCGCAAGGACTTTATTGGAAGTAATACCCCAGTGATTTGTCCCTTCGCCTCCCCCTCCCCCCATGTTTGTAGGTTGGCTCAGCAAATGGGAGAAAATTACCCATTTTCCATTACTTACTTTTCCTCTCATGTTAGAGGCACAGTCTTGAAACATACATGAAACATACATGCCTGACAGAAAACACCTCAGTTGGTTATAATTGAATGAGATCCGAGGAAAAAATTATATTTTTTCACCTTGTTTACTTGATATATTGGACAACATTTTGTGAATAGTTAGTTTATAGTGAAGTCAGTGTCTCTTGCCATTTGTAAGAGTTTCATATAGCAGCAAGGAAAAGAAAAATATTTTTAAAAGTAGGAATGTGAAAAAAAATTGAAAGAAGAGGTGGGGATGGTGCAGTGCTAAGGAGTGGTCTCTGAAACTAAACTGATCTTTAAAAAAATAAAACCTGACTATATTTCAAGTTGACTGTGCCCAGTTAAAGGGGCAGACATGGGCATTTTTCCCCACGTCACTTAAAGAACCTATTACAGTTCTCTTCTACATACATTAAACAACTAAATATTCCTACCTACACAAATTAAATGTAAGCATATGAACTTGAAACAGGAGGCACTCTACCCACAAAGCTGTAAAGAAATTCTGATACAGTGCTCTTCAAGTGAATGGAAATATTTATCTGGGTTAGAGGACAAAAATAACTTACGAAATACTGACTCTGTAGCAGCGATGTGTAGGTGAGACTGAAGCAAGATTTTTTAGAAAGGGACTTTAAAAGGTGGTCTATCATGAAGTGAATGGGGAGTTGTCTGAAGATAAGGGAGGTGTGAGAAGGAGTATATCCTCATTTGATCAGTGTCCTGGGATTTGTGCTGTCTGGCTCTGAGCTACTTGGTGAAATTTAAAGCTGTGTTTTTGCCCTTTCCAGCCCTGAATGGTCTGGGACCTTCCTACATGAGACTATTTCTCAGTCTGTGCCTTACTGCTGCAGTGGAGATCTGCAGAGGTGCTTAAGCTGGACACACACACACACCCACACCCTCGGTATAAACAGCAGGGAACTGTTGAAGAGTGCCTTTCCTTTGGAATGCTTCTCTTCTCTGATTGACATTTCTTGAATCTGTTGACCTCCTGGATATGCTGCAAAGCAAATGTGATTTGAGCAAGCCCTGGTGGAGCACTGAGGAAAGGAGGGAAGGATTTCTGTTTGGTGTCAGGTGGTGGGTTTGAATCATATTGGTCTGCTGACTAGTGATTAGATGACAGGAGAAGGAGAAGTCCTGCTGCTTTGGATGATTTATGTGTTTTAACTACTGTGGTATTGTTTTTAAATGTAGATCATGGGTGCTCAGTTTCTTTTGGATCACATCTCAGTGAATAAATACTTAACATAGGTGACTGTATTAAAGAACACAAATTCAGGGGCATGTGTTTGTCCACAGTGTTTCCAAAAACTTCCGCTTCATTGTCAGCCTCTAACAGCCCATTTACCTTCTCTCTCCCATCAGAAAACAGAGTCATTAATACAGCTTTCATTTAGCTATGACTCTTTGGTCATAGATTAAAATTTTAAAATGGGCTGGTATTGGGAATCCCGACAGAATAGTTTCCACAAGTTGTCAAGAAGAGTTCACATCCTTTGTTTTTCATTACAGCTATTTTTATTAATGATTGAATGCAAAACTTTAGGCCTATGGTATAATCTCCTGTTGGTCATGATACCTTTGACCAGTGGCTGGGGCTATATTTTGCAGTCTTATTAAAGCTTACTTCACTGTTACTACCTTTGTCAGTTAATTTGTTTTCAGTCATACTTGATCCAGCTTTTTCCTCTCCAGTCTTTCACAGGGTCCTCTGTTTTCAGATTGCAGCATCAAACTACCAGACCAGAGAATTGCATTATTCCATTCAGGCCTCAGTGCATTGAAGGACTGGTCTCTGAAAGTAAAAGGGAAGCTGTTTAATCATCTCAGTTAAATTCTTTCCTGAGAGCAGTGATTTGCTTTGCTGGATTCTCTGTGGTTGATTTCACTGGAACTCTTGCACTCCTATTTTTTTAAAACCTGCAAAAGCTCAACAGGCATAAAGCTTGATTATGCTTTAGTGTACTTTACAGAAGAAAGTCTGTTTAGATTTAAATTTAGGGCTTTGGTTAGAAAATCATGTAGGGCCTGAACCAAACCAAATCAAAGACATGGGAAAGACTCTTATTAGGTAAAGTGAGCCCTCTATTTGGATCAGGCCCTCTATTTCTTTAACCAATAATCAGACAATGAGGGAGTTTATTTAAATGAAACATGAGATTTAAACCATTCACAAAGAACAAATTACCGTGAAAAAATTTGGATAATTTTTCAATGAGCTCTTAATTGATGATGGAAACTCCATGGGGCAGGGACTGTCTTTTAATTTATGTGCACAGTGTCAAGCACATCTCTGGTGCTAGATACAGATTTTACATAATCCCCATAGAGATCACTGAGAGGAAGTTAACGCAACCACCTGCAAATATATGTTGTAAGTCTGGGCAACAAGGATGTGTACTGCTTTAATACCGTACCCTTCATCCATAGAGGTTAAGGCCAGAAAGAACTATTTTGATCATCTGGTCTGGCCTCCTGCATAACACAGGCCATAGCACTTCACTCCAACAGGCAGAGGGAGAAAGGGAATATTATTATTCTGTTCTATGGATGGAGAACGGAGACGCAAAGAGATTCAGTGACTTGTCCAAGGTCACACACAGTCTGTGGCTGAGTCAAAAAATGAACTCCAAACCCAGTGTCTTTACCACAGACTGCCCTTCCTTACTTACAGAACCTAAATCAAAGGCTGCCAAACACTGTGTTATGTTTTACAGCATTATACAGGTAAAACAAATAACTTTATAATTTATTTATTTTATTTACGGGTAGAGAAACTGAGGTATCAAAATTTAAGTGACGTGCCCAAGGTTACATAAGAGAGCTGAGAAAATCCCTTAACTTGCAATTCCGTGATCTATCCATTAGATCATCTTTTTCCCTTTTTGTATCTCACTGTCAAATATGTTGCTCAGTTTAAGCAGACCAACACAATCCATTGGCATATTGTTGCTGCCATCACAGTGAATTAAATCTTTCCTTCTTAAAATTAAAAAAAAGGGCTATGAATAGAAAAGTACTGTAGCAAAAATGTAAGGGAAGGAACATAAGAAGAGAGAGACTCTGTGAAGGAGCTGGCAACTGACCTGGAACGAAATAATGTCAAGATAATGGAATCAGTAAGGTGACAATGAAATTGATTGAGGGCTATCATCTCAGGTACAGTGACAGACATCATCTGAGAGTTCTTTTTCCCTTGGAGAGTCAGTTGGCTAGAGCAATGAGCAAGTTCTTGCTAGAGGTAAGAGGATTGTACCTGAGCAAACTTCTGATGTCAATATATGATTGTTTTACTAGGAAATGAAGGGCCAACATATATTGTAAAACAAAAATTATTGATTTTTAGCAGCTATTTGGCCTAAAAATGTTGACATATTTATAGTTTACTAAATTTACATATCGCATGCTGCAAAGTAAAATCACAATAAATTGACTACTTTACATTCCAGCTAGCACTAGAGAGCTAATACAGCTACGGGAAGGTGAACTGAAATCTATGCTGGCTCGTGCATCATCAAAGGAATTGTCAACTACTTTCCAAATGGCAGAATCCTCAATACTGCTGCTGATGTATGAAGCAGAAAAAGTACAGCTGGAAATAGAGATTGCAGGCTGAGTTTGCAGGGCTGACTGAGAAAAATGTTTTTTCTTCTAAACTGATCAAACTTGGTACAGTGTTACCGAGAGACAATAAATATAACTCAGTGCCATTTATACAGTCATTTTTTAGCAGGTAAATGCAAGCATCTGGTTATTGCTAAGGTATCTGACTCTCCAAATAACCCCCTTTATTATGTGTTGTAGCAATTAAATGAAGGGCAATCCTCTCCAATATCTGTGAGGGATGGGCAATTGGGAAATTTAAAAAAAGGGATAATCTCTTTATGAATGAGAACTAGTAGAGGAATGGGAGAGTAGAAGGAAACAACATTCAGCCCTTTCACAATCAAGTTTCTAACCAGGATATGGCACAGAAATAGCACTAGAGATGGAGGATCTCCATAGTCACAGAGAAGGGACAAAACATCCATGCTCATATGACCAATCTCTTGGGAGCTTTTGACACTGTTGATCAGAAGGTGTTGCTGACTTGCATATAAACTGTAATAAGACTGAACTGTGCAGCACTACACTGGTTTTGCCCAGTCTTCTGAGACACATTTCAGAGTTTTTGGTCAAACAGCTGTTCTTCCCTGAAAGGCAACAAGTGAAGTCATGGAAGGATAAGTCTTCAATCATATCTCCTTCAGATTTTCACTAAGGGAGACCATAAGATGGAATAGTTTCTAGTGCCATGTGTGTTTGAAAGTTAGCTGACGGGAGCTGAACCCAGGTAGAAAGAGTGAAGCTGTTTGGGAATGGGCCCAGAGCATTAACCTTACCATCTACAGGAGGACATTTTCCCCTCTGTGTGCCACAGCGCACAGTCTCAAGGTTACTGTAAGATATGAATATAGCAACAGAAGTAAGAGAGGCCTTTCATCTGGTTATCGGGAGATTGTGCTCTTTCCTCTTTAAAAAAACCAGGCCACGGTGATCCGCATGTTTATGATATCCAGTACTATGCCAATGAGTAAAATATGAGAATCTAGATAGAATACAGCCAGGCACTGACTGTGAAGGTGCTTCAAAAGATTGGAGAGTGGGTGTTCTGTGTGATTCTTAACTTTGTATTTGGCATCTCCATACCACAGTGATGGTCATAGTAGAAATGTATAGATAGGAAACCCATTTCACACTGCTTCCTAGAGCCCTCCCCTTCTCCCTTTTACCTGTTCCTTCAGGGCTGGCCTTACCATGAGGTCAACTTAGGCGGCCGCCTCACGTGCCAGACTGTGGGGGGGGGGCGCCACTAGGACCCAGAGTGTAGAAAATTGTCTGCTGCTGGTATGTATTCTCTCTGCTCTAGATGCACAGAGATGGTGGAGTGCTGTGCTGGAGGAAGGAGGGCACAAGAGACATAACAGGCAGGCAGGCGAAAAGGTGAGAAGGAATAACAGAAAGCAGCAGGAGCTGCAGGGAGAGAGGAGGAGGAGCCTCTTATGTACCTCTCTAGTACCCCCAGGAGCCTGGATTGATTTAACACCAGCTTCTCAGGGAGCTTCCTGTTTCCTGCTGCTTCCCTGAACCCACTTGAGGAGAACAGGCAGTCAACTGAAGTAGTAGGAGACAGTTAGGCCCTTAAGACACTGCTATCTTCCCTCACTCAGGCCCTGCTACCAGCCTGCTTATTTGTCCCCTTCAATTGAGTGTTGAGAGCCACTATAGCTGGCACAGAACAGCAGTCATGAGTGAAAAAAGAAAACTCCCCTCTGGGGCAGCATTCAGAAAAAGAAAGAAAGCAAAGGAAGTTTTCTATCTAAGCAGGAAGGAGCTCTCCTGAGATACATAGAGACAAATGTTCACGGTGAGCCTTCTGGCCCCAGTGAGGATGAGAGTGGTGAGGGGATGCCTGATCTTTCAGTTAGAGTGCAGGTGACCTGGCAGCTACTGCAGCATCCATATCTCCATCTCAAATGGATGTACCCATGCACATTCCTGAAGAAAAGTGTAGATCAGAGAAGAGTATGGTGGAGGCGCAAGAAACAGCTGCTGCTGAGTTTAGTTCCTTAAGTCTAGATGATCCAGGACTGTGGACCCACTTGAGCTGTAGCCTGAGGGACTTCCTTNTGAAAGTGCTTGCTACCCAAAACCTAGCACTGTGTAGCACTTCAGATCAGCTGTATCGTGCCAAACAATGGAAACTTCCTTAAAATTGTGGAGCTGATGGCTGAGTTTGATGCTGTACTCCAGGGGCATCTAAGAAGAGTCACCACCCAAGAAATGTACACACACCCCTACCTCGGAAAAACAATTCAAAATGAGACCATACAGTTACTGGCAACAAAAGTCAAACAGAAGATTGTGGCAGATCTGAAGTCAGCAAGATATTACTCTGTTATTCTGGACTGCACACCTGACATCAGCCATACAGAACAAATTACTTTAATGGTGCATTTTGTAACAATAACAGAACCTAGTGAAAATGTCCCTGCAATGGTGACTGTCAAAGTATTTTCTAGAATTTATTGACATTGATGATACTACAGGAGCTAGTATGACAAATGTGCTTTTTAAAAAGCTGGAAGATAAGGGAATTGCAATAGCTGACATGAGAGGTCAGGGCTACAATAATGGTGCCAACATGAGAGGAAAGAACAGAGGAGTGTTAAACCCTCGAGGTTTTTTTTGTCCCATGCAGTTTTCATTCATTGAACTTGGTGGTCAGTGATGCAGCATCAGCTTCTAGTGAGGCTGCTGAATTTTTTAATGTAATTAAAAGCATCTATGTATTTTTCTCTGCATCAGCTCGTCGATGGCAAATTTTGAAGCAACATCTGGGAACATCCTCTCTGACACTGAAACCACTGAGTGCCACACAATGGGAAAGTCGAGTGGAGGTGATAAAGCCTATCAAACACCAAATTGGCCATTATGGAGGATAATGCTTTGACAGGAACTGTTCGTGGGAGAATAGTGGCAGAGGGAAATGGAATCACGAGAAACATACATAACTTCAAATTTCTGTGTGGCTTAGTGTTGTGGCATGACATACTGTTTGAAATAAATGTTGTAAGCAAGAGACTCCAAGGTGTTGACCGTGATGTATCTGGAGCAATGGAACAACCGGACAAAGCAAAGTCATACCTACAGTCTTACCGGTCAGATGAGGGATTTCAAAACGTTCTTAAGAGTGCACAGAAGTTGGCAGAGGCAGGGCCGGCTCTAGGTTTTTTGCCGCCCCAAGCAAAAAAAAAATCCCCCCCCACCTTTTTTTTTTTTGGCTTTTACACGTTTGCACTTTGCAATTTTTTTTGTTTTGTTTTGTTTTTGACTGTTTAAAATTTAAAAAAAAATGAAAACAGAGAATTTTAGTTAGTGAAATAAAACAATTTCCTACTAGTGTACTCATTTACTCACTGGGCCGACCATGGAGTGAGCCGGGCTGTGTCTGCCTGGGCAGAGCTAGGGCTGCCCCTGAGCCGGAGGCCTTGGCATAGGCAGGATGTCAGTGCCAACACGAGGGCTCGTGGTCTGTGTGGGTCGGACCAAGTCATGCTGCTGGCGGGCTACCCAGCCTGGCTGTCGGGGCCTGGAGCTGCATGGGAGACACCGAACAGCTCTGCCTCCTGTCTCTCCTTCCCCGGGAGGTGGGAGCACGCCCGGGGGCTTGGCGCTACCCTCCAGAGCTGGGCGTCGCAGCCCCGTGCCGGCAAGAGCAAGCAGTGGGCGTTGGGGGGGGAGGTGGAGGAGGGGGCTGCCCGGTCTCTCCAGCCAGGGCACAATCACCTCCGCTCCCCCGGCACCAATCCCAGTCTGAAATGGCTGTAGCAGTCCTGCCCACGGTCCCACGTCTTGCTATGCAGCGCAGGGAGGGGAGGAGGCTCTGAGGCTGCGGCCCGGCTCCCACACTGGCCTAGAGCCCCCGTGGCTGGAGGGGCAGTGGACCCCGGGGAGCCTGGCTTGGGGCAGCCTCAGCAACACCCCAGAGTCCCGGGCGGTCATCCCACGGCGTGGCCAGGGACAGAGCCAGCCGGGCGGGGGGCACCGCCTGTAGCTCCCACGCAGAGCGAGCTGGGGCGGCTGCAGGGTTCGGCGTCCGGGGCAGAGCAGCCGGTGGCTGGTGATCTCAGGGCAGCGTGCCCGGGCCTCCCACTCCCTGGGACCCTGCAAGCTGGCTGCGGGCTTGGCCTGCGCAGCGGCACGAGTTCGGCTCAGCCCGGGCTGCCGCTCCCCTCCCCGGGCAGGAGGCGGCGCAGGGGGGAGGGGGAGGAGGAGGAGGAGGAGGCGGGGGGAGCGGAGGAGGAGCCCGCAGCCAGTGCTGGAGGAGCGGGCCGCCATGTTCCGCCGCCACCCCCTGCTCCGCAACCAGGGCAGGGCCGTGCTACCGGCTCCTGCCTGAGTGGGGCTGCCCGCTGCCCGTGGGAGAGCGGAAGGGACATGCTCCCCACTGAGCCAACTCCCCCTGTCTCGCCGCACAGCCCCGGTCAGTGAACAACAGGGCAGTCAGGATCCAGCCCAGGACACTGCCTCAGGTCGGAGCTGGGGCCCCAGCATTATGCCGCCTCTGGTAATTTGCCGCCCCAAGCACCTGCTTGTTTTGCTGGTGCCTAGAGCCGCCCCTAGGCAGAGGAATTTCACACTGAAGCTATTTTCCCACCCATTCAAGAATACAAGAGTCATCGAGAAGAAGACATTTTGATTATGAGGCACGCCATAATCCCATAAGAGACCCCAAACAACAATTCAAAGTTGAATTCTTTAACCAGGTGCTAGATTGTGCAATACAGTCAGTTTCATGCAGCTCAAGGAACACAGCAGTATATTTTGGATGTTGTATGATATTCCAAAACTTCTCAATATACCTGAAGAAGACCTACACCAGCAATGCAGGGCACTAGAGACAGTGTTGACACATGATCACATGAGCGATATTGATGTGAGTGATTTAGGTGATGAACTGAAAGCCCTTTTCAAGATACATTTCAGCAGGATCAACTCCAAAAGCTGTTCTGGAATATATGTGCACAAATAAGATGACCACCCACTTTCCAAATGCTTTTGTTGCTCTGCGCATACTTCTAACACTTCCTGTAACAATTGCCAGTGGAGAACGCAGCTTCTCCAAGCTGAAGTTAATAAAAACACATTATGCTCCACAATGACACAGGAGAGGCTAGTCGGCCTTGCAACCATCTCAATACAGCATGAGCTGGCCCAGACTGTGGAGCTTGAGCAGGAAGTAGTTCAAATCTTTGCAACCAAGAAGGCACGGAAAGCACCACTTTGATTATTCAAACAGATAAAAATGCCAGTGTTTACTATGCAGACAAGAAAAGTTATATTTGCTGTTCAGGCATTTGAAAGTCAAGTGTTACCATATATACTCGATCATAAGCCGGTTCGTTTATAAGCCGCCCCCCCCTCCCAGATGGATAAGTAAAAATGGAAAATTTTTATAACCCGTTCATAAGCCGACCCTATCATTCAGGGGTCAGCAAACTTTGGCTCCCGGGCCATCAGGATAAGCTGCTGGTGGGCCGAGATGGTTTGTTTACCTCAAGCGTCCGCAGGCACGGAGGTAAACCTAAGTAAACAAAGTGTCCTGGCGCACCAGCTGCTTACCCTGACGGGCCGGGACAGCAACTGGTAGGGACATTTATTTGGGGGGGAGAAGGTGGGAGTCAGGGGAGTAACCCCTGTGACCACCCCCCACATGACCCCAGCCGTAGCCCAGGACCCCCATACTCTCCCCATCCCATCCCTTCCCACCTTATCTGGGGAGGGCCGGGGAGGATGTCTCTGACCTGGCTGGAGCTGCTCCGGCAGGCTGGGCAGCGTGGCCGCAGCCTACTCCGGCGGGCCAGACCGGGCGGCACGGCCGCAGCATGTACCAGCGGGCTGGGCCGGGTGGCACGGCCGCAGCGTGCTCTGGCGCCCAGGCGGCACGGCCACAGCCTGCTCTGGGGGGCAGGGCTGGGCGGCGGGGCCGCAGCCTGCCAGCCCTGGAGCTGCAGCTGCTTCGGAGGCTGTGGGGAGAGCAGCGTGGCCAGAAGCGGAGAGATTCTGGCCCTGCCTCTTCCCTTCTCTCTCTGCTGGCTGTGCTGCCTCTCCTTGCTCCCTCTGTTGGGGGGATGGGCTGTGTCCCACCTCTCCCTCTCTATACCCGTTCAAAAGCCAACCTCCTTCTCTGGTGCTTCCCTTTCTTACTAAAAAAAATTCAGCTTATGAACGAGTATATACAGTACTTGAAATTTTTGAACAAGGCATTTTAAGTTGTTAGTTCTCCTTTATTGCGGAGAGCAGAGCAGTACCATGAGAGGAGTAGAACAGGAAGAAGGCAGAAGTTTTGGCCCAAGCGAGGGGGCATGGGGGCGTCATTTGAGCTCCCCGCCTCAGGTGCCAAAATGTTGTGGGCTGGCCCTGTGTTCCTTAAATACACATTCTTTAATTACATAATTAATTTCTTGGTAATTAACCTGTCCACACAAAAAAGAAGAAAGTCAGCGAGACCAATGTATATGGAGGAATATTGTTTAAAGCCAGTTGTCCATTTAAATAGTCTCAATAGGAAAGGTAGCAAAAACTAGGCAACTTGATCATGATGTGATGGCAGCCTTTGTTCCCTGTGGTTACCATGTGTTCAGAATCAAGTCTTATTGTGCAAGAGAGAAATCTAACAGTCTCTTTTGAGCTGCGGGTACAAAGTAATATGTTTTTGACTCCCTTGCTGTATTATTTTATTGTATGTTAGTAACTCCTGAAATCCTTTGTGTCATGAATTCACAAGTACATCATTTAAAGACCGCCACATTGGTCATTAGACTCCAGTTGTCTCAGAATTAAAGTGAGTTGTCCTGTAAAATGCTAAACAATATGGATAGTCTTAGAGAAGGTGCAGTGGGTGTGTGAGGAGTACGACCCGTTCCACGCACAGCTATTAAATGGCCATGATTTCAAAGGATTTAAACTTCAAAAAATATTTTTTATTTTTGTTGCTGTGAATGGAGAGCACTTTATGAAAACAAATTTTAGATAAAGGGCTGATGATCAAAGTGAAGATTTGCTGGAAGATGCACTTTAGTTAAACACAAGTTAGGGAGCTCATTAAAGGGGTATCTGGGTGGAATTTTATGGCTTGTGTTGTACAGGAGGGCAAACTAGATGATCTAATGGTCTCTTTCTGGCCATAAAATCTCTGAATCTGTGAGAGGTTCTGGGCTTTGGAATTCATTCCTCTTTTGCCCCATAGTCTGAAATAAGCAGGATTTCTTGAGGGCGGGGGGGGATTGTTTTGTCTGTGTGTTTTTATCGCACACTGCAAGGCATATCCATTGGCATATCAAAGACAGGAAAGAGTTTCTTGTTTTGTTGGTTCATGATTTTACTTTGTAAGTGGAGGTTATGATTTTTGGATGGTGTGGATGTGCATTTTGTGTGTGTGTGTGTGTGTGAGAGAGAGAGAGAGAGAGAGAGAGAGAAGTTTGCATTGACACCTAGTGCTTCAAACAGATCCTTTATAAATCAGTATATCGTCTGCACCTGTTTGTCGCTGCTGATGTCAGGATTCTTTTGTAAGGCAGGGACGCCGACAATCAAAACAACAAAAATCTGACTTCTCTCTTCCTGCTTTTGTGATGCTGCACTGTCTTCACTTGCCTATTCATCACAGTTCTATTATATGTCTTCTCAAGTCCAAATAGTTCCTGAATAATAGATATAAGGATCACGTGAAAATTAATATCATCTTTTTTCACCCAACCCTGATATTTTATAGCTTTGTGCTCAGCGGGATATTCATGTGATGTTTAAAACACTAAAGTAGAACTAAACTTTTTTTTAAAAGTACTGTATTGTACACTAATCTACCAAAACAGTGTAGTGCCATTATTTTTAATGGAATAATATTTTAGACCATTTTTGTATAGTATTATAGTACACTTTAATAGAAATAGAAAAACCTTATTTTTTTAACTAGAAATCTTTTACCAGTATCACAAAATAATTCAGCCAGGACTTTACAGTATTATTTTCAATAGGTCCTATAGTTCATGACAAGAGGTATCATTTGTGTACGTATCTGAGAGCAAAATTCAGCACCCAAATTGGCAGTTTTGCAGTGGAGGGAAATATGTAGTGTATGAGGAAAACTAGCCAAATTTCCATCCCTCTCCTCCACCCCAAGTTAAATAGTGTGTACTTACCGGTAAATATTGTCAGGTGTAATATTAAAATTGCAGCATAACAGTCCAACAAGTCAAAATAAAGTGTTTTCCTTCCATTTTATTAAAAGACAGAAAATATCAAAGTCAAACGAAAGAACACAATCCTTCCAGGTTCCCATATGGTAGAAAGCCCATATCATAAAATTAAAGAGCAGCTCTCTGAAAATTGGCTCATTGGGGCTAATTAAAGCCCCAATCCTATAGCTGACCATATGTTGTATGCAGGTCACCCACTGAGCCTTTGCAGAGCCTCCTTGATGTCAGTGGAGCTCCAGACGGGTATAACAATCCACTCACATGCTGTCAGTTGCGGGTTTGGGGCCTTTCTATTGTTAGTGATTTAAAGGACTTCTTTTTTTGTAACAATATAACATCGGATTCAGCTTTGTTAAATAGGAATTGCTGCCAGTCAAACTAACGCAGTTTGTTTCTACAATAGAATCAATACAATGAAAAAGGTAGCTTAAGTTAGCCAGAGATCTAGGCTATATAACTTTATTAAACAGAAGACCAGTAAGACAAGCAGGGAAAGTGGAGGAAAACCCAAGATTATGCTGGTTCTATTTTAGATTTGTGTGATCTTTATCAATATAGGAAAATAGTGCTTTCTCCATTGGAAGGCTCTGGATGTTTCTCATTTAAATATGCACAGCTAATAAAAATTATTACATTAGTTCAATGTCGTTTTTTTGGGGTAGTAGCAGGGCCGGGAAAACAGGGCCCATGCCCAGGGCACCGTAGCCAGGGAGGTGCCACAAGGGGCTCGGGCTTCCCCTGGGTGGCTGTGGCCGGACTCTTCTCTTCTCCGGACCCTCCCCCGCGCTGGGCCAGCAGGCTTCTCCTTGACCTCCCACCCCCTCGCTCCTCAGCCGGCCAGCTGAGAACTCCAGCTCTGCCCCAGCCCCGGGGAGCCCAGAGCGGTGTGGCCGGGACTGGTCACTGGCGGCACGGCCCACCGCTCGCTATCTGAAGCAGAGCTGACTCCCTCCCTGCCTACAGCCCTGCGCCGCTCGGTCTCCGGTGGGGGCCAGCCGGGCCGGGGTCAGGAGGAGTGAAACTTCCACATGGGGGCGGGGGGGGAGGAGCCGGACCGAGCAGGGGAAGAGGGGGGACTTAAGGTGACAGTGCGCTCACTGTCTCTCAAACTTCCCTCACACACACACACACACACAGGCTCTCACACCCACGTACACTCTGCCTCTCACAGTCCCCCAACACAGATTGTGTCTCACACACACAGTCTCACACTCCTCAACACACACTCTGTGTCTCACAGTCCCCCAACACACAGTCACACACACACTGGCGCTCTCTCACACACACATACATACACATACACACACACAAACATATACATACACATTATCAACATGAGGCACTCTGTCTGTAGGAGTGTCTCTGATGCTGGGCACAGGAGCTCATTTGCCACTCTGACAAGGAATGACTGTGATTATTAGTTGCGGAGCTAAAAGGCTAGATAAGGAACAAAGTGAGGAAAAACCTGGGCTGAAGGATAATTGTGATCAGATCTGAAAGTGGGAAGTAATTTACCTGTGAATGATTTGCACATACTGTACTGACACTAAATTAATTTTAGGAAACTTTTGAGAAGGCTAGCTAGAGCATTTTGTAGTATAAAATAAGTAGTTTATAAATAGGAATAAATAATATTCCTATATTGGAAGTACTTTCTTCCTATTCCGTTCAATTTAGGTTTACATTATGATAGTTTCTCTTGTTGGCAGAGGAACTTCACACTACACACACTGTCACGCATACACACACACACTTGTATTACTACTGTTGGTATTACTGCTTGGTACTTCCCGTCAAAATGCTCGTGGTGAGCCAGGAGTGGCTAGGGGCTGCAGGAGGGCCGTGGGCTCAGGCAAGATGCAGCCCACATGTGACAGCGCCAGGCACCACAAGCCACCGCAGCAGCACAGAAGTGTGGCAATACACCATATAGCATGCCACCCTTACTTCTGCTGACAGTGGCCTAGGAATTTGCTAGTTGTAGCAGTTACTTATTATGACATTATCTGATTAAAACATGACTATGTAGATCATTGTTGCAACCACTGTTATATTTGCAACAAATCTTATACAAAATGTGGCATGTAAGATGTCTATGAAAAGGTTATGATTTGCTGAATATGTTTATGCTATTTGAATGCAAGTATCATTTTTGTATTTGAAGTTATGAGTATTGGCTCTATACCAGTATTTCAAATGTTTTCTCCTGGGGTAACGCCCACAAGGTAGTTAGACAGCACATCTTGGAAGGACTAGTCAAAGTAAGTGGCTCATCAAGGGACACTTAATACAGGACATTTGGCCACCCTAGTTTAAGCCCTTCTGCAAGTGTCCCAACTTTTTCTTAAAAACGGGCAAATTGTCCCATATTTTCTGTGTCCCCAATCGGTACTGGTGGGTCCTGCTGCTGGCCAGATCCCTGCTCGCCAGTCATCTGCCCACCAGCGGTGAGTGGCGGGGGGATCCAGTGGCCGACGATGTGGGTAGGTGTGCAAGGCTGACTCTTTATGTGCTTCCTCCCTCGCTCTCCTCTCCCTGCTTTGTCCCTTTGCCCCCACAACTCCGCTGCTCCTCCATATCCCCCCCCCCCAGCGGAGTGCGTCCCGCTCCTAGCGCTGAGCAGAGAAGCAGTCCCTGGTCAGAGCGCTCAGCTCACCAACATCCTGGTCAGCAGGCTCCTTCCTTCCCCCATGGCCTCTGGCTGGGCCAGCACCCCAGGAAAGCCGAAGACCCTCCGGCCTTGCATGTGCCAAAGCCCCACACAGCACTGGCACAGGGAAGCCTCTCCGCCCCTCAGCTAAGCTGTGGAGTGGCCGGAGGGAGGGGAGGGACAAAGCAATTTCCAGCCTGTTCACACCCTGAACCTGCAGGCTCTACAGCAGCGCTTCCCCCCCCCCCCCACCCCCGGGCAGGGGCTTAGTACTTCTTCACAACCACCACCACCCCACCCTGGGTCCTGCCCCCAGGGAGCCTAGGCCTGCTCTGTCCCCTAGGCAACCTCCCCTGCTGAGTCACCTCTCTGGCTGGGTTTGCTGAAGCCCCTGTGGTCAAGTTCCCTGGGCCCTGGTGCACAGTGCATCCTTCGGGCTTAACCCCTTCCTGCCTGTGCTGTAGCTGGGGGATAGGAGAAGGCTGGGTTATGTCGGTGGTCAGCAGCAGCCTGGAGGTGTTAACTGCCTTTTGACACTGTGTGGGCAGGAAGGGACAAGCTGCTTTCAGCTACAGGGGAGGGGGTCAGGGGGGGAGATGAGCTCTGCAAAGACATGGGCCAGGTTATCCCTTCCCCTCCCCTGTAGCTGGAAGCAGCTCCCGTCCCTTCCCTCCCGCACAGAGCCGAAAGGCTGCTAGCGGCCACATTCTGGTGTGAAGAAATCTAGGGAGGAGGCATGTGACCCTGCATTCTCCCCACACACACATGTTGCCTCAGGAAGACACAGTGCCAGGTACCAGGAGAGGCGGGTCCGTCCCGGGTGCCCAGCCAGGCATGGAGGGTGGAGAGCGCTGGGCAGAGGGGGCTGGGTTGGTTGGTCACATAACCCCTCCCCACCACGTGCGAGAGAGGTGTACCGGAGTGTGTGTGTGTCACCCCTCCCTGTGTGTGTGGGGGTAGGGGTTTGTGTGTCATCCTTCCCCGTGTGAACCCTAAAGCCTTAAGGATAAGACGGTAAATAAAAAAAATCCAACTAGCAGTATTTCTTCTTAACAGGCTCAGTCAACTTGATGTCAATTTGAATGTTTGTACAATTGATTGCTGTTGAACTCACTTGAATAAGAGTAGTTTTGCCAGGTGTCCCGTATTCAGTATAGGAGAATATCGTCACCCTACATGTAACTCACAATGGACCATGGGAGACGCCCATCTACACTGAATGGACTTTCCTGTGGACATTCCATATGAAGTATAGGTAATGGCCCAGAGGCGATGCAGGGGGGAGCCCAGGGAGCCTGTAGGAGCCAAGGGTGGTGATTGAGGGGATGGGAAGGGGGGAGGGCACCAAGTTCACCCAAGGCACCATTTTCACGAAGGCCGGCCCTGGGTAGTAGGAGAGGTGGCAATATTCTTGACTAAAGGAAAGGGGCTTAATTTGCATGCAAACAAGTATGCCACAATCATAAAGTCTTAGACCTTGTAATAAAAGTAGAAGCTGATGTTTATTAATATATCATTCCAGATACATGAAGTACCATTATGTGGCTCATGGGTTGTGTAAAATGTCATGTAGTCACCTTGGCTGTAGACTAAAGCTCTATAAAACTGGAAATTCCACCAGATGGCCATTTCACAGCACACGTAAAAGTTTTAGAGCTGCGTTGTGGCAAGGCCCTAGTTACGACTAATGTGAAAATAGCATCTTAAAAAAAAAGTAATTACTGAGTATAACTGATCTATGTTATGGTACTACTAATAATCATAGTTTACATGTAGATGATACCTTTTGTCTGAGGGTCTGAAAACACTTTACAAAGACTGGCAAATGTTCCCATTTTACTGATAAGGAAAGATACAACATGAAGAGGTTGTGCCTTGCTTGTTGAGTGACAGAGTTGAGAGTATAACCCAGTCTGCAGACTGTGACCTATTCCAAGCAGTGTTTTCTATTGGCCAGGCAACTGGACAGGTGACCTTAATATTATTCCTGGCTCTGCCTCTGACTTGCTATGGGGAGAAATGCAGATCACTCAGGGCAAGATTCTGCCATCCTTACACTCACCAATACTTAACTAATTGAGTAGACCGAATCAATTGATGGGTCTGCTCCTGAAGTAAGGTACTCTGCAATAAGGGGGTGACAGCATATAGCCCGTAAGCATTTATTTGCTTTGGTTTCCCCATTTGTAAAATGGGGATAGTACTTATATTTGTTAAAGTACTTTGAGATCTCTGGATGAAAAATACTATGTACATATGTGATGATATTAGCTGTTCTTTCGTTATTAGATTAACCATCACTGACCATGAATTTATAAAGCATTAGTCTACAGCCCTAGCAAATACATGCAGTTTTATTAACCCAGGAGTCACATAATAGTATTCAATGGTACTAGAACGACATTAATATCAGACTCTATGTTTGCTATGGGAACACAGTGCAAGTGCCTCTACAGATAGTATCATCAAAAGTGTCCTCGGCTGTGGCTGTTGGGTTTAATTCATGAGCACATGGGCAACTAACGTGAGCTAAAGGACCCCTCTGAAGATTTGGACTTTTGAGCTGCCAGTGAGTTCACAAACACATAGGCACAAATTAATTGAAGTCACTGGAGTTGCAAATAGACCAGTAATAGGCCATAGATACTTAGAAGTCGCCAGCAGACAGATTGCCAAATCCTGGAGTAACCGGATCTCCATCTTTGAGAAAGTAACAGATTTTTTAGACAAGGGAAATGCGGTGGATCTAATATATCTTGATTTCAGTAAGGCGTTTGATACGGTACCGCATGAAGAATTACTGGTTAAATTGGAAAAGATGGGGATCGAAATGAAAATCCAGAGGTGGATAAGGAACTGGTTAAAGGGGAGACTGCAGCGGGTCGTATTGAAAGGTGATCTGTCGGGTTGGAGGGAGGTTACCAGTGGAGTTCCTCAAGGTTCGGTTTTGGGTCCAATTTTATTCAATCTATTTATCACTGACCTCGGAACCAAAAGTAGGAGTGGGCTGATAAAGTTTGCGGATGACACGAAGTTGGGAGGTATTGCCAATTCGGAGAAGGATCGGGATATCCTCCAGGGAGATTTGGATGACCTTGTAAACTGGAGTATTAGTAATAGGATGAAATTCAATAGTGAGAAGTGTAAGGTTATGCATTTAGGGATGACTAACAGGAATTTTAGTTATAAGCTGGGGACGCACCAGTTGGAAGTAACGGAAGAGGAGAAGGACCTCGGAGTCCTGGTTGATCGCAGGATGACTATGAGTCGGCAATGTGATGTGGCCGTTAAAAAAGCTAATGCGGTCTTGGGATGCATTAGGCGAGGTATTTCTAGTAGAGATAAGGAGTCCCGTTATACAAGGCGTTGGTGAGACCTCATTTGGAGTACTGTGTGCAGTTCTGGTCTCCCATGTTTAAGAAGGATGAATTCAAACTGGAACGGGTACAAAGAAGGGCCACTAGGATGATCCGAGGAATGGAAAGCCTGTCGTATGAAAGGAGACTTGAGGAGCTCGGTTTGTTTTCCTTAACCAAAAGAAGGTTATATGAGGGGAGATAGGATTGCTCGCTTTAAGTATATCAGAGGGATAAATACCAGGGAGGGAGAGGAATTATTTCAGCTCAGTGCTAATGTGGACACGAGAACAAATGGATAGAAATTGGCAGTTGGGAAGTTTAGGCTTGAAATTAGACGAAGGTTTCTAACCATCAGAGGAGTGAAATTCTGGAACAGCCTACCGATGGAAACAGTGGGGGCGAAAGACCTCTCTGGCTTTAAGATTAAGCTTGATAAGTTTATGGAGGGAATGGTTTGATAGGATAACGTGATTTAGTCAATAGGTCAATAACATGCCACCACTGGTAATTAGTACCGAGGGTCAATGTTGGGATATTGAAAGTCTTCTTCCTGAGTGTCTGGCTGGAGAGTCTTGCCCGCATGCTCGGGGTTCAGCTGATCACCATATTTGGAGTCGGGAAGGAATTTTCCTCCAGGGTAGATTGGCAGTGGCCCTGGAGGTTTTTCGCCTTCCTCCGCAGCATGGGGCAGGGGTCGCGTGCTGGAGGATTATCTGCTACTTGAAGTCTTTAAATCAAGATTTGGGGACTTCAACAGCTGAGTCAAGGGAGAGAATTATTTCAGGAGTGGGTGGGTCAGCTTTTGTGGCCTGCATCTTGCGGGAGGTCAGACTAGATGATCATAATGGTCCCTTCTGATCTTAAGTTCTATGATTCTATGATTCCTGTTCCAAAGACCGTTCATCTGGGCGAAAGCCTCTGAAGTTAAAGCATTGTTTGTGTTCTTGTCATATAAACTCTGATATTTTGTTTTGTATTTAGAGAGTTGTCCTTAAAGTTCTCCTTTTTTTAATCTTGATTTTTTTTCTTTTAGATTGATATGATTGTGACCTTGGGTGGACTTGGAGGACGCTTTGACCAAGTCATGGCATCAGTGGAGACTCTCTTTCATGCAACTAATATCACTCCCACTCCAGTTATAGTTATTCACGAGTGCTCCCTCATCTACCTACTTCAACCTGTAAGTGAAATGAAGTGTGAGACCACAATAAACATGACCCTGCAATTCCAACAGTCAAAACTGCCATTTCCCTCAGCAGGGCTTCACTTGCTTCAGGATTGTAGAATTAGACTCTAGATTTCAAATATATTTCTAGCAGCTGGGAGATGACTTATAGCCGCACCCCTGCAGGAATGGTATATTTTGCACCTTCTGTCTGTAGAGATCAGGATTAACTCACCAAGAACAGATTTTAAATAGAGGGTGGGAAACTGAAAAAGTGAAAATTTAGTAAGAGCTAAAACTTTATTCAGTTTTGTAATTGGTTATGAATGGAAATATCTTTCAACTTTTAAATTAAATTCCAATGGAATTAAATGTAGCTCCCTCTCCCCTTTGTTTTTCATTTTAAACAGAAATATATGACTGACACATGAGAGAGAAACTCAAGAGGAAAATTCAAGGGCTTGACAAACATGTCAGACAGAATTCTCATATAGCCAAGTGCTGCAATTTATTTTGACTGAAATCCAGATGTGATTAATGAGGGAATCTATTTAGAAATGTGTTGATTTTGTGATGTTCAGGTTTTTATCCAGTTATTGATTCAGAAAAAAACACAAATGATATCTTGTGCAGCTTTCACTTTTAAGAATTAATTTCGAAGCAAAAGCTGAGTAAAAGAGCTTTTTTTTTCTAACAGCTACTTATTGGCTTCTGTTTGGAAATATTTTTTCTGATGGCTGGATTTCTAGAAGTTTAACTAGCTATACACTTTTATCCAGTTTGTCTTATAAAATGAGATTCACTGGCAAGGTTGATGACCAAGCCTGCACTATGCATGCATGCTTCACTGTAATCTGAGAGGTATTAATAGGGTTCTATAAGAGATTGCAGATTTAAATCCACAGAGGCGAATTCTACATTATCAGCATGAGGCACTCTGTCTGTAGGAGGGATGCTGGGCACAGGAGCTCATTTGCCACTATGACAAGGAATGACTGTGATTATTAGTTGCAGAGCTAAAAGGCTAGATACGGAACAAAGTGAGGAAAAACCTGGGCTGAAGGATAATTGCGATCAAATCTGAAAGTGGGAAGTAATTTACCTGTGAATGATTTGCACATACTGTACTGACACTAAATTAATTTTAGGAAACTTTTGAGAAGGCTAACTAGAGCATTTTGAGCAGTTTCAATAAGATTAGAAATGTCCAGTTTAGCATTTAAAATATTTGCTTTTATCATGCAGCTATTTTAATTCTTTGTTTTTTTATAAATGGCTTCTAAAATGTCAGAGCTAAGATTGTAATTTTGAAGGAATAATTCGCCCCCTAAAAACTTGAACAAAAGTCCTTTGTATCATTATTACTTATTTATGCAGTGTGTTAAGTGGTTTTTTTTGTTTTACTGATAATTTTTTACCCTTTATTACACTTTTACAAAACGTGTTAATACTGTTTTTCATTGGCATAGGCTAATACTTCTTTCACTCAGTTTCTGGCTGATGTACAGTATTGCTAGCTGATGACTTTTATAACTCCAGGCTGTTTCTAGTATTCAGAAATAAATGGCAGATTCAGGGGGCAGGAATCTTACAGCAATCTTAAAACTAACTGACACACAATTCCATTTCATTGCTGGTTTAAACTTGTCATCTCCATTATCTTCCATCTGCTGCCATGGTCCTTTCGGAAAATAATTTTAACCCTCTGTTTTCCAGATAAGATCAAATAAGTAGTTTATAAATAGGAATAAATAATATTCCTATATTGGAAGTACTTTCTTCCTATTCCGTTCAATTTAGGTTTACATTATGATAGTTTCTCTTGTAAATAGCTATGGAAAATGAGCACAGTGGGAGATGAACTGACTTTTTTGAAATAATGCAAGTGAGGAACAAAAGAAGTGGGATAGCATGATACACAAAGACAAATTATAAAATTAATAAGGACATCTGACACAGATGTGGCAGTGTCCTGCAATATTCTTGAAAAACCCTATTGAATTAAGTTTAAGTATCTTTGGAGTCCATTGTATTAAATGCAAAGGTTACGTATTATTGTGGGCCTGGATGATCAAAGGACTATACTGAACAATGTGGCAGACAAGAATGATTGGGGGGGGGCAGTATGTGTGAAGTGGAATTCCCGGGAAATACTTGGGGGGGATATGAAAGCAAATGCCCTCCACCTGTTGTTCAAAATCGAAACCTTTGGAAGCTATGCCCTGAGGAGAGATCCATTGTTTGCAGTTCACCTGTTCCTGGAGGCTGGAGCTTTTAAAGGCCCAAACTGTATAAAAAAACAGGTTGATATGCACAGTTTGAGTTCTTGCTCCAAGCTGAAGCTGTTAGGAATTTGTAACCACGGGAAAACCTCTTTGTCAGATTTAAAGGACTGACCTCCTACCAGAGGCCTTGTTGGAGTGGGGGTGATCTCTGGTAAGCTTATTAGTGTAGGAGTAGGTTCTTTTATTGTTTTAATGTTTTCTCTCTGATGCTTTCACCTTAAGAATAAATATGCTTGCTTAGAAAGAGTTGTGGTAATTTATAACTATGGTCAACTATGATGTTGATAGCCACTGAAGGAAAAGCAAAGCACTGACTCTGGCCTGTTTAGGTAGTTTGGCTACCTGGAAATAATACAATGTAGGCAGGGAACTGTGTAGCCTGGAAAAATCCCAGTTAGGTGGGGAAAAGATAGGGTTTTCTGCCCAAGAGAGGTGACCGCTGGGAGCCGAAAGCTTAAAAATAGGTGCCCTTGCTGGACCACAGAGGGAGAACACAAGACAGTTGCCCTTAACTGTGACAACGTCTTGCAAGGAAATATTTCACGTTCATGTAGCATGCAGATCAGAAAGCATTCTCTCTTCAGGGGGAAGGATCCATTTTTGTTGTTGAGTTTCTGGGACAGCAAAGTATGAGCAAAAAGCATTTTAGCTCCAAGATAAAATTAGACTCTTTCCTGTTAACATAAGAGTATAGTATAGTTCTATATTATGTATCCTCCCTATATGTATGTTTGTTTGTTTTTTATTTATAACCAAAATAGAGAGTACACCTACCCCATGCTGTACACATCTTTGACATACACCTCTACCCCGATATAACGCAACCCGATATAACACAAATTCGGATATAATGTGGTAAAGCAGCGCTCCAGGTGGGCGGGGCTGCGCACTCTGGCAGATCAAAGCAAGTTCAATATAACGCGGTTTCACCTATAACGCGGTAAGATTTTTTGGCTCCCGAGGACAGCATTATATCGGGGTAGAGGTGTAGTTAGAAACAGGGTGACATAAACATAAAGCCAGCAGCTTTCCCTAGTCCCACCCCTCAGAAATAATCAGCAGAGATAGTCACACCCCAAAATTATCTTGCCTCACCCACAAACACCAGTCTTTATCATTTTTTTCATTCCCCAGAAGCCTGAATAAACGGTGATCCTTTCATTGTGCCCTGAAGATCAACAGATTTGGAAGCCACTGCTGATCCCAGGGCACTGGTGTCATCTCCCATTGAGATATGCCACTTGCTGAGGAGGCTGCCACAGTCTTAATCAGTTTAAATTTCTGGATTGTTTTAAGATGTAGCCCCAGGTAGAGTTAATTGCAGTAACCTGTATTATAAATTAATATCTCTGTCAGAGGACAGAGGATGTTTTTGGTAAAGCATTTATAATCCCTGTTCATACAATGTGTTTTTAAGTATATGAAAGTATATAACCTAATCAATTTAATGTCAGTTTTTTATACTTTTTAAGAATGATCTCCTGCCTCATTCATTGTGAATCTTAGAATTCAATCTGTCAATTGATTCTTTTATGTATGGCTGAATTTGTAGACATGGACAACATGATTAGGTCAGGAAAGCAGCAATGCCACTGGCTCATGTTGTGCCCTTAGTAAGTCACTTAACCTCTCTTTCTGCCTTTATTTACCTGTCTGTAAAATGGGTAAAATAATACCTTTAAGAGCTTCATTTTTAGGCCGAACACTTGTAAAGCACTTTGGTTTCTTCAAAGGAAAGATTGCATACTAGTGGAATTTTTTTTTTTTTTATAGTATGTCACATTCCTCTGACTATAAATAGGGAGGCAGAGTAGATGCTCCAGCAGGTGACATTTCCTTTGAAGCAGTTTCCAATGTGATGATTTAAGCAAAAAATTAAAAATGGAATACATATCTCTGCACTGAATAGTGATCATATTTCTCTCTGTAGTGAAAAAAGAATCCTTAATAAGGAATAATCATTTCTTATGAGCAGGATATTTTATGTACTAGTCCATACTTTTTATGCTTGAAATTTTGCTAATGTCAATTACCATTAGGATATACCCTGGCTGAAGAACATTAGGCCCTCAGAGTCATGTTTATCATGCTACCCATGCTCAGTACGAATGGCTTAAGGTTTCACATACATACTTTCTCATTTTCTGGTACTGTGCTTCTCGGGAGTACAGAAACATTAGCTTCTGTACACTGAGCATAAATTATCTTTTATCTGTGAGTTTTATGGCAGTTTGTAATACAAGGTAATAGGATTTATGACCAAGAAATGAGAAGATGTCCAAGAGTTAATGAGGCATGTCTTTTCATTATACTGAGCGGAGTTCCGTGTTCCCCATGCAGGATTCCACCATTGAGATGTGGGAAGAAGTATTGCTACTTGTACTTGAAAATATGTTGCACAAGAATACTCTTGTCAGTTATCTAACTCTCCAGAAATGCTGTTTGACCTATTTCTTCCATGCTGTGTTGTACTTCCTTGTGTTTTTCCTTCCCATACGAAATAATGAGGAATGTAATAATGCTCATAGAAACTGAGGAAGGAAATAGAATGCTGATAATATTAGGAGTGTAACCTTTGTGGTTAAATCTAAGGTCTCGGGGTCAGGATTCCTGGGGGGTTTTCTCAGCTCTACTGCCGACTCAGAGTGTAGTCTAGGGCAAGTCACTTAACCTCTGTGTGCCACAGTGTTCCCATCTGTAAAGTGAGTGAAATACAATTACCAGACTGGGTGTTGTGGAGTTTACTTACTTGTAAAATACCATAAGATCCTGAGATGAAAAGCTCTACAGAAGTGCAAGATAATGCTGTTGGTAATAGTTGTAATAATAACTAACAGGTTTTTAATTAGCTTCCAGATCTACACCTACAAAAAAAGGGGGGGAAGTACCATTTCTTCTTCATCGCTACAGATTTACGCTCTGATCCTGCCAGTGTCTCCACACGGGCAGACTCATATGCCTTTGAAGTCATTTGGGCTCTGCACAGTGCAGGGTTTTGCAGGACTGGGGCCCAAGTCCATCCTCTCAATTAATAGGCAAACTACTCAACAGAGGCAAATGTCTGCCTGTCTTTCTCTCACTCTCACACATACACACGTCAAGTTCTGTGAACTGATTTCACACCAGTCGAAACTTTTGCTCCTTATGTGACTAGACACAGTCAGTGCAGCAGGCATCAACAAGAAAAAATATAAGATTAGGTACTTGCTCTCCTGTGGTTTGTGGTTGCAATTTGGTGTGGGAACATCTTTTTGCCTTGTTTGCCAGGATGTCCCTGCTTGTATGGTAAAAGATAATGGGAAATCCAGATATGTGGTCAGCCTCTGAGTTTCCCTCATGCGTCCAGTATCGTGAATTTCACAGAACAGGTGTGTCTTAAGCTACGTCTATACTTAATCTAGGAATGTGATTCTCAGCTTGAGTGGGCATACTTGTGCTAGCTCTGATTGAGCTGGCACATTAAAATTAGTGTAGCTGCAGTAGCACAGGCAGTGGCAGCATGGGCTAGGTTTGTACTTGAGGCAGCCCTAATGGTGGTGCTGCTGCCACTGCCCATACTACCATGGTTAGTACCACTATTTTTAGCGTGCTACCTCAATGAGCAAGTATGTCTATTTCAGGTGGGAATCACGCCTCCACCTCCAACTCAGAGAAGTGGTCTCTGAGGAGTAAGCACTGTTGTCAGATTAGTTCCCTACTGCCTTTCTTCTGATACAAGGCTGTCTCTAAGGTCCTGATCTCACTCCTATTGAAGTTCCTAATCGGCAGACTCAATTCTTGAGTCTCTCCTCATTCTTCCTCCACAAAATTTTTAGAACATCAATGTCTATTTTGAATATACTCTTGGCATATTGTGAGGGTAGTCTCATTTACAATGAAGCCATGGTAGCCTGAGTGAAAGAGCTCTTTAAGATTCTGCTCTAGAGATATCAAAATATTTATTTTCCTCCTCCTCCTCTAAGGTTGCGTCTCGTTTAGTGTTTCTGTTTCTAGCATGAGGACATCACCACTCTAATAAAAGCAACGAATCTCTGTTCTTCTACTTCCAAAGACCTCTTTTTGTACAGCTGGCCTAATTCAGGACCTTGCATTTTATGGAGTTCCTAAGGATAAAATGGTCTGTTCCTGAGAAAGCAAATCTTTCTGTGGCTGCCTGTTGAAGAAAATAAGGCATTTCTTTCCAGCTGAATGGCTGATGTGTAAAACTAGCAACAGTGAAAATGGACTGAATTCCTCCTCTGGGAGTCTGAACCTTCACTGAGGGTTCTGGGATTGTTGTGAAATACGTTGTGTTTCTAAGGCTTCATAAGACTGATATACTAATGCCTTCCAGAAAAGGTTATGATACACTTTAATTTGGCTTGCTTAGCAGGTGGATTTATACTTGAAACAATACTGAATCACTTAAAGTTCTCCCCCAGTTATTGGCTACCAAAGATGGTTCCAGAGGAGTGAGTGTCTGCTTGAGGAATGCCAAAACAGAAGTATCTAGGAGAATAAGACAAGATAGAAACTCTGGCCATTTTATTTTACCCCTAAAGCGGGGTCATTTTACATTAGCTTTCCCTGCAGTCAGATTTAATCATGATGCTCTAATCCCAGTAGTGGGCAAATGTCTTGCTGCCTCCAGAGTCTTTGGATGTAGCTAAGCCTATCAATGTGAGGTACTTGCTTGCCTATTCACAGGATGCTCCATATACTGAAAGTTCTTTCTTGCAGGGTCCATGTCTTTATATGTTTTTGTACAACACGCCTCTCAGCTGGGGTGTGAGGGTGATGTTTATGTAAATGGGTATATAATAATATAAATATAGTCCTAATTAAAGTCTTAAAAGTGCCAATACCCTTGCTCCCTCGCTTCTTAAGAAGCTCACCCTGAGGAATGCACTATTTCCTTGCTGAAACAAACTTCATTTGATATCACAAGAAGATAGCTTTGCCCAGCTTCTACCCTTAAAAGAAATGCGAGTCAGCACTCCAACGCTTTTATTTAGAAATAATTCCTTTCCCACCCAACTCCTGTAGGAAAATACCGGTGGGCTAACAGTCATTGGATTCACTATTGTAGTATTGCAGCTTTGATGACACTGTATAAAAGTGGCCTACAAAAGCCTCTATTTCTTTTGGCCAAGGCTGTGTAACTGTCACCATTTGTTTCCTGCATCTACTGAATTCAGTTGATCCAGATGTGATTAATTTTTTCCCATTCACATTTTAAGAGTTGGGTGGAATTTATGAGCTATCCTACTTTTTGCTGTTTCCACAGGAAAATCTAAGGGCAAATTTCTCATACTGATACTTTGTTTAGTTGTTTTATTCCAGTATGACACATGATTGCTGTCAAATAAATATACAAATATTAAATAAAAACAGTGTTAAAAATATCCTTGTAAATGCTGTTATCCTTTTGAATTGCATAATTAGTATCAGTAGAGAAGTGCAGTATTGCACCAATTTTCAGAGGAGTGTTTTAGAATAATCCTGAATTTTGTGAGATGGTGTAATTCAAATGTGTTGACAGAGCACTTTGTAGGGTAAGTGGAGGGACTGTTTGCAGTGTATGACAGCAGATACTTACAAAATGTTTCTATTTAATGCAGGCATACATGTAAAATATTAAAGATTTTATGTGCCTTGCATACACATCCTTGCATACACGAATAGTCTGTACTCATGCAAGTGACTGCTTTGAATTCAGAGGTCAATTTGCATATGTAAGAGCTGTTCACATGAGTACGGGTTGCAGGATAGGGCACTAAATTGCAATGAAACTTGAAGACAGTGCTTGCAGGATGCTAGGCTTTAACTTTTAACATGGGCTTGATATATCCAAACCGCCACTATCAAACGAGGTACATTTTTCATTACTAAACAAATCCTCTTTTAGCCATATATTCTATGATACAAGGGTAATATCGTTTGGCCAGTTAGATTAATCACACAACTGTTGTTCCTATTAACCTCTGATTAATGCATCTTCCAAAGAGTATACTGATTTAACTAGAAATGAGCTAATTAGATTACTTTTGTATTTCTAAAATCTGGACTGTGATATTGTTTGAGTCAATACCCAGATTTCACTACTCTTCTATGGTTCTGATAGCAAATATTCAATCTTTGTCCAAACTTCTGATTAGGTCCCACAACAATTCATACATGAGCATATTGGAGCATCCTGAATCTAATAAAGTTCTTCCTGGGAGATTGCTTACCTCTGCTGTTGACCCTAGCTGTTGTAATGGGACTCTATTAGTATTTTAATAACTGATCCTTCCAGTTTCATGAAAACAGGGTGCACTGTACCGAAAAAAGCTTTCTGTTAAAAGACTAATTTTCTTAGGGCTGGGATTTTCATGTTGGCATTGTTGCTCTTCACTTTTTTTGTAATCTTGATTTTTACTAACGTCTTTTTGTAGTACTCTGATACCCTTCATTTGTGTGTGTGATGCAATATGAACATTTTCCTTTGCCATACAAACAATTCTTCATATATGATGTCAGACTGGAAATTGTTCAGCAACTTCCTTTAATTTCTTTTTAAATGAATTTTCATTAAGTTATATTTGAAAAAGAATAATACACTCAGTACAGTAGCCTCTGTGATATTTATTTTGACTTTTTCGACACTGTCTGCACATTTTCAGGTTTTATTCACTGTGCCACAGACTTTTGTATTGATTAGTTCCTGACTGCACTTCAGGAGTTATAATGGGTTGAGGGAAATAGCTGGAAGTATGGGCAGCTGGGTTTGTTAGCCAAGGAGATATGGGGAAGGCAACCTAAAATAGTAGGATAACCACATTAATTAGGTGTTTCTACTAAAAGGGTCAACAATGAAATAATATGACTGTTACATTGTGGTCTTCAGGTTTCAGAGTTAACACCCCATTGAGATTGATGGGAATAGATCATACCTCTCATGTTTTGTCTTGGGGACTGTCTACATGCAAAAAAGGTATGATGCTAACTCGGATTAAATAGCAATGAAGACTTGGCAGACCAGATTTTAACTCGGATTAGTAGCTTGAGTTCAAAACCTGGTTCCTCTATATGCTTTTACGTGAACTGCTAACCTCAGTTAAAAGCAGAGTTGCCATGTGTCCACTGCTATTTTAACCTGAGTGAGCTAATGTGGGTTAGCTAACCCAAATTAAGAACACTTTTTTTTTTTTCTTCAGTGTAGACATACCTTTAGGCTCTCTGCAGACAGGCAGACTGCAGTGAGCAGTTCAGATTCTATTGATCTAGAAGATTTTATTCATAACAAAAGGGCCAGAAGAGTTTTTCTTTTCAGTCAACTCTTAGATTCTCAACTACAGCTTTGGAATACACTTGCTTTTCATGCATGCATATGCTTCTAACATATTGATAATAAATACTGGAAGATCATCATTTTGCTTGGTTTATCCAAATATGGGAAGTGGTATCAATTCCAGATTTTGCCAAGAAAGCCTCAGTTAGAAGCCATATAGTAAGAAATAGACCTGGCTTACAGCATAAATAAACAAGACAGCAAAAGAATGAAAAGAAAACAGAGGAAGTGATTTGCCCAAGGTCATGCAGCACATCAGACAGAGCTGAGACTAGAACCCAGGATTTGCCAGTGCTCTACCCAATAGACTACACTGCCTCTCCATAGAGCATCTTTTCCCCTATCCTACTGCCTTATTTGAGGTGAATTTCTCCTAAAAGGTTCTGTAAGGGGAAACATGATATTGTGGTTTGCTTCCCACTTCTAATATTAGCAGGACTCTCATGATAGGTGGGGGTATGTAAGAGGTGAGATTCTTCACCTCTGTCCTCCATGTAATTTTGATTGAGTGTTGTAGAGAAATTGGCAGGTGTCATGGGATCTGTAATCTATAAAACAGTTGCTTCTGGAAGGAAAATATATGTCTGAAAAGTATTTTACTACATGTTATTAAAATTGTAGAAGAGAAAAATGAGTACTTGTATTCCTAGAATGAATGTAAATGCCAGGAAAATTGAGATGATAGAGAATGATGTTCAATTATTATCTACTATGAAAACCAGAAAATTCAGAATGCAAAATACTCAGTCTGATCAAGGCTTTAATGACTGATATTTTCCTTTACAGAAAAACAGGAAATGTTTTTGAAAGCTCAAATCTCAGAGTACTGAATTCATCCATACTCGAGTCCCATAACGATATTGAAAAATGTTCTCTCTTAAATTTGATCCCATTTTAAAATTGCTCAGGCTTTTCAAATCCCTTCTAGTATCCGTGTTAATTCTGTTTCTGCCTTTGTGGTGGATTGAGCTATATATGGATTGACTACATTTACTCTTATTGTTACTTTAGGATCAGCCTGGAAAGAAGGATTATATTCAGTAATATCTGAGGCCCAGGGGAGAATGCTATACCACTCTGATAAATGAGCACATGTCCTTACTGACTTAGTGAGATCTATTCAGTCTCACCACAGAAAGTGACTTTGAAATCTGAATTTTCTTCTGTTACCACCAACATGGTTTTATTATTCCAACCCATGTACAGATATATCCCCAGATTTGCCGAAGCCGTGCAGTTATTAGGTATCACCCCCTACAATGTCCTTCAAGGTGATAGACACCATGCAGAAGGCTATCACCTTTAAGTCTGTTGAAACTGAGAGGGTTTGCCGATGATCAGGTCCATTGACTTCAGCAGGAACAGGTTCTGCCCTGTAATATTAACCATTGGAAGTATATATTTTTATTACAATCAAACAAAATATAATTTTGGAGATAAATGTTTAAAAAAACACAGTGAAACTTTGATTACTCATTGTGTTCCATAGTCCCTTAATGCTTCCCATTTTTATAGTTAAATAAAATATGATATTCATATTGGTTACCAATTTTAATGATGATTCGCATCATAGAAATGTAGTGCTGGAAGGGACCTTGAGAAGCTCAAGTCCAGCCCTCTGCACTGAGCCAAGTAAATCTAGACCATCCCTGACTGGTGTTTGTTCAGCCTATACTTAAAAACTTCCAGTGATGGTGATTCCACAACCTCTCTTGGAAGCCTGTTCCACCATTAACCACCATTATTGTTTGAAAGTTTTTCCTAATATCTAAACTAAATCTCTCTTGCTGCAGATTAAACCCATTACTACTTTTCCTACCTACTGTGGACATGGAGAACAATTGATCACAGTCCTCACAGACCCCTTAACATATTTGAAGGCTGTTGTCAAGTACACCCCTTAGTCTTCTTTTCTCAAAACTAAAAATGCCCAGTTTTTTAACCTTTCGTTATAGGTTAGGTTGACGAAATATTTTATCATTTTTGTTGCTCTCCTCTGGACTCTCTCCAAATTATCCACATCTTTCCTGAAGTGTGGTACCCAGACCTAGACATACTACTACAGCTGAGGCCTCACCAGAGCTGAGTTGAATGGGAGACTTACCTCCCACGTCTCCTGTTAATACAGCACTCCTGTTAATACACCCCAAACTGATATTAGCCTCTTTTGGAACTGCATTACATTGTTGATTCATTCAATTTGTGATCCACCATAACCCCAGATTCATTTCAGCAGTACTACCATCTAGCTAGTTATTCCCCATTTTGTAGTTGTGCATTTGATTTTTGCTTCCTAAGGGCTTGTCTACACTGGCAATTTACAGCGCTGAAACTTTCTCGCGCAGGGGTGTGAAAAAACACACACACACCCCGAGTGCAGCAATTTTCAGTGCTGTAAAGCCGCGCTCCCAGCTCTAGGAGCCAGGCCCCTCGTGGGGGTGGGGTTTTTTAGAGCGCTCGGAGAGTTCTCTCCCAGCGCTGCGCCACGACCACACAAGGCAGAAGCGCTTTAGTGTTGCCAGTGTAGACTAGCCCTAAGTGAAATACTTGGTACACGTCTTTGTTGAATTTCATCTTGCTGAATACAGATTAATTCTCTAATTTCTCAAGGTCATTTGGAATTCTAATCCTGTCCTCCCAAGTGCTTGCAATCCCTCCCAGTTTAGTGTCATCTGCAAGTTTTATAAGGATACTGTCCACTCCATTATTCAAGTCGTTAATGAAAATATTGAATAGTACCAGACCCAGCAACATCTGTGTTCTTCTTTGGCTTCTGAATGTGGTTTTTGAATGGTTAGAATTTGTTGTAGCCTTACTGATGTGTTTTGTTGCAGACATATTTTCCCCTTTACTTTTGATGGTTATGTTTTTATTAACTATTTCCTATAGTCTAGGTATAATCTTTATATAACGCTGTAATAAATGAAATACAATTTAAAAAAAACCCTCAACAGCCAGGAGTATTATACTAGTGCAAAAGGCAAAAGTGTATTACTTGGACAAGTTAGATTTAAGCATACAGCAGTTAAATTCAATTAGACTTAAGCATGTGCTATGTGCTTTGTTGAATCAAGGCCTGCAAGTTTAAAGGTGTAGTATCCCATTTTCCATCCAGTCCATAATGCTAAATTAATCTGTCTGTCTTCTCTCTGTATTTTCCCATCAGTATGTAATACTCACTGAATTCTTCATAGGGAAATATCTAAACTTCACTGGTTTCTACATCTGTTTCTGAATGGTTAATTTTATTAGAAGTTCCCATTCTTTGTTAATGGAATTACAGTCTTCAGTTTTAGTAATGTCAAACACCTGGGGCAGATGAAAGAACTACACCCAGAAGGGAATCCTTTTGATCTAACTCAAGGAATAAATTATCTGACGGACCAGTAATTAGCTTGCATGGTTCCCATCTAGAAACTGAAGTGCTGGCAATAAAACAAGAACTTGCTTCTTGAATCTGAGCCATTTTAAGCCTCTTACATGTATTCTGCTAAAAAGTGTAGTACAGTAGAATGCCTTTCCTGAGGCAAATAGAAGCCAGCATATTCCGTCCCCGTTCACATCTCTCTTGGGGGAAATAAAATTAAAAACTTCTTCCTAATAAATAGGTATTTTTCTCCAATTTATAACTACTGGCAGCTTTTTTCAGCTGGGGAAATACCTCAGAAGAAGAGGCCAGTGGAAGGTCACGGTGGTAGGCTTAACTCAAGCATGCCAAAGTAAGAGCTTATCATTAGCAGCAAACCTGCTCAATTTGTATACAAGGAAGAGCTACCCACATGGTCTGTGCCACTGGAATTTGGGAACTAGAAAGGCATTGGCAATAACTTCTCACTTGGGGATAATGGAAATGTTAAAGTAATTAAATGAACGACAGCTGGCAGATTCATGTGGGGAAGGCAGATACCAGAGTCGTCTCCATGAGGGGCATTCATTCCTCTTCCCTGCTTTCTATGGGTGGAAGATGGAAGAGACAGAATTCAAAGCCCCACAACCTCTTGCTCCTTGATTGCTGCTGCAGAGTAGTTTCCTTGTGTACAGGGCTGCTAACCACCCTCTGAAGCCTCCTTCCTTCTCAGGGGTTCTCCACACCTCCCTGTGGCTGAAGAGCCTCCATTTGTCCCTCTATGCAAGGAAAGCGAAGTTCTTGAGAGCACACAAATACTAATATTATCCATTGTGCCTGTTCATGTATGCTGTGAATGAAAGTACATCTAGTTAGATACCTGCCCATTTAAAGAAACTCCACCCCACTCACTCTTACAGACATTTTTAGTTTCTTTATGTGGTGGTTCAATGAATTCAGCTGAAGTGCTACACTGTCAGTGGCTTAGCTGTCTCTAGGTCACTTGTGTTTGACTTTTTAATGGAACTCCTTTCTTCCCAGCACATCCACTATTTATGACACAGCGTGAATACCAAACAACCATTGTTGTTTTATTCATTTACTAATAGTAATTCCTCCTCGTAAAAACCACTCTGTACAGACCTGGTACCAAACTACTGCACTTTACATTCTGCTATATATCTCATTTGACCTTGAGGAAGTCTTATACCAACATAAATTTAGGAATTAGGTCTCTTAACAAAAGCCTTTCTCTGATTGCTAGGAACAGACACATTCAAATATCAAATCCATTCTTCAGGAAACTATATTTAAAAAACAAACAAACCTTGAACATTTACCTTTTATCCACAGTCATGTGTAACTGAGAATAGTTTCAGTTATTCAGTGCAATCCGTTAAAAGGTACAAAACACTCAGAAATAACTGTCAGTACTAGGCTGAGGTAGCTGACATAGTTAACCATGTTCAGAATGGTGCTACTCAAATAGAACTGAGGAGACATATCTCCTCCTTGCTCACCCCTTTGGGGCAAGGACAGAAGTACACCTGGTCACCAACATTTACTTGACCACTATCTTCTAATAATAAAGAAAAGGTAATAACTTATTTCTGTAGTATCAGGAAACTTTGTGCTGTGATTTGAAAGTTCCTCATTTTAAAAATGGCACAAGTCTCTAGACTTGAGACTGGCACAGACAAATGTTGCTTGAAGTTGACACAACATCACTGTGTCCTCCTGGGAGCAGAGTGAAAATCTCTTATGGGAAGGAGTTCTTGTTGTACTTCATAGATATGGTTGCTGAGAAGCAGATTGAGCTTTGTTTCCTTGGAGGGATAAAAACAAGTATCTTCTCTGCTCGAATGTGCCACAATTTCTCACGAGGTTCTGGAGATGCTCAGGGAGCTTCAGGCCCCCACTGGTTACAATGAGGCAGTAATTTTAGGGCCTTCTCAGAAACCATCTGTTGACACTTGTCATCTTGCTAATTACCCCTTGGCTTTTAATCTTCTTTGGGAGAAAAGTTACAGAGATAGATGGTGGGAAAGTAAATCTGAGAATACTTCTAAAGTTCAGCCTTCCTCAGCCCTTGCTCAATGTAGTTTTAGGTCTGGGTATGGTACAGAGATGGCAAGGTTTTATTTAATTATTTATTTATTTATTGCTGGCAATGAATGAGGATTGCCATGCTGAATTCATTAGATCGATCAATTGTCTGTGATACTGTTGATCTTGTGATGTTGTTTGACATAGTGAGCCCCTGGTGGGGATAGTTGTTTTGACATGGCCATGTTCTTGTCTTGTTGAGAGGATGTAAGATGTAATGGTAATACTGATACCTAGCTTTTATATTGGCCCTGATCCTGTGCTACAGAAATCAAGGATCAAACCCATATAATACTTTGCATCCATAGATCTCAGAGGACTTTATAAAGGTGGGCAGTATCATTATCCTCATTGTATAGATTGGAAAACTGAGGCACAGGGAGGTGACGTGATTTGCCCAAAGTCCCAGTAAAGCCAGTGGCAGATCTGGGAATAAAACCTAGGTTTTCTGAGTCCTAATTAAATACCTTATCCACTGGGTCATTTTGCCTCCCTAACTTGACCGTGAGCTACCTTATTGATGAAACAAACCTAGTCCCAAATTAAAATATTTATTTTTCTTATTTATGAATTCTCAGAAATTCAAAAAAGCAACAAAAAGTTCATAATATAAAATCACTTCTGTTATAACTATGGCAGCGTCTTGCAATATCCTGGACAAACCTTATTGAATTAACTATCGTAGGAGTTCATTTTATTCAAATGCAAATATTTGTGTGCTTATTGTGGGACTATATATAACATCTCTAAGGGGGAAACATGACTAATGTCTCCAGGGAAGTGTTATGAGTTTCAAAGGACTATTTGGAATAATGTGAACTTTTAAAGTTAAGTGGGTTTCCTAGGAAGTACCTGGGGGAAGGGAATGCAAATTCCTCCCACCTCCTACCCCCCACCTGACCTAATCCTTTGAAATTATGTTCTAAGGAGAAGCTCATTGTCTGAATTACCTATTCAGGGTCTCTTTGGGTCTTTGAACCTTACTCTACAAAGGAGAAACTCACTGATTCGTGGATGTGCTTGTTGTGCGTTAACAGCTGTTACGAACATGTAACCACAGAAGAACCTCTTGGAGGGGTTTGAAAGACTGTTCACATGCCAGAGCCCTTATTGGAGTTGGAGGTTGATCTCTAGTAAACTTCTTAGCATGTATGTAGTTTCTTTTATTATTTTAATATGTTTTCTCTGTAATGCTTTCTCCTTGAGAATAAATGTGCTTGCTTAGGAAAAGCTGTGTGGTAACTTAATTGTGGGCAGTTGTGCTGTTTGTAGCCTCTGAGGACGAAAGCAAAGCAGGCCTGCTAAGGCAGTCTGACTTTCTGGGGGATTCACAGTATAGGCAGGGAACTGTGCAGCCTGGAAATATTCTGGTCAGAAGGGAGAGCGATAGCTGGGGAGCTGGAAGCCAAAGAGTAGGTGCCCTTGCTAGACCACAAAGGAGGAATATGGGAGCAGTTGCCCTGAACAGTAACAACTTCATTATAGCATTCAGAAATATATTCTGTGATGCTACAGCAGCATTACATTTAGGAGAAAATAAGATGTATAAAGAAAATTAATAATCTCAATTCTAAAAAACACAAGAGCGATCGTACATCAACAGCTGTTAATTTAATTTCATAAGTTATTTTTTATGAACAAACCCTCACCAAAGAGAGAGGACGAAGAGGACTTGCTAGTCAAATTCTGGTAAACTGTTCAACTCCTTTGAAAACCTGTGTCACAAGGTTCTCCTTCTCCTCTTCTCTTTGTATTTGAGTAGTGGATGTTTTAGCATCCAAGTATATTTTTCCCCTCATCAAAATATTACAAAACCCTTCACGATTGTCATCACAGATCACACATATGGCAGGTTAAAGGATGGTTGTGTGCATGCTTATTTCATTAAATTCTTTTTTAAGCATTCCTAACCTTCACCTCCCTAAAATATTTGTAAGGAGAAAAATAATTATACATGTGACCATCTTTCATAGATGGATGAGCTCAAGAGAAGCATAGAACAGCATAGAAATGAGCTTACAGTTAGAATTCAGTTTTGCTGACATTCCAAGAATTTTCACAGAAAATTCATATATTATGTCGCCAATGCAATGAGCTGTCATCCACACAAAATACTGAAGCACAGTAATGTTACTCTTTTAATACGTAATCAGAAAAAACATTTGTGGATGAGAGGACAGAGAATTTCTACACTCTAAATTTACCTCATCTCTAGTTCTGGGTGTTTCCTAACCAAGGAATGCATATGGTGTGCGCTCAGTAGATATTGACCTAAACGTTGGTAAAAAAAGATGAGATGTGGTTTGGCAGGCCAAAATATTTTGAAGCATAGTAGGAAGCATTGAGAAAGGTACTGAATCAGTTGTGGGAGAAGCAGATGAATTGGGAGTCAAAGCTAGTACTGTTCTGTTGCTGTGCCTCAGTGGGTTACAGCTGGGAATATGAGATTCAGGACAAACCCCTAAGAAATAGGGCAGACCCATCCCAAACTGGTGGTTATTCTAACGTTAGATATACCATGCCAGTAACAAACATAAACTTCTGTCTCACCACACTGGTTAACAAGAAGTCAAAAATGCAGTCTTCTTAGGCATTCCAGCCCTTATTTCACCACCTAGACACTAGACTTTATGATGAGTGGTCATTGAAAACCAATTTAATCAAACAAAGGGTTCTTCTGATCTCAAGCGACCAGCCACATAGCCCGGTCAATATATAACTCAGATCTTCCCCAATAATCACACTGTTGCCAATCCTTTAATAGCTAAAATCTAAGGATTTATTTTTAAGAGAAGAAATAGAGAATTAATATGGTCAGTAGATTATATACATACAAGAATTTTGCAATGATTGTATCAGGTTTGAAGGAGTGATGGAATAAACTGCTATAGTTTGCAAAAGTCTCCCTGGAAATTACCCAAATAGCTTGAGGGTCATCAGTCCTTGTTTAGAGCTTCCTTGTTAGAAATCCAATCCAGAGAAATGAAGCAGGAAATGAAGACAAAATGGAGATGTTTCCAGGGTCTTTTATACCCTCCCCCATGTGGATGGAATGTTACTGTCCCAAACAAAGCTAAAGCTCTCAGTCTCAGTTTATGGAAAATTACAGTCACAAGATGGAGTCCAGGGTCACATGATCAGGTCACATGCCCTTACCTGGCTTTGATAACTCACAGGAGCAGCCATTGCCCACTTGGAGGCTAAGACATCCACAGGGAGACTTGCTGGGTGGGACAATTTTCCTCTGTGGCCCATTGTGAGAGTTAAGTTTTCTTTAATGGACCATCAGTTTGAATAGTCCATTCACAATGTGCTGGCCAGACTGGATGTAAATTACCTTGCGGATGTTATTCTAGGAGAAAACACATTTGAAATGCAGCTACACAGGCAATATTCATAACTTTATGCATGTATCATCTCTGTATCACAGGATCAAAATACTTAGCAGATCATAATTTTTCCATTGACACCTTACGTGATATACTTTGTACAAGATTTGTTTCAGTTGTATAACAGTGGTAGCAACAATTATATACACGGTCATATTTCAGTCATACAGCATCACATGCTGGCATAATAAAAGGGGCAAGGGGAGACAGACAAGAATGTAGATCAACTATATAGTCAGGGCCGCAGTTATGCAATGGCTTTGAAGGCAAGGAAAAAATATTTCCACTAGAGGTGTTGCAGAAGTCCAGTTGGTAAAAGAACAAGAGTGACATGAGGGGAAAGGAATGCAAGCCAAAATAGGGAAAGAACAGGTTAAAGAATATTTAGATGAGTTAGATGTTTTTAAGTTAGGAGGGCCTGATGAAATTCATCCTAGGGAACTTAAGGAATTAGCTTAAGCAATCTTGGAACTGATAGCAATTATCTTTGAGAAGTCCTGGAGGATGGGTGAGGTCTCAGAAGATTCGAGAGGCACAAGCATAGTATTCCTATGAAGATTGAAGAGGGACCTGATAACAGTTTTCAAATATGTTAAGTCCTCTTATAAAGAGGACTGTGATCAAGAGTTCTCCATGTGTCCTGAAAGTAGGACAAGAAATAATGGGCCTAATCTGCAACAAGGAAGATTTAGGTTAGATATTAGGAAAAACTTATAAATGTAGTTAAGCTGTGGATTAGGTTTCCAAGGGAAGTTGTGGAATCCCCTTCACTGGAGGTCTTTAAGAACAGGTGGGAAAAGCATCTGTCAGGGATGATCTAGATTGACTTGGTTCTGCTCAGATTTTGAAGTCCCTTCCAGCCCTACATTTCTATGATTCTGCGATCAGATCCATGAACGTGATGTGGTCAGATCATCCATAATTTTAGCCACATTATGAATGGCATGTAGGGGGCACAGTGTAGGTCCCAAAGAGAAGGAGATGGCAGTAGTCCGAGTGAGGAACAAATAGGGTATTTAGCTGTCAGGATAAAAATGAATGTTGGATGTGTGGGGGGATGGAAAGAGAAGTTGAAGATGACCCCAGATCAGAGCATCATTATTTTGGAGAAATATTTTTCCAATCCGAGACTCTCATTGCAGTAGATTCTCCTTGAAAAAGAGTTGTAAGATTATTAGCAGTAGCACATGTTGGTCAGGCCCTTCTGAGGTAATATCCAAATTGTTCCTACCACATCATACAACTGTCCTCCTGCACGTGTGTGCGCACACACCTTGTCCTTTGCTATTGTTTTTTAATAGTGGTTATTGATTCAAAATACTGATTTTATTAAATTAAGTAAATACCACTAATGGCTGATACTGTTGTAATACACAAAGCTCCTCTACTGGGAGCTCACCTGGTGCATCTGAGAAACTTGTGTAGACTATGGAGACAGACTATTTATAATTTAATATTTCAAAATATGTGTAAAATACACTTGCATACAATGGACTACCATTGTCACATAGTATGTTCAAAAGAAGATGTTTTTGTTTACGTTAAATAAAGTTGTTTCCTTTCTCCCACCATTTATTTAGGACTTGATCCTGGGAACACTTATGCATATGTTTAAACTTACTCATGAGACTAGTCCCATTAAAATCAATGGAATAATTCATGTGAGTAAGTATTCACAGGATCTGGGTCTTAAAATGTAAATTCTGCAGGTCAGGGACTCTTATGCATTTGTACAGTGGCTGGTGCAAAAGGGGACCCAATCCCTGTTAGAAACTTTAGGCATTATAGTAATGTATTGAAATTTTGTCTCTCTCTATAATGTGTACTCATACAGCATATGTCATGAGGCTATTTAAATAATTTACTAAGTACCCCATTTATCTTTCCAGGACATCTGACTTACCAAAGAAACAGTGTGTTAACCAAAAACTGAGCCTAATATCCTGTTTACAGATCACTAGCATAAAAACCCATCTGCCACTGGCAAAAAGTGTTAAGTGGAGACCTAATCTGGCCTGAATAGGCAGATTTTAAGAGTTTCAAAACTAATCATAGATGTTCTGATGGAAACGCTCAGGGAGGAGTAGGTACACACACACAGGATTCATTGTTATGAGTATCCATGTGGGCAAAGGTTAAATATATATATTAAAAAATCTTGTCTGAATGGCGACTGCATCCAAAGGCATAAAACCGTGGTCTTCCCAAATCAGACACCGTCATAAAAGTAAAGCTTTCCTTTCCCAAAGATAGAACAAATCATGCAAAGCATGCCAGTCTGCTCAGAACTGGCTCTAACTAGTATCACAAGATGTAACATTCTTCCCCTCTAATTGAGGACTTTTCTACACAGGGACACTCAGCAAAATTAACTAGACTATCCGAATAATTAACTATCTGAATTAACTAAAAGGTGTGAATTTAAAGTACTGCATTAAACCTCTGTGGTAGACACTGTCATACAGAATTAAACTTGTCTTAATTCAGGTTACTTTAATTTACACCAAGACAAATTAAATCTACTTTAATTCGGAATGAAAGTCTCCACACAGGGTTTTATGCAGTTATCCACTTTAAATTCACACCTTTAGTTAACTTGAATTAATTTTCTTGAGTGGCAATCAGAAACGTGTGAAAGTCTTTCCTACCTTAGAAACCATCAAAGAAAATGAAAGGAATTACTCCCGTTCTGATCTTTTTAACCAAATTACTCCACTGATCAAAATAAGTGAGGGGCAAATACAGCAGTAGCAATAGAAAATGGTTCTGGAAAGTAGTTTCTTCTCTACGTAGCTGAAATGTTGACTACAAACCAGAATCACAAAAATAAACTATATAATGTAATACATAATTAACATATGTAGTTTGTGATGTATATTACACACACATTCACATACATCCATAATTCACATCTATCACAAAGCTAAAACTAGCCTTACGAAAAAGTAAGAGCCTGCAGACAAATATGGCTGTAGGTTCCCCCACACGTGCGCACACACAATATTCTTCAACTTTTTTTCCCCTAGCTATATTCTTACATACATAGTGAGTACATAATTAAAAAAAAAAAGTATTATCTAAGAACATTTCATCGTGTTTATACATCCATAGTGTGTTCTCAAGAAAGGAACATGATTTTTGAAGAGGGAGTTATTAAACATAATGTTATAACTGTTGTGCATAAAGGAATAAGATGAATGGATAGAAAGGATGACTTGAGTACAGTTATAAGTCATGTGGGAGCAGTGTTTTGTGCCACTGTTTTATTACTATTCTGGGAAAAAGCAACATAATGATATCTACTGCAAATTATTTGTATACTACCCCATTGTGAATTATAGTTCTTGCCAAGATGATCAGTGCTTCCCCTGGTTAAAAGGGCTGTTTCCATTTTATCATATTTAATTTCTGGGCCATTTGTCATGATATGCCTGTAATAGGGTCCTCAGAGGGCTGGGCTCCCTAGTGGGAACGCCTGATTTCCAGCCCCTTGCTTCTTACCTCTGTTTCTTCAGTTTGGACTATAGGGGCCAAGCCTCAAACAGTCTGTAGTGGCTTGACTCGAGTATCACCCCCTTGTGGATCTTTTGCAGTGTCCAGCCACAGCCTCAGGTCCCTCTGGGTGGGAGGATGGAGTAAGATTGGCCTAACCTTAGAATGTCTCTGTAGTTAAGTCCCTCAATTCACTCGCAGCTTGGTGCTCCTTGGTCTCCTCAGCAGTCTCCTCAATCAGGGATGCAGTGCTTCTTCCCCAGTGGCTGTTCTGACTGTCAGGCTCTTAGTGATACTCCCCTCATGAGGGGAGGCAGCTAGCTCCTGCTCCTTCACCAGTCAGCCCTGAACCGAGCCAGTTTCCCACCTTTTCTGCCTCCTCCAGGCCTGGCCTTGGCTGCAGGTATAGATGGGCAGGGTTAGGTGAGCCATAAGCTTTTTGAACTCTGTCTTTGCTGGTGTGAGATTTCTCAGCCTCATCACAATACCGTAAACTACAGCCCTAGCCCTAGAGATAAGTAAAAAAAAAAAAGGTGTATTTCTTGGTAAATCCTATTTAAAAAGATAAACCAGCCCAAATTACTTTTGAAACCATATAATAGTCATAACATTATTTTATATTTTCAGTGCTTACGAAGGTCCCCATCCTTCAGACAACACACATACCTTATTTTAAGATTGTGAGTAGCTCCACTGACTTCATTGGGGCTGCTTTCATAGATTATAGTTTAAGGCCAGAAGGGATCATTAGGTCATGTAGACTGACTTCCTGTATGTCACAGGCATTAAAAAGTTGAGCAGACATTTAATATTTGCAGGATCTAGTTTGAATTATTAAAGATATTTTAAGCATCACCAAAGCAATGCATGTGTTACTAATTTAACAGAGATGGAAGTTCTCTAGCTTTATTCAAAAAGTGATGTCATTGTGGAAGTCACATTCTCTAAATCACTTGAGTTCATGGTGTTGCTCTCAAAATACAGTGCCTGCAGAAAACATGTGATTATTGTGGCAGAAGTTAATTTAAATTATTTTTTTTTGGACCCTGGTGTCAAGCAGGGAAATTTGGTTCCTGACACTTTTAATTTAACGTCTTATAATGGGATTTCTGGGGGCATGCATGTTTGTGTATATATGTTTATTTAAAAACTAAATGTCTGTTTTGTGAGCAAAATCCTGGCCTAAATTACATCTGTAAAATTGATTTTCTGGGTGTAGCAGAGGACAGAATTTAGTCCAATGTCTGTTTAAATTATATGCATGTTTGTGGTACGTGTGTCTATATACACTGGACCCTCGCTAGAACGCGGGATTTGGGATCCATGCACGGTACCGCGTTAATGCGTTATAGCGGGGACCGCGTTAAAATGAATTGCAATTAAAGTCATTAAATTTGGGATCCATGGCCGCGATCGCATTATATGCGAATTCGCACTATATAGACACGCATTCTAGCAAGGGTCCGGTGTATGTATATACAGGTCTCTCGCATCTTACGTGCATTTAACAGGCACGATTTTGGCTTTGCGCGGTCGGCAAAACCACAAAAAAAAAAAAAAGAGAGAGAAAAAAAGCAATTTCTGTACTGTCTGTAGTGCGGGCGATTCCGCCCGCCATTGAAGTCAATGGGATTTTGGCTATACGCGGTTTTTGCTTTACGCGCTGACCACGGAACGTAACCCCCGCGTAAGATGCGAGAGACCTGTACATACATACATAAAATATAGAAAATATGCAATTGTGTGCTGTAAAAGTTGTATTGACACGCATTTTAAAGATTATCGTGTTACTCACAAGTTCATTAGCTTGCCCTTGCCCCATACTTGGAGAGGTTACTGGTAGTGCTTATCATACTAGAGAAAGATGCTAATTGACAGCAAGCAATCAAAACATATATTCAGAATATTCATATTATTGGTTCCATAGTCATTAAAGTTTGAGAGCTTAAAATACTTGTCAAAATGTTATGTCAAGCTAAGAAATGGTGCCTTGACATGTCTTAGTTTAGCAACTCTTATTGGCATTACTGACATTATATGTCAAGAGTAAGAAGGAAAAAAGTCCACTGCTTGACAAGACACTTTTACCTGTGTTTCATTTTTTCATTCCTTCTATATTTTTCAAAATTTTATACCTTTTTCATTTTATCCTCATGTACCAACATTTGATGGATTTTTATCTCTACTCCTGGGCCTGAATAACACAGGTCAGTTCCAAACTCACATCTGAACTTTCCTCAAATTCTTGAATTCAAATTTGAGGTTCCAATTCAAGCCCATCTGTACTATTCTTTTATTTCTGGATAAGTGAACTTGTTTTGGCTAATATTTGGCTATGATCATTGTGGTGCAAATAGCTAAGCTCAAACATGGGTTGATTTTTATTCCATGTGATAGACTTGATATAAATGACAGAGGAAAATATCCAGGGGATAAACATAGCGAACAGTAGAGCAGAGTGACCACAGTGAAATATCACTGTAAAGAAACCAGGGGGAGGAGGTGGAGAGAAAGCTAATGAAAAATATAAGCAGTATATATTTTAGGAGGAGTTGGCAGTAATGCCTGTAGTTTTGAGGTTTTCTAATGCTTTATATATGCATTATACTATGTATAGGCATCCACTTGCGCCAAAACATTTTGGTTTTGGGAATGTTGTCCAATCTCTAATAATTACCACATGCTTACCTTTAGAACATAAGAACTGCCATACTGGGTCAGACCAAAGGTCCATCTAGCCCAGGGATCGGCAACCTTTGGCACACGGCCCGTCAGGGAAATCCGCTGGTGGGCCAGGACGGTTTGTTTACCGGCAACGTCCACAGGTTCGGCCGATCGCAGCTCCCACTGGCCGCAGTTCGCCGTTCCAGGCCAATGGGGGCTGCGGGAAGTGGCGTGGGCCGAGGGATGTGCTGGCCGCCCCTTCCCATCCCAGCCCGCCAGCGGATTTCCCTGATGGGCCACGTGCCAAAGGTTGCTGATCCCTGATCTAGCCCAATACCCTGTCTTCTGACAGTAGCCAATGCCAGGTGCTTCAGCAGGAATGAACAGAACAGGTGATCATCAAGTGATCCATCCCTTGTCGCCCATTCCCAGCTTCTGGCAAACAGAGGCTAGGGACACCATCCCTGCCCATCCTGGCTAATAGCCATTGATAGACGTATCCTTCATGAACTTATCTAGTTCTTTTTTGAATCCTGTTATATTCTTGGCCTTCATAACATCCTCTGGCAAAGAGTTCCACAGGTTGACTGTGCATTGTGTGAAAAAATACTTCCTTTTGTTTGTTTTAAACCTGCTGCCTATTTATTTCATTTGGTGACCGCCAGTTCTTGTGTTATGAGGAGTAAATAACACTTCCTTATTTACTTTTTCCACACCAGTCATGATTTTATAAACCTCTATCATATCCCCCTTAGTTGTCTATTTTCTAAGCTGAAAAGTCCCAGTCTTATTAATCTCTCCTCATATGGATCTGTTCCATACCCCTAATTTTTGTTGCCCTTTTCTGTACCTCTTCCAATTCCAATATATCTTTTTTGAGATGGGGCAACCAGATCTGCACGCAGTATTCAAGATATGGGCATACCATAGATTTATATAGAGGCAATATGATATTTTCTGTCTTATTATCTATCCCTTTCCTAATGATTCCCAACATTCTGCTAGCTTTTTGACTGCTGCTGCACATTGAGTGGATGTTTTCAGAGAACTATCCACAATGACTCCAAGATCTCTTTCTTGAGTGGTAACAGCTAATATAGACCCCAACATTTTATATGTATAGTTGGGATTATGTTCTCCAATGTGCATTACTTTGAATTTCGTCTGTCATTTTGTTTCCCAGGCACCCAGTTTTGTGAGGTCCCCTTGTAACTCTTTGCAGTCTGCTTTGGACTTCACTATCATGAGTAGTTTTGTATCATCTGCAAATTTTGCCACCTCTCCTGATATGTATAAGAGAGAGTCTTCTAATTACAGAGGCAAAGGATTACTGGTACCTCTTGTCTTCCAGAGGTTGCCTTGCTGCTGAGACAACTTACTCAATTCAGCCAAAGAAATCACTGATTTATGGTACTCGTGCAATGCCAACACCACAGGAAGCAAATCAGGACAAGTATCTTGGTACTAATATGTAAGAAGATGCTGAACTCAAACAGCTCTGTAAAATCAAAGGGTAACAGTGCTTAAAGAACGGCACACTTAAACCAAGAGAGTAAGATGTTCATGATTCCGGTTAGCCATACCATGCTGAGCCTGGACCATTAAGTGTTTTTGAGATGTTAATGTTGGATGGGAAGGTTCACTGAATTAAACTAAATAAGTTTGTGCTCCCAAAATGATCACCCTTACTGGGATAATCAGAGACTGTTTTATACTTGGATATTTGGCATTACAAAATTATCATAATCTTGCATAATTTACAAGCTCTGACGTCTGGAAACAATATAGATGGGTTTAAGGTTGCTCCAAGTCGTGGATTTATGACCGTGTTCAATGTTCTGTGATAACTGACCAAAACCCAGTGTGAAAGATTATTGGAAACTTAACTAAAAGAAAAGGGAAAAATGGGGAGAAAAAATTCTCTCTGCATTTTTTTTTCAGTTCACGTATTGCTATTGTATTAAATTCCTTCCATAAATTAAACAGATACAATTGTTTCTAATTTGCTGCTTTTCTTAAAAAGGAACCCAAGGGCACCAATGCATCTCTATACTAATGGTGAGTAAATTTAAACTTTAAAATAGAATCTAATTTTACTAAACTAACCTGAACCCACTAACACCAGTGACTTAAGAATGGGCAAGTACCTCATTTTTCTGACAGAAGCTAGGAACGTTAACTTCTGCATATCTCTGCTTGAATAAATTTTTGTGGTCTAGAAATAAGCACTTGAAAGAAGGTTTTTATAAGAAAAAAAACATTCACATGATTAACTGTGGTATAGTGCTGGTAAAATAAAAATACTTTTTTGTCCAAGCTCTGAAACAAACCTGTTTCCTATGTGTTCAATATGAGTTGTATGTCGTGTCGTCAGATGTTCGGCTGCGAGTGTGTTCTCCCTGTGTGCTGTCCCAACTCTGCGCAGATAGCTGGCACAGCAGATCTCGAGTGAACCGCCCAATGACTACAAAATCCCTTAAGGTGCAAAGACGCTTGGTCAGGTTTATTGTCAGCAAAGCACAGTCCTAGCTCCCCAGATCAATGTCTACAGTTATACTAGTACATGTATGCCCATGACAATGGATGCAGCTCAGTCAGTGGCGGGACTTTCCACTGCCCCCTCGGCTGGACAAAGACACTGTCTCTGAGATACCTCTTTATACACCAATACAAACAAGTTGCATATTACCCTTGACGTATCAGGGTGCCACCCTCTGACGTTTTAGGGCACCACCCCTTGCCTTGTACCTGTAGGTTCGATCAAAACATCTCTATTCATCATGCTGTCATCCTGACCTTATCCCTTAAGATGGGTCAGCATGTTCCTGTTATCTTTGGGGAATGTGTTTATTGGGGTGTTCTGGTACCAGCCTTCTGGAATGTGCTTGCATGAGTGTTTTGTGCCTAGCACCACTTAGGAATATGTGTTTTTGCAGTATCAGTCCTATGCTTTCCAAATTCTGTAAACAGAGCCTGCCTCTTGCTCACAACTTAACTTTGCTTTATATCAGCAAAGTTTTGATTACTTTAGCTCAGGCCTCATACCAGGCCTTTGATACATGGGCTTATGTTTCAGGCCATCTTCCTACTACATGTCGAGAAGAAAATATGTGCCTAAAAGAGTATAGGTCAAGTTATACATTTCAGTGCACTTGCAGCTCCCAATGAAACCAAAGAGACCCGACATATGTGATTTCATATTTTGGTCTTTTTAAAAAATCAGTTGCTTGTAGTGTTTGGGCGTTCAAAGGTAACTGGCTTAACTAAGCACTTTCCCATGTTTTTGTGGGAAAAAGAAGGATGAGGACTGAGAAACACATCTTGAAAGCACAAATTGATTCTGGCATTAATAAAATGATATCATTAGACATCAAAAAGAAATTGTAGGAAAATACAAGAAAAACAGGCAAACCGTTCAGGGAAAAGATTTTGTATATGCTGATACCATATCCATCAAGTTGTAACACTAACTGTTGTACTAAAATAAGATTTGATAGGAGAGGTTCTGGGGCTTTTATGCTGCTGACTATTTTTTTAAAATGTCAAGTTAACAATCAAGAGTGCTTACCTTGCTTAGAAACTAATGATTGTCAGAGCAAAGACTACAAAGAGAGTTTGCTTTCAGAGAAATGCTTCATACATTCATTTGCCTATCCTTGTTAATTTTTATTTCAATCTTAATTCCTAATGGTGGTATACATTCCATAATAATTAATGTAATGGCCTTGGTTCAGTAACTTCGACTAACAAGACATATTCCTTTTTGACCTTCATTCTCATATTTAAATATTAGGCAGAATTCAAACTTGCGCTATGAAAAGAATTAATAAAGTGTCTTTTGAAAGATGTCCCTTTGTATTCAAATGAAAATATTTTGTTTGGTAACCCCTCAAATGACTATTAATTAAATGTAAATAGGATGCCAGAATTACCACATCATAGCAGTCACACAGCTGTCAGTTGCAAGCATAATTATAACTATACTTTGCAGAATTCAATTTTTATTTTTTATAATTTTGACAGATCTCGATGTTTATATTTAATTTTTTTTAATCTACCTTAAATTTTCACAGTGGTGGGGCAAATTCTTTTTGGGGAGGAGGTCAGACAAGAAGAGAGCCAGACAATAATTATTTAATGACAGTAGATGATGAGATTCAAAAAGTTAAAGTAACCATTAAACAAATTGTCAACTTCACATGTCAAAATATGAAAAAAAAGTATCCTTAAACTCAAATACATTCTCAAGCCTATCTATAATTTTTTTGCCTTTGTGTGTGTATGTATGTGTATGTGTATGTGTTTATATATATATATATATATGGTGAAATTGACGTCTACTGACATTTACCTATATAAATCTAATTCTTCCAAGTCTAATTATAACGGATGCCAGTGGCCAAAACTAACCTGTTTAATTCTTATACCTCTCATCCTTTCACCTATGGGATGAAGAACTGAAGTGCAACATCCAAAGGGTCTGATCCCAAGAGGTTAAGAATTAATGGGAGTTACAGAAGTGCTGTACTTCTCAGAGATGGGACCTTTATATCATAAAGTTATTTACGCTAGGGCAGAAGTAGTGTAGACCCCCAGTCTGCAAGGAAGTATAAGGTACATCAGTTAATTTACACCCTTTGCATTCAGAAGCAGTTTTCTATAGTTTGAATATGAGTCAGTGGAATCATTCAAATTCTGATTTTTTTTCTCTCTCTAAGGCAGGGGTAGGAAACCTATGGCACGTGTGCCGAAGGCGGCACGCGAGCTGATTTTCAGTGGCACTCACACTGCCCGAGTCCTGGCCACCGGTCCGGGGGGGCTCTGCATTTTAATTTAATTNACTGAAGTGCAACATCCAAAGGGTCTGATCCCAAGAGGTTAAGAATTAATGGGAGTTACAGAAGTGCTGTACTTCTCAGAGATGGGACCTTTATATCATAAAGTTATTTACGCTAGGGCAGAAGTAGTGTAGACCCCCAGTCTGCAAGGAAGTATAAGGTACATCAGTTAATTTACACCCTTTGCATTCAGAAGCAGTTTTCTATAGTTTGAATATGAGTCAGTGGAATCATTCAAATTCTGATTTTTTTTCTCTCTCTAAGGCAGGGGTAGGAAACCTATGGCACGTGTGCCGAAGGCGGCACGCGAGCTGATTTTCAGTGGCACTCACACTGCCCGAGTCCTGGCCACCGGTCCGGGGGGGCTCTGCATTTTAATTTAATTTTAAATAAAGCTTCTTAAACATTTTAAAAACCTTATTTACTTTACATACAACAATCGTTTAGTTATATATTATAGACTTAGGTACGTCTTCACTACCCGCCGGATCGGCGGGTAGTAATCGATCTATCGGGGATCGATTTATCGCGTCTCGTCTAGACGCGATAAATCGATCCCCGAACGCACTCCCCGTTGACTCCGGAACGCCACCAGGGCGAGAGGCGGAAGCGGAGTCGACGGGGGAGCCGCGGCTGTCAATCCCGCGCCGTGAGGACGCGAGGTAAGTCGATTCTCGTAGCTGAAGTTGCATATCTTAGATCAATCCCCCCCCCCAGTGTAGACCAGCCCTTATAGAAAGAGACCTTCTAAAAACATTAAAATTTATTACTGGCACGCGACACCTTAAATTAGAGTGAATAAATGAAGACTCAGCACACCACTTCTGAGAGGTTGCCGACCCCTGCCCTAAGGCGTGTACTGTGGAGCTGTTTAGATTAATTACAGGGAGAGGATCTTTTGGTGCCTTTTTAAAAAATGAGTAGATAATCTAAAGGCAGGGAGGTGAGGAGTAGAGCAGATACTCGTGAATGGCTCACACCTACAGCACTTGTACATAGCTCTTTTTAAAATTGTACATGGATGTCTATATGAGGATCTTCTATTTTGGAAAAAATTGTGGTTGTTAAATCAAGGACTGTCCTCTGGGTTAGCCAGTGACTTACCAGCTATGTAATTACAAATGAGTTATTGTAACAAAGTATTGGAATGAGTTCTGTAAGATTTAGTTTTTATTAGTTAAAAAAGAAATTAGAACAGTTGCAGCTGCATCAGCGATCATACTGGCCTAGTGATGACACAGTATTGTGTCAAGAAAAAGCCTGCCTCTTCAAAATGGCTGCATCTCTCTTGTAAAATTTATAGTAATGGAGTGCCTGGCAACATTATTTTGCACATTGTCTTTCAAACAAATTGCACCCAACACACTTTGCAGTAGAGTGGGGAAAAAATAAGAGGTATTTTATAGGCAAGGGAGAAAAGGTATGTTTTCAGCTGATTTTTTGGTTTTTAAATGAGATGGAGAGTTGAAGATCTGAGAGATGGAGGAAGGCTGTTCTGTGCAGACACCAAAGCTGCGGAGGGATGGTATCTTACATCAACAGTGTTGAGATTACATGGAGGGAAAGAGAGCAGTCCAGTTTTAGGTGAGGGCAGTGAACAGGAAAGATAGAGTAATTCCATGGAGTGTTTTAGAACAAGGAGGGCATTTTTGATCTGGGACCCGTTCCATTGACTTGAACAGGCTTTGGATCATGCCTTAAATTAATGGGGACCCATTGGCCCTATAGATGGTGTTGAGCTCTTTGTGTCTGAGAGGAAGGAAAGTGGCAGCATTTTCCATAAGCTGAGTCTGGAGATGATGATAAAACCTTTGCAACCCTAATGTGCGGGGGGAAGGACGGGAAGGAGACTGTGTGTGTGTGTGTGTGTGTGTGTGTGTGTGTGTGTGTGTGTGTGTGTGTGTGTGTGAGATTTATGTAGCTGGGGCATTCACTCACCCACCCACTAATCTTAGCCCACTTCAACATGCTGAGGCCTCTGCAGTGGATGTTGTAGCAGCTGAAATCTGCAAGTTCTGGGAGGAGCTAGTTAAAGCCACAAAATCTAACCTTCATCCCATTGAAGACTGGGATAAAAGTCCCATTGATTACACTGGAACAAAGATTTGGCCTGCAGCCTGTTGGATTTTAGTTGTGTTGCATAATTATGTGCAATGCTGTTTCACTCAAACTGTGACTGCCTGTGGGCCAGTAATTGCAGAAGTCATTAACACGGTTTACAGGGAAGATTGTTGAGGAGGTTAAACATTAACAGGTAACTGGGTAATGACCATACACTTCATACTGGAGGAGGTGAACTTTCACTACCAAATCAAAGCCGAAGATTGACTTATTCTCTCTTTCCCCCCCCCCTCGCTTTTATTGGACCTGATCCAACAGAAGTTGCTCCAATAAAAGATATTGCCTCACACACCTTGTGTCTCTTAACCAAGAAATTTATTTTGTTAAAATCAAAAGTCCCTATGGTGAGATCTGCCTTTGACTCTTGTTAAGCCTTCTCACTCTTTCATTCATCTGTTCTTTATGTGAAAGACAGAAGACTTATGCTGTGAAAGAAAAGAAATAAGGGTAGATTTCTGTTCTTTTAGATGCAAAAGATACATAAGACAAAAATAGCTGCATTTCTTAAGGGGTGTGTGATATACACCATGTGTGATTCTCTTGTGCTTTAGGATCTATCTGGTTATGCACAGGGGGTAAATATCCATGCTTCTAGCAAATAGAACCTGTGTTTAAGCTCCATGTGTGGTATGGATCATTACGTATAAATCAGCCAGTTCAGCATCTAGCATGTGTTTCATTTTTACATACTGCAGAGTAATTTAATTTACTTGTACTGCATTATATTTAGCCTTTTTTAAATGAAGACTATTATTTGTGTTACAATGGTCACAGTTTTTAAAGAAATATATTTTATGTATGGATATATATAGTTACCCATGGATTAGTGTAATACAGTCAACAGTTTATGGATCAAAATTCCTGCATGCGTAATCTCATATCCTTTGTAGGGTTCCTAAGTGGCCAGTTTTGCATTTTTTACAGTGTTTGCCATTAAAAAGCCAACATTTCCCAGCAGTTACTTCTCCATTTATCTCACAGCTCCTATTCTGAATATAGAGGAAAACTGCAGTATCTGATTTCATTGTGTGGTAACTTGCCAAATGCCAACTTCTTACACTATACAGAAGTTATAGATGAAAAGGCCATCCTGGGTTTAGAGGGTTTAATAAATTGCACCAGATATTCCTGCTCCTGATGGTGGAATATGGAAAAACGATCTTGTTAAAATCTCTCCTAGATGTAAAAGACATGCATATCTCTAAGGCCTTGAAGCAGATGAGAGGGTGCTAGTTGGCCAAACATATTGTGAGCAAGTTGTGAGCAAGCCCCTCAAGGGCCTAATCCAAACACCATTGAAGTCAGTGCAAAGACTCCCAGTGCTTTCAATTGGCTTTGGATCAGGCCCTAAAGAGAGCTGTGTAAAGGGCTGGTCTTCAGCCCACCTCTGTCCAGGCCTCTGTGTTTGTGCAATTTTGGCTATTTATGTGTTTAAATTCTTGACCTAGTGCCAGGGCCGGCTCCGGGTTTTTGCTGCCCCAAACAGCAAAAAGAAAGAAAAAAAAATCCGCGATCGCGATCTGCTCTACCGCCGCCGCTTCAGTTTTCGGCAGCTATTCGGCGGCGGGTCCTTCACTCCGAGAGGGAGTGAGGGACCCGCCGCTGAATTGCCGCTGAAGAGCTGGACGTGCTGCCCCTCTCCGTTGGCCGCCCCAAGCACCTGCTTGCTGGGCTGGTGCCTGGAGCCGGCCCTGCCTAGTGCAATAAAGTATTTAAATGTCTAAATGAACTGAATTGTGTCCGCAATTATTTATGCCTACTAACAGCAGATACTAAAAGAGAGAGAGGGCAGGCTTTAGAAATCTGTCCCAAAGTGTTTGGGGGTTAAAAAAACCAAAAAATCCCAAACTACAGAACTGCAGGTTGGATCAAAAGGCAGAATCAGCCCATAGGATGTTAAGAGAGTACAAGTCTTAAGAAACAAAATGGCATTTTAAACTTTGAATCTTAAGCTGCCGACATTTAACATGCTGAAAGAAAACATAGCACTTTAACTGTGACATTCAAGGAATCAGTCAATTTCCTTTGATATATGCGTTCAGTAACTCTAGGTCAGGGTAATAGCTTATGATTTGTTATGTTGTGTTAGGTCTTTCTCTTCCCTTGTTTTCTAGCAAGAAGTTGAAAAACCTTTTTTGAGTGTTTGAAATTTTTGGACAGAATTGCCAGCTGCTTTGATGAAAATTGCCTAAGGAATATACAGTACTAATAATACAAAGGCTAAGCATTATGTGGTTGATAAGAAAACTGCAAAGACAGAAAGAGGAAAAAAGATACCTGTTCTGAAGCAACTATTAACTTTGACGTTAAAAAAACAAAAGAACCATGCATACACAATGAAGCCCTTTTCAAAACAGAACTACCAGTAGACTTATAGCGGATATTCCCAAGTGTACTTTGAGAGAGAATTTTCTGTAATGAATTATATCTTTCTAGACTGAAGACAAATCAACATCTCAGGAGATTGTAGGACTGGCTATATCAGTGATACTCAGACCTCAGTGATTCAAGAGCCAAATTAGTGATCATCATTATCCAAAAGAGCCACCATGGTGAGAATTCATTGTTTCATTTACGATAGCACTATATATTTGTATTTAAACAATATGACAGGAAATATTTAGTTTATATATTATTCTCACAGCAAAATGACTGACCAAGTACTGTTATTTTTACTAATAACATAGTAAAAGCATTAATAACATAGTAAAAGCATTGTGATTGGTTAATAACTTAGATGGACACATTAACGAGCCCCTTGCAGCTCGCGAGCCTCAGTCTGAGTATCACTGGGCTATATAATATAGTTCCTGTTTGAGTGGCAGCAGCTGCAAACTTTAGAAATTGCAGGTAGGAGAAAATGTCTCCATAAAATATTTATCCACCCAATACATATGTAAAAGAGACAAACTATTAATGCAAATATGTGGAATTCACAGTTTGGTAAACTCTGAAATTTTCTCACTTAAAAAAATCCCAAACTTTTCTCTCAAAATAACTCCATGTTTTTCATAAAATATCTTTATAGCTCTTCCAACAATATTTCACCTTTGCTAGTCTGTCCCCTGGCTTCTATGCTGTGACATGTTTTCCAGGTTTATGAATGTCTGGTATAGAAAGAGACTTTTACCAAAACCCCGAGTCTTACTGCCAACAAAGTTTGGGGAAATTTTGGATCCAGAAAGGGATCTGAACTTTATGGCAGCTTCATATCTATAACTGGCCAAACTTTAACCATGGCTTTTAAACACCCTCCAACTTAAAATACAGATACTAATTTCTGTTATCTGAACTATGCAGCTCATGACCATCTCTGGTCTGGTAGCCAATATAAACCATGTCGGAAGCATGGACGATTCTGGGTTTGTTTGCTTGAGTGTGTGTTTTTAGTTTGTTTTTGTTTTTCTTTCTTCCCATTTAATCTCTGGTCTGTTTCACCTGGTTATTACAATTGTGATTGCAAAGTGAGTTTGGGGATTCTTAATAGTAAATAATATGCCTTTTCATTTTATAATTAAACATTTATGCTATGGTGTGTTTTCTAAAGGCCACACCTAGATTTGGGCTACATTGTGCTAGGTGCTTGGCAAATATGTAATAAATGACAATCCCTTCCCCAAAAGCTTAAAAGTTCTTAGTATATTTTTTTCAACAATGCAATTCTTTGCAGTGTGGGAGACTGCATGTTTAACTGTATGCTACTGGTTTCTATTCACTCCCGAGCCAAGATGGAATAAAAGAAAAAGCTAGCATTGTGTAAAGCAGAATGTTCAAGTCAATCAGAACTTCAGAAAGAAGCCAACCAGAGATTCCAGCCAGTAGGAGCACAAGCAGCCAAAGCAGAGACCTGTGGTCCTTTGAACAGTCAGAGAACTTTCTATAGTTTTGACTGGACTTTCTCTACCCTGTCCTTATTGGATGTTTGCGCCAACCCTCCCCATCCATCACAGTCTTTTCACCTCAGTTTCACGCCTCACCTGTGCCTCTTACCCTCTTCTCCCTCATCCTGTCCTTCTCCCTTCTTCCCTTCCATTTTCCTTCCACTTATCTTATCCCCTCCTAACTGAATCCATACCCCCCAAATAAATGGCACTAACATACCATTTGCTGTCATCACATTGCTTGTATGTTCTACCTCTTTCCCCCATCCTCTGTCTGTCTTGCCTATTTACATAGTAAGCTCTTCAGGGCAGGAACTGCCTGCTACTCAGTGATGGTGCAGTGCCTAGAACAATGGGGCCCCATTCTTGCCTGGCCTTTAGGCACTATCATAGTAAGCCTGATTGAATTTGTCCCACTTTTTTTTTTTTTAAATCAAAGGTGGCATAAATGGCTGTGTCAATGACATGTCGTTAAATCAATATACATGACTGAGTGTGTTTAAACTCTTGTATTCTGGAGTCACATTGCTAGTTTCATTGTGGTCATTCCTGAAGACGTTGACTTTAATTATATTGTGGTCAACTACATCTACTCCTTGAACCAACTTTAGGCCCTTTAGGAATAAGTCAAGAATAGCTTCTTGTGTGTCTTAAAGCAACTGGTTCCAAGTTGCAATTATTTACACCTCTCTTCCCTTCCTGATCTCTGAGTGCGTCCCTTCTGTTGCTGGGCTTCTCAAGCCTTTGCCTCTCCTGGGGTAGAATCATGCAGTTCTTCCACTTTTAGGCCAAGCCCTGGGATACAGTACCCTGTGTATCAACTGTGGTTACCTGGCAGGTCCGACTGGGTTTGGCATGTGCAGTTCTTCCCTTTGGGAGTCTGTGACCAATGGTGTATATAAAGGCCAGACAGGCTTCTCAAAACAAAGTATTGTTTGCTTTAACTATGGGAGAGAGGGGGTTAAGCATTTAGAGAGAGAGGATTTTAAAGCAACGGTCTACAGGTATGTCTCTTACCTAAAGCCCTTCCATCCTGTGGTGGTGGCCGAGGCAGTCCTAGCTTCTTCAGATACTCCAGTGGATGCCTGTCTGACAGTCTGGTTTCTCAACAGCTCCCCAGAGCTGGAGAGAGAAAGAGTCCTTTTAACTCAGCCGGAGTCCCTTTTTCTTGTCAGTTCCCAGGCTTTTGGCTGCCACCCCACCCCAGCTAATAGAGCATTGACTCTTAAGCCTTAGGTGTTTACTAATGAGTGGCTTATCTTGAGCCACTGGTTCCTTCCTGCAGGTTTTCCTTACCGCCCACTATTAAACAAAACTAATATATCGTAAACTTTCCAGTAAGCAGGTCAACGTTCAGTATCCATAGGCCATTATAGAACAGTTCATCTGCAACAGCAATCATTTTAAGGTTTCAAGAAATTGCTTCCCTCAATCTTACCCCGTTGTGGCACTTGACTAGTTTATATGCAAGTACCTGAAATCAGTTATTAACACCTTTTGTATTATATCTAATTGGCTCTCTTTCACTACTGGATACTCAATAGCCTTTTCCTGATCAGGAAGACCGGTAGTTTAAGCCAAAAAATATTTGAGCATTATTGAAAGCAGGAGCTGGGGGGACAGCTGATAGGTGTGAAGGAACACTCAGGTCTCTTCCTCAAAAAATTCCCTAGTGCTTAATAGTAAGGGTCTTTATACTATGTTCTTATCCATGCATCAAGATAATAAAGTTCCTCTTGTCTAGCTGTGTCTGCACTTGTAACCAGAAGTATGTTAGAGAACGCTCCAGTGGAGACCTAGCCTCTTCAGTCTTTTAAAGAGAATTAAGATTGAGCAAGGTAATTCCTATGTTCTTATGTTATCGCCCATTTCACTGCGGCATGATCACAGTAATAACACCAAAAGAGTAGTTCACAAGTCCAAGCTTCTAACCTTCTGTTAGCCAATAAGGGGTTGATTCTAAGTGGGTTACAGTTGTTGTATTGCATGTTAGTAATCTAAAGTTGTTAAGTGGTATTTCTCTTCTATTTTGATTTTACATGAATACTGTCTGTGACATATGGAACAAGGAGGTCCTGGAACAATGCAACATTTATTTTGGTAGGCTCTTTGACTCTGGTAAGGGTAGGGAGGGGAATCATTCGGAAAATGGGATCCGTGATGATAAAAAATGAAAGTATGGTAGGTTAACACTCTCTTCTCATTCTTCTTAGAACTTTTATGGGGAATTCTGGGCAGGAGGATAACAAGAGATAGTGACAAGACAGTGGCATCTCTCTCTTATCAGAAGTAGGATTTCCTCAAATCCAGCTGAAATACTCCAAAGGATTTATTGCTCCTTGAGGCTGATAAAATGCTGTCCTAAAACTATCAACAGAAAATGTTAATGGAGTAGAAGAGGAAAGGAGGGGGAAATAACTGTACCAATTGAGAAAGCAAACTTTTGCTACCTTGTGTTCCAACTGACAGCATCCGAAACTTTGATCTGAAATAAGGAGTAAGAGAGCTATGAAAATTGGTTACATTTTATACACTTTTTCATTGCATATATGATCCCTTTCCAAATCTTAATTCGAGTTTGGATTTAGACATTTTAAAAGACCAAAATGTAGAAATTTCATTGTGCTTATAGGGGAATTGATAACAATTCAGATATTTCATCTTACTAATTGTCATTTTAAATTTAATTCTTGACGCAGTTCTATATTTTAAAGAAAGAGACAGCATGTCTCCTGCTAATTAGTTGGATTGACTTAATTCAGGATTTTTTTAATTGGCAGTTCTATTTTTAATTACTTTCAAATATCAAAATGAAACTAGTTAGTAAATTCATACTGACCAATAGAACCCTGTAGCAGTGGTGGTTTGAAGTAACTTGTTAGCCAAGTAGCTATGTCTAATAAATGCTGATATGTAACATCCTGCAGTGACAGTTCTTGGGGTACCTAGGACTCTGAGGCACCTTGTTACTCCCTGCCTCCAGCAAGAAGGAATCTTACCTATGGTGTTTGGGTGTCACACCACCAGCCTGTCAGCCACTTAAGCATCTCCACTGGGCTCTGCCAACCCTGACTTCACTTTGCAGGTTAACAATAGGTGCAGCCCAATTCCCAAATCCCTTTGAATCATTCTCCTGTACCATCCCAGTCCCTGAAACTGGCTACTCACATAAATTCCAGATCCTCTGCACCCAGAGGTGCAGTGTACTCCAGTTTTACCTTGTAAACCACACAACACTTGGGAGCACTTATAATAAAACAAAAGAAGGTTTATTTAAAAGAGAATGAGGATTTAACTAGAAACGAGAGTGTGATGAAAGCAAATGGCAACAATAGTTAACTTTCCTATCTAATCCAGTAGGTTTCCTCCCCAAAGTTCAGTCCATTTCTCAAGAACCAGGATTCAAACCTTCATGAAAGCACTCCCTTCCTCAAGGGGTTTCGTCAATGAAATGGCTACAGAGTGCTTCTCCCTCCCTGTGTTATACTGAAAATAACCTTTTGTTTTGTTCACACAAGGTGCAAACTCCTGGCTTGTTGTAAAATTTATTTTTTACCCGTAAGTGGATTTGATTATTTGTCCTTGCTTCTGATGGTTTCCCAGTCAAAGTCTTAGTATTGTGTGAAGTTGAACAACGAGCCTTGCATCGTCTCACCGGCCAAACAGGGTGGGGTGACAACTCCCCCTTGCCGGAATAAGCCATCACCAAGATACATTAGCTCCTGGTGACTAATTTCTACTCCAAGTCCATAAAGCATACATGAATATAAATACATTATTCCTTAAATATTACCTGTACATGTATCTCATAATGGTTATGAGTCTTGACAAGTTATGAGCTTTCTGTAGATACCTTACATATTGGTCTTTGTGGATAAATATCCTGTGAGACATGTTTGGTGTAGTGAGTTTGCCAGGTCTGATGTGAGAGATGTTGCAAAGAACAGGGGACCCTCTTCCAAGGGGTCTCTGTGTCTCACCTGCTTATTGCTTAAGTATAATAAAATCTGTTAAGTGACCATGTACAATTGGTTAGCTTTCAACCACTCTAGTTATGCATTAATTACATAGGAATTATAAATTGGAAAGTGTTTATAACACTACTAATGCATTTGAATAGAAATTAAGTCTATAAATTGAATCAATGTATTATGACGTCATGGTTCGCTAGGGAGATATCAGTATAGGAAACCCTTTTTGGAAAACTCTTCCAAAGAAAACCTGGATTCCTGAACTGGCTTTCTAATAACAAAAATATGATTATTCTATGTATTTTTGCAAAAAACAAATTTTATTTTATTTTTTTAAATGAAGTATGTCCCTTTCTTAGAGGGAAGATGGTGTTTTGATCTAACATATGCATAAAAAATCCTCAATGTGTTGACTGACAAGTACTTCTTATCTAAGGTTAGAAATGCACATTGGCCTTCTGCATAGTGTCTTTCTAAAGCCTTCAAAAAGCAGAAGAAATGGATGACTTGCCCCACCCAGTCAGTTAATTTCTAAAGGCCTTCTCTGGTTCCATTCAGCCAATTGCTCCCCATCCTGCTCTGCCACCAGCATAGATATGGCTCATTATATAAGCATTCTTCCTAAAGTGCAGCATGGTTGTTGTGGGATATATATTTGATTTATGATTTTAGATTTGAATAAAAGTAAGAAAGATATCTTTACATGACCTCTAGGCTTTCCTCATGCTCCCAGTCAGTCAGTAGCCAGCTGTAGTTCCTTGTCTTATGCTTGATGTGACAAATTGGGGAAAGGTTGGATTTATTTCATAGGCCATGTCTATACTACAGAGTTAAGTCAACTTAAGTTATGTCAATGATCATAAACCTCTGTAATTACATCACACAGTGCTCCTTGTGTCGGTGGAGCACGTCCGCAGTTGGTGCTCTAGCACCGACTGAGAGAGAGCAGTGCAACCTGGGTAACTATCCCACTGTGCAAATCGCCACCTTCTGTCCCTAGGAGTTCTGAGAATGGATCGCAGTGCATCATGAAGGTGGGCAAGGGTACATCTCCTGCATGCGTGTGGCTTTAGACCGGGTCCGTATGCTGCTTGCCTGTGTGCTGCTTTGGGTCCTGCAGAAGTTATTACTGATTGGCACAGCAAAATTTCTTACATCGGGGAAGAAACAAAGCAGTTCTGCCAAGGAAACTTTGGCAGAGGATTGCACAGTACCTTTAGGAAAGTTTTCTAGAGATCTCTATGAAGGATTCCTGGGAAATCCCAGTGCGCATTAACAAACTTTTCTGCAGGAACCCTACTGCATAGCTGCACAGAGGAATGAGAAGGAGATGCAAACAGTACCTAGTGTTATTAATTTCTATCCCTTCTCCCATGTGCACCATGTAACAAAATAAAGGACACCTCTACCTCATGTCGCTGTGCAATATAAAAGCAAAGTGAGCACTTACCGGAGCTCTCCTCTCCTGTTTCAGGTGTGCTAGAGACAGAGTACTGGGACTGGCTAGACCCCTCCAGATTCAAAAAGAGGTCCTGGCTCGCCACTCCACCAGACAATCCTGTTGCCTGTCCCACATCCTCCTCCAACTTGACATCCTTGTCCACCACTTTGTCCTCAGGGTTGACTCTGCTGGCTGCTGCCTCCAGTCCCCCCGAAGTATCCACGGGGCTTTTGGCAGTGGAGGTGTGGCCGCCACTGAGAATGGCGTGCAGTTCCTTGTAGAAGCAGAGTGGGGGAAGTGGTCAGCTCATCTGGAAGCTGGCAGGGATCGTTTCTGTGTCACAGGCTCCCAGAGGAGAATTCTGGCAGGGTCCAAGCCCAGTTGGACCTCCTAGATAACACAATTGGCACCCAGGGAGGTGTAACCTAGAGACCCAGTTGGAGAGTGGCCAGATTGCAGGATACCATCTCAGAGAGAAGTGGAAGCATGGGCTTCCTATTTGAAAGGGGTGCATTTTGGGGTCTCAAAAAAGGCAGCCTACCCAGGCACCGTGACACTTGACTGCAAGCTTTTTGGGGCAGGAACTGTCTTATTGTGTTGTACAGCACCAGCACAATAGCATCCTGATCCATGACTAGGGCTCCTCAATGCTATGTAATACAAATAATTAATAACACTTAATCTTACAACAGCATAATACACTGAGCAGCACTGGAAAAAAAAATTGAACAGGAATGATCTCAAGGTCAGCCAGCCAGCTGTATTAGCTACAAAAATTCTCCTTTCCACCTTCCGTAGTCTTTTCAGCCATAGTATGCTTGGTCTGTAGTATGCTCAGCCATCTCCAGAAACCCTGTCAAATAGGTGGAAAAGACAAGGGTTACACAATTTTAATTAACTATTCCATGCTTTTCTCACCAGTTTGTTTGAAATACATGTCGCTAAGAAGTAGATTCAGAAGCATTCCTTAAAAATCAATAAACTAGGGTTATTACAGACCAAGGATGATACTGAGTTCCAAAGCTGCATAGCCATCACAAGGCTCGTCTTTGCTGCTAAAAAAGAGATGTGTTGTTTCCCTTTGAGCTACTAATGTATGTGATCTTCCTGAGGTAAAAACACAGTGAAAACAAGGCACTTTACTTTTACCACAAGGTTGGGTCTGCACCATAACTCCCAAGGTGAAAACCACAACATTTTAGCAGTGAATACTAGCCCAGAGAGAACATGCACCCACATACCCTCAGCCATCTCCTCTTAGAGCTGTGCTTCTCAACCAGGGGTATGTGCACCCCTGGGGTTACGCAAAGGTCTTGCAGAGGGTACATCAACTCATCTAGATATTTGCCTAGTTTTATAACCGGCTACATAAAAAGCACTAGTGAAGTCAGTACAAACTAAAATTTCATACAATGACATTTTTATACTGCTCTATATACTATACACTGAAATATTGATTCCAATTGGTTTATTTTATAATGATATGGCAAAAATGAGAAAATAAGCAATTCTTCAATAATAGTGCGCTGTGACACTTCTGTATTTTTGTCCGATTTTGTAAGCAAGTAGCTTTTAAATGAGGTGAAACGTAGGGGTACGCAAGACAAATTTGGAAAGATTGAGAGAGACTGCCTTAGAGTGACACTGCCTTAGCTCCAGCTCTGTATAGCTCCCACTGATTGCAGCTGTGGCAGAGTAACACAGAGAAATCCAAATGTTACTCAATATTAATCCATCTTCATTCTCTTCAACTAATTCTAGAAAGACAATTTTGTTCACACAATACCCTAATACAGACCCTCTTCTGGCTAATCAGAGTTATGCCCATTAGTGTTTATTGCTCTTAGTTAAACAAATCTATTCTAAAGTTAGAAGTTGACATTATTTGAACAATTATTGTTTTTCAAGTGTTGATTTAAAACAAAATTATTTCTCCAGCAGTAATAAAAACAAACCATAATTAATTTTTTCCACATCTGTAGATAAGGTCTAATACAAACTCAGATACTCATATAGAATAGTTTTTAAACTCTTTTTTTTCTCTCCTTTCTTCTGAAATTCACTAATCAGGTATGACTTAAAAGTAATTAACTTTTTTTTCCTGGTTTAACCATAGCTAAAAACAAAGGTAAATTCTTCAGGAGTCTAATCCTTAAATAATTAAGTCAAGTAATTGATTTCTTTCTTTCAGTTTCTTACTGTTTCAGATGTTAGGAGGTCATTTTAAGTATTTAACTCTTTGAGTTGTAAGTTGCTTTAGACATGCTTTCTTATCTTTTTTACTCTGCATGTAGAAAATAGTTTCTTGTATAAACGGTAATGGGCCATGTTCATCAGGTATAACAATACCCCTCTTTACCTATATTTCATGTAATAAATTTCAAGGTGTCAGAATGCTGAACAATCATTCTCAATCCCTACACATCCAATATAAAACTAGTTGTTGTTCAAATATAAATAAATATACAATTAAGTTGAATGTAGTGATTAAGCCATTATAGGCTTTCTATAGCTCATTTACACACTTGCTAAGATTTTCAGAATTGACTAGTAATTTTGGTGCCTCAAATTTTGACTACTCAACTTGAGACACCATAAAGTGACTTAATTTTCAAAAAGTGCTAAGTATCTGCTCTGTGAAAATCAGGCCTCTCTAAGGTGTATCAGATTGACCTCCAAAAAACGGAGGTCCCAAAAATTGTTAATTACTTCTTTAAAAATGATATGATAATCTGAGCCTTTTTGATTAGTTTAAAATAATTAGTCCGTCACCTGGAGAATAATATATAAATATATCATGTCTTTGGAACTTAACAAATTAAAGCCAACGTTAGATGCAAATTCTTCAGCTCTGCATGAATACTCTGTCTGCTGACAATTTGTGTTTGGCTGGGATCTCAGAAATTAGAATCTTCATTTCAGTTCAAAATGTTATGCTTAATATCTCTTCTACTAGTGTAAGTGGGCTTCTCATTTCATGGGCTGAAAGAATGAGTTAAAGAGCACTCCTATTTTCCAAAGGGAAGCTGCCTCTATAGCCAGACAAGATTCAGAACAAAGGAATACAGAATTCAGGGGTGCCCCCTCCTTGTTACATCCTATTTAATAAATGATCCTTGATTATATGCTATTTAATGCTGGGCACATCCATGTAGTTTTTTCCCAGAAGTTACTGGTACTTCAGGTTATGTGGAGTTTATTGCTTGGCTTTTCAGGCTTTCAACAACTCAGCCATATGTGCTCTTCCCATCCATCCTATTTTATTCAGAATTTCTCTTTATTGCTACCTCTCTCTTGGGACGAAACTGTTTTGTTCATCTTTAGACTTGGACAGCTCTTGTCAAAATTATCTTTCCTACCTTGGAAACACAGGCTCTGAATAATCTGACCTGTTTCTGTTTATCAGTCTCTGTTCTTTTGTTTTGGGTTGTGTATTTAGAGCCCCTGTCTCCTATCAAAAGTCCTTATTGTTTTCGGACACAAGAGACCTGGAGTCTAGTTTCTCTCCAGGAAGGTACCCTCTATGTTCAACCTGCTGCTGTTTGAAACTGGCTAAAAGTTTCTGTATACTGAGCATATATCACTATAGTATCATATGAAAGGCATAGAATAAGCAACATTACTTGTTACAACCTCTCAACACTTACATGTTTTTTGTTACAACATGAAGTGTGATTACATTGATCATTAGTTTTATATTTTCTGTGTAATGGTTCTTCTTTTTGCTTCATGTTGCTCTGCAATTTGTACAGCATTATTTAATTCTGGTTGCCTTTATTAGTCACATATTTTGAGAGTGCAAATGCTGTTTGGTGTATAAAAGGCAAATGAGGTGTAAATCAGTGTTAAGACTTAGATGTGCTGTCAGTCAGTAGATTCAGGTTTTTAAATACTAATTTTTCCAGGTGCAGGAGGTCAGCACCTTGTCCAGCAAGCAGTAAGCAATTAAATATTGTCAGGGTTTTTTGTTGTCCTTGCTGCAAACCAATACAATTTCTTTTACCTTTTGGTGGTACTCTAAATATATCAATTTAATTTTGTAGAGATAATCTCTCAGATTTATGGCTGTGATGATTAATGGGATGCCAGGAAAATGCAAATATTACTTTCAGACCTTCAGAGACCTTTGAGAAAGGGTGCAAGTTTGACTGTAACACTTACAGCATTGTGAAATACTTTAGGACCAAATGTGGCCCATTTAAAATTATTTTAATGTGACAGGGATTCTCCTCTGGATTCTAAGGATCAAATTCACCCCTGATATTAGTGGGTACAATTCCTATTGAAATGAATGGGAGTTGTACCAGCATGTGCTCTACAAATAATTAATAGAAATTCCACATTCACTATACATTTTGTTGCCAAAAGGAATATGTTTTATGCACTGTAAAGTTCAATTGACTGTTACATGAGAAAGGGATGGTGGTAGGGAAGAAACTGCTTCTGCAGGACACCCTAGTCTTTAATATATCCTGATTTAGGGAACTGGGGCTCTCTGTCTTTAATACTAGCAGGGTTGGAACTTGGGGATAATCAGTCATCCTCAGCACAGACATCTGAGATGTAACTTCTCTTCAGAGTCAGCTGGGAGAGGAAAGACCCCAGTTTTTTGAAGCAAGGTCTGTCAATGAGAGCACTGCTACAAGGGCATCAGATTACTCCTTCCTAGAACCAGAAGTAAAACCAAAAAGGTGTACATGTAGTTGTGACACTACACCCCACATTCTTCATAGATATGGTTATGATATGATTATAGCATAACTAAGATATTTTATGCAAGATGGATCATGTAAAATATCATTTGAAAGGTTATGATTTACTGAATATGATTATCCTATTTGTATGCATGTATCCTTTTTGTATCTGAAGTTAGGAATATTGTCTATGCATCTATTACAAATGTTTTTACACTTAGGGAACGCCCACTAGACAGAATGCAATCAGTCTGGATGGCCAGTTGGGGAGAGTCATTAGGGAGAACAATAGGTCTTAGAATGCTAATCACCCACTGAGAAGCTTTCCTGGAGATGCTGCAAACAGCCTCTGGGTTATGGCTGCAGGGACATGTGACCAAAGGGACCAAGTGACCAAAGGGAAATAAGGACAACCCAGGGAATTACAGAACAGTCACCTTAACTTCTGTACCCGGACAGCTAATGGAGCAAATAATTAAGCAATCAGTTTGCAAACACCTAGAAGATAATAAGGTGATAAATAATAGCATGGATTTGTCAAGAACAAATCGTGTCAAACCAACCTGATAGCTTTCTTTGACAGGGTTAAAAAGCCTTGTGGATAGGAGGGAAGCAGTAGATGTGGTATATCTTGACTTTAGTAAGACTTTTGATACTGTCTTGCATGACCTTCTCATAAACAAACTAGGGAAATACAACTTAGATGGAGTTACTATAAGGTGGGTGCATAACTAGTTTGAAAATCATCCCCAGAGAGTAGTTATCAGTTGTTCACAGTCATGCTGGAAGGGCATAACGAGTGGGGTCCCGCAAGGATCGGTTCTGGGTCCGGTTCTGTTCAATATCTTCATCAATGATTTAGATAATGGCATAGAGAGTACATTTATAGGACGATATCAAGATGGGAGGGGTTGCAAGTGCTTTGGAGGATAGGATTAAAATTCAAAATGATCTGGACAAACTGGAGAAAGTCCAGAGAAGAGCAACAAAAATGATTAAAGGTCTAGAAAACATGACCAATGAGGGAAGATTGGGTGGAAAAATTGGGTTTGTTTAGTCTGGAGAAGAGAAGACTGATTTTTAACTCATCATAGCATGGTTTGGTTGCATTTAGGCTAGCTGGTCACGCCTTATAATAATCCAGTTTGACCACATCTCTGTTTAACCCGTGCTTAATAACGAGTTGGTTAAACAAACCAGTTCAGTCACAACTGTTTAAATCATGCTTAAGATCAGCAATTGAATACTGTTTACCACATGTAGCCAAACCCTGACATAGTTCCTTAGAAGAATAGTACAGATTTGCTAACTTGATTTTGAAACCACTGTAGCATTCTTTCTTCTAATATGTGATAGAGTATTGTTCTTACAAAGAAAGCAGTGAAACCATCTACTCATTTTGAAGCTTAGCTGATCTTGACTTGGTACAGAGGCATCTGGCAGCAATAAGTAGCAGTTTAATAGTGCAGTGACGAGGCAATTGAGCCTCTCAGCTCTCACAGCAAGTTATTTGTGCCACAGATATATGAACAATATCCTTGTCATGTGAATTAACTCACACAGATCTCTGGTATCATAGGAAAAGGACAGAATGAATGTAGATGAGAGACTATCTAGACTCTTCCGCATAGAATTGCACTAAAAAGGACTGAATGATAATATTAAATGTCCTAAAATAATGGATTGTGAGGAAAATTATGTTGTAATACTCATCACTTTGGGATTGCAGAATATTAGGGCCTTTAGAGTGGTTTTGATTTTTAAGCATGAAATCACTAAAAATGCTAATACTTGTACTTAGCCCATAATGATAGGCCTGCTGAGTATAGGACATCAAACTCACAGGCTTAAGGATAAAATGCCACAATGGACCAGTAAAAAGCTAGTTGGAAATTTGAGAAGAAATACATTATTCTTGGTTATTGTACTTCCCATTTGCATCTTCTCTCTGTACCTTTCTGATCATCTGAAAAGAGTTGTGTAGGTGCATGTGTAGCTGGCAGATAAAATGAGTGTTTGGAGGGGACATTCATACAGCAGATTGACAGTTAAATTATGAGGCACCTGGGAATGCTGAAGATGCTCTTGTGTGCAAGAACTGAATTTCCCAAGTTCCCTCTGATAGTAACTCTTTCATACTCCCATCTAGCATGCTGCTCACTTCAGACTGTGTTGTAATTTCACTTTATTTGTGTGTATATTTGTAATGTCTTCACCACTGGCAGTTTAACTGATGGAAACATATTTTCCCCCTGAAGATTGCGTCATTTTTTTTTTCCTCTTACCATTGCTGACCACTCACCAATCATCATATGGGCTTGACAGCAGAGGACAAAATTACTGTTCCAAAGGTAGAAAGGTACTTTATCCGCTATTCCCCATGTTTGGAAGGGACTCACCCAATGTGCTTGGTGAAAAGTGTCATCATTAATGTTACATGATGCTGTAATCTCAGGAGTCAATTACTACTCCTATAATCCGGTTCTACTTATCTATTCATTACACATTGGTTACATATAACATGTGAGTTAACTACAACACCACAATTAAATGATCAAATTAACTAATTGGCTACACTGTACTTGAAAAATAGTAAATTTATTGCACTTCAAAACAATGTCCAACCTTTGGACCCAGTCCTGCAAATTCTTCCTATCAACTGTAAATAGTTCTATTGCATTGAAATTAATGGGACTGCATGTGCCGGTTGCTTGAATTATCTGCAAGATAGGGTTTTACACTTCTAGTGCTACCCTAGAAGAGGCACACCTAATAAAGGAACTATTCCACAGTGAATTAAATCCCAGGTACTAGAGAGAGTGAATTATAATGATTATTAGACCCAATTAATGAACACATCTGCTTCAAACAATTTATGACAAGTCTATGGGATGAAATCCCTCTAGTGGTGAATGCCAGTAAAATGAGATTTAGTATCCCCCAAGGTTAAACATTTAAGTGGTCACCGCTTTATATATAAAATATAAATTATCTGAAAAGAGCAAATCATTGACTCTCCTGAGATTACAGCACCATGTAATATTAGTGATGACACTTTTCACCAAGCACTTTAGATGAGTCCCTTCCCAACGTAGTGTAGGCCGTGCATTACTGCCTTACCCGACTTATATCTGTAATACAAATCTATCACTCCTAAATACTTGTCAATCTTCTACTCGTATAATCCTGTCCTACTTATCTATTCATCACACACTGATTACATATAATATGTGAGTTAACTCCAGCAATAACACAATTAAATGATAAAATGAACTAACTGGCTACAATTATATCTTATAATGCAAACAAGACTTTACTTGTAACTGTGTTGGTGGTCACTGTATTTGTTCTGCATGTGCTCTTATGAGTCTCCCATTCTAAGAGAATCATAAAGGGAAACAGTAGCAACCGGAGCTGAATCCATTGTAGGGTAACACAGAACTATCAATCAATTCAATTTAAAATAGACACTACAGCACATGTAAGTGATCTTCACTTTTTTGATTTAATCAGATCCCATCTATAGTGGGTCAGAATTAAAAAAAAAAAAAAATTCCCCCACTTTTGACCAGCTCTAACCCCATTGTGTAATTAATGTTGATACAATTGGTACTCTGCATCATAGACGCCTTTGACAAATCACACAACCGCTTGCTTTGTGACACCTCTTTATACCAATACTACAATATTACATTTTTAAAGGATATTCATTTAAGAAAGCTTTACCATATTCAGAAAGATTCTGGCAACAAATCTGGCCTAAAATTTCAAGGTTGAAAAAAACAGTTTTTATAAAATCCCACACCAATAGAAATGGAACCAGAATTTGTTTAAAATATTCCTGTCAAAACATTTGGTTTTAAACAAATAAACATATTCTTATTTGGTTTAATTGTTGTTCCCTTCGCCTTTTCCATTTATACTGTAACTTTGGAGATTTAATTTGTTCCCATGGACTCAAATACTATCTGCCTGTCGTTTAGGTAATCTTTTGTACTCAGCATTATTATGTTTAAGTGTAAACATGTATGTAAAGAAAACAGTAAGACACATTGTATTCTCTGCCCTTTCCTTACATAACACAATGACAGCTGTGCTCAGACTTTGTTGTGCTGCCACTTATAGGGTAGTCACTGAAAGAAAGCTAATATAATGAATTAGGTCTTAAATTTTGTTCAGAATATTGTGGGAATCATAGTCAGTATAGCAGTTGGCAAGGTCCCAGGAACTCCTGATTCCCTGCACTTGAGTGTCACAATGGGCACAGATGAAGGGCAAGCTGCCATGGAAAGTCATGGTCATGGAAAGACATGATCCCTGAGACAAATTTATTAAATTTGTATTGGACAGGGTGACAGGGCAGTGGGCAGAGCACCAGGGTGATGAATTCTGATCACCCTCTTTTACTCAGAAGACTTGCTACCCTGTGGCTGCACCTTTTGGAACTTCTTCAGGACATTCTCTTCTAACATATAAGGTACACAGTGCTGCAGTACTCAAGCCTGAGTGTGCATTACTGTGGCCAGGGCTTCATGCAATAGCAAGGGGTGCAACGTTTTGGCCTGCCAGAGGTTGATAAGTCATTTGTGACTACTAATGCCATATGGGTGTCCAGGAGCAGTGAAGAGTCTAGAAGAAGGCTGGAAGACTAGAAGAACCTTGACACAATACAAAGCTTTGACTGGAGGACAGATTCCTTCATTTGAGGATGATGTTATGGTTTCAGCCAGTTCTTCATTTCCTTCTCTTGTCACCATTGTGTCCATCTTACCCAGATTTAGTTTCAGCCATCTACTCTTCATCAAAGAACTACCACACCCAGACACTGGGCAAGATGGATGATGGCTTTGCATGTGTTTGAAGTAGAGAGAGAATTGTAGGACTGGCAGGGACTCGAGAGGTCTTCTAGTCCCGTCTCCTGCACTCATGGCAGGACTAAGTATTGATATTGTATAGAACAGAGTGTCAACTGCATACGGCTGGCACTGAAGTCTGTGGCTTCTTGCTGTTGACCCTGAGGCTTAACTTGTGTGTGTTGAATATTGGATAATATTGAGCCTTGTGGGCTCCACAGTAGAGTCCTGTTGAGGCAGAAGAATAGCTGCCCGTCACATCCCTCTCTATGCTGATGACTCCTACATTTGCCTCTCTAGTTATGACCTTTCATCATCTATCCCGTCACACATTTCCATATGTCCTCAGTGTGTCTTCCTGGATATCCTTTCACCCCCTGAAGCTCCATATTGTTCCAAACCAAATTTATCTTTCCACATAAACTCTCTTGTCTCTTTCCCTTGACTGCTGAAAAAAACACCCCAACTTCATTGTCATGTCCGGCTCCTCTCTTCCTCTCACTATATATAGGTTGTCACCATATTGAAGCATTTTCCTCCCCAATACCTTAAAATCTGTCTTTCCCTCTGAATCCCCACTAATGAAACACTAGTCCATTCATTAATTATTTTTTATCTCCTCTACTGCAGAACCCTCCCTGACCATCTGCATCTCCCCTTTTTTTTTTCTTTCCAATCTACCCCAAATGTTGTTGCTAAGGACTGTCTTCCTTCCTGCTCAGACCATGACTTCTGTCCTTAGGTCTCTTAATTGATTTCCTTTTCCTTCCATGTTAAAGTTCACACTCCTTCAACACTTTCCATAACATCCACTTCCTACTTCTCTGCTGATACCCCCCTTCTCATTCTTATGCTTCCCAGCAACCTCTCTGTTAACTGTTTCAATCTTTTGTCTCCTCCTCCTTGTGACCTTGTGCCTTTTTTCCACACTCCACCTTATATTTAGAACAATCTTTCAACTGCCATGTGCCAACTCCTATCCCTTTCCTCCTTTAGATCTGTCTAAAATTGGTTTTGTCGGCCTATGTTAAGCTTTGCACCTATCATGTCTGCACACCTTTTTGTGTTTGAACCACTTAATTATATTATATATTCTATTGTTTGCAAGTTGTATTGGATTTGTTTAAGTTACTCTGTAAGCGCATTGGGACAGGGTTCTTGCCTTTGTGTTTTTGTGAAGTGACACTTAGGCACTATAAATGACTTAAAAGCCCAACTGCTTGCAACTTGTTACCCACATTTAACTTTCATATTTTTGAACAAAGGTTATACATTCCTGTTATCTTTGGTGTGTTAGTTAGGTACAGGTGCACCCTATGTTCAGTTGATTATTTCATTAGTTCCATTTGACTTAGGAGGCTTAACACAGGGAAAATTGTTTCTCAGATTTTTCTTAACCAACAAGAAGTATTTTTGTGTTTGTCCCCTATTCGGTTAGTGCTTTCTTATTAAAATGTCACCTAAAATGAGTAAAACATCAGAAACAAGGGTAAAAGTTAAGCCTGTTTGGATAAAACACACTAAAAAAACAACCTTCTGACATTTTCTTCATATTGCTAAACTTGGAAGTTGATCTCATTTCCCAGCACCAGACACAAAGTGGGAAAAATAAATTGAATCAATCCTCAAAACTGATCAATGTTTTTTTTTCAAAACTACTTTATAAGATAAAAATCAATACAGCTATATTATTTGCCATTATTATCACCAGTAACATTAGAAAATATTTGATTTATAAGTTAAAATGCTAAAGCAGTTCAGCTGTCTACTTCAGAGGTAAAAACTTAAAAGGAAGTAATTTTAATCCATCTTTGGGCTTCTTTTTACTCTTAAACTTTGTAACTTTGGTTTCTAGAAAGGTTTCTACAAACGCAGTATCAGTTTCATTTTTTAGCACCAGTGTATTATTTGCTTATTTAATCTTAAAGTTTAAAAATTAGAACAAATTAATGTTTGTATTTGCAAGTTACCAATAATGATGACTCTGATTTTGTGAATTCTCCCTTAAGTGTTGCTTCTATGGAAGATTTCTACATGGGAACTTGAAAATATCATTCTGCACCTAATTTTCCCTATGGGTGGCTCACAGTGCTTTGACTTTCTAGCGCTTTCTGTACAAATGTGTTGTTGTTTTTAATCTTTCTGCCAAAGAAATGAACTCATTTGTTAACTTTTTAAGATATTTGTTTCCCAAAACAAAATAAACTCCCTAAGAATGTATGCTTTTTTTAAAAATAAGTCAATTTATTCCTTGTACAGGATTGCTAAGGCCCTTTGTTTCTGGCTTTACTTTGTTTAAAATTTCCTAACAATGTGTCAGTGTTTACTACAAAAATTTAAAAACAGATGAAAATCAATGCAAACATTAACTTCACAGTTTTCTGGGAAAATATTAGTATTGGGGGACAGGACACCCAGCTTACCAAGTGGCCGTCTGTCCTTCTGGAGCATCCCTCAGGTGCCACAGGGATCCCCTGGAGCTGGCTCCCCATTCCAGAAGGAGAGAGGTATATCTGCGGAGATCCAGCACTTCCAGAATTTCAGTAAAAATTGGTAAAAACAAAAACAAAGGGCCTTTAAATATTGCTAACTCTGAGCATTCAAAAATCATGAATCAGACCCCTAAAATCATGAGTGGCTTAAATCATGAGATTTTATTTTAAGATAATAAATTTGTATTTAGCTTGTAAATTCTTTTTATTTACCATCTGGGTTTTGAGTGTTTAGTGTTTGTTTTCAAACTTTTCTCCACAAGCATTAAGGCTAGAAACTTTTCTTTCTTAAATGAAAGATGAGATTTTTCTGTACTCACTTGGCTGTGTAAGCTGGGGCTTTAAGAAAAATGTGAAATATCACAACTCTTATGATAAAACCCTGAGAATTGGCAACACTTTGATAATTGCCTGAGGTATTTCTGTTTTAAAGATCTCATGTTCTTTGTATAAGTAACATACTTTTAGAGGCATCTGTTCCACAAGCAGGTGCTTAACTTTAAGCATGTGAGTAGGCCCATTGTTGAATCAGGGCCTAAAAGAGAATGATCTCAAGGTTACCAATCCAAAGAAACTGAGTTTGAGAAGCCAGGAATTAATCCAGGTCCCTCTTAGGCCAGCCATCTTTACTTCACTGCTTTTCATATTCTTTTACCAATAGGTGTCAGAATAGAGATACGCTTCAGTGTAGCTTTCACCTCTTGCGGAGTCTCGGGGCTTGTCTACACTTCAAGCACTGCAGCAGCGCAGCTGTGCCACTGCAGTGCTTAGTGAAGACTCTACCTGTGCCAACGGGAGAGCTTCTCCCTTCGGCCTAGGTACTCCACCTCCCCAAGAGGCGATACCTATGTCAATGGGAGAAACCCTCCTGTCAACACAGTGCTGTCTACACCAGCAGTTAGGTTGGTATAACTGCATTGCTTAGGGACGTTATACCAACATAAGTTTGTAGAGTAGACCAGGGCCTAGAGTAATTTCCCAGGAAGGTAATGCTCACAAGATATGAGAAACATTGCAGTAGAAAAATAGCTAAGCATGTTGCATGGCTAAAAGGGCATTAGGCATTAATTTGTAAATACCTGCATTTGTGGAGCACCCGGAGTACCCATGGAAACCTGTGGCTCAGCACCTTGTGAAGTTGCGTGATTTGAGAAAATAGGCAATGTTGAACTGTTCTCCATCTTGCTCTGCAAACAATCAAACATGTTAAAGCTATGAACTCTGATAGTTTTTAATTGACAACTTTTCTAAGGTTCATTTGATAACTGAGAGCATGGCTCATAGTGAGGATTTTTATAAGGTATTTGGCATAAGCAGTAGAATTTGTCAAACACCTCAGATAATTCATCTTGGCAGTAAGGTATTTTTCCTTCATTTTCGTCTTCTAACTTGTCACTTCACAGTAGTGGAGGCTGCTGTGGGAGAGGAAACACGAAATACAAGGCTGAAGCTTACAATATTTTCTTTCAGTAAAAGGTTATTTACTTGCCACTTAGGATATTGCTTGAGTTACATAACTAGTTTTCTTTTGCTTTAAACAGGATCTTAGTCTTTGTAATACACTCAGTAAGTGATACATTTTGGGTTTCTTGGTTTTGTATTTTTTTTAAATACCCTTTTTGGTAGAGAAATTAATAAACCATAAAAAAAAATCTAATTTTTTCATTGTTGTGAGAGGGAATTATGTCTGTGACTCCGATTAGCGCTTACAGGAGTTAAGTGCTCCCATGCAGCCGAGAGAATAAAAGCCAAAATCATGTACTTCTGAAGCATCTTATCTCTTTTGTTATGTAGAACAAATTAATTATGCAGGAAGAGTCTGATATTTTTTCCACAAATATTGGCACAATTTCCTTCTTCCTTCCTTGATGTTTCCTGCTAGCTCTGTTACAGGAAACAATTTAATATATAACTGAGTACAGATAATTATTGTCCCTGTACTGTGAAATGCTGCTTTTCCTTTCCCTCTGAACTTTGCACTGTCCACTCTTCTTTAGTTCATTGGGACTACTTATGTGCTTAAAGTTAGTAATATGCTGAATTGGGGGTCTAGGACAGCTAATAGAAGGATATTATGCCAAATATAAACCTAAATAAATCATCACTAAAAGTAGCTCTTTCAGAGACTATTAACAGCTATGAAATGAGTTAACATTAGAGATATGAGAAACTCCGTTTCAATTAGGGAGTTTGTTTCACTTCATGTCGTACTGTAGTGTTCTTATATCATTATATTTCAAATGGGTTCACACCTCTTGAGTTTCATTTGAAACAAGTATTAATTTTTCACTCCAAATTATAGTTCAGCTAAGATTCACCCAAACCCTTATGGAAAAGTCCTATAATACATAAAAGAAAATAACTTTTTCTATATCAACATATTTAAGATAATTGTATCCCTGCTATGGAATTATTTTGGATGCTGTTTAAAAACCTAACAAGGGGGATGTCATTTTCTTAAATTCCATAGATTTTAGATTTATTTCTCTGGAACCCTTTTAAACTTTGTAGAACCCCATTAGTTTCATTACTGGTTTAGAACTTTTTCCAGAAGGGAAAGTACATGAAACTTACAAATGTGACCAAAATTTTGGCTTTGTGATGAACCCCCAAACTAGGTAAGTTTTGCCTAGTTTTGTTTCTAAAGTGTTACACAGCTCACATGGAAAGTCAACAGTTTAAAAAAAGTAATGACTAGATCAGGATCCCTCCAAAATGGAGGAAAAAACAACCTAACTTTGAATGTGAATGCTAGTGCAGAGGAATAATGAACAGTATTGGATTCAGATTAGAGATGGGACCAAACCAAAAGCCCAGATTCAAAATCCCATACTTTCAAATCTGGATCTTTGATTGATCCCTCTCTGTATGATAGGCCACACTGAAATCCCAGATCCAAATACATCTGAACTTTGGGAGAATTAAGATCAGTCCTGTCTCTAATTCAGATGTGTTCTACTGTATTTTTAAAATGTGTTGTATAAATGGCTTCCTGGTCCTTGGTTGCTACTGTCTAAAGAAGACTTTTTTGTATTGCAGGGAAAGCACAAACTGCATGTAAACACAGGACTTGAAAGCAACTGGTGTGGCCTCATTCCAGTTGGGAACCCTTGTGACAACGTTACTACGACGGGCCTAAAATGGAACCTCAGTAAGTCAGATGTCTCATTGCTGACACCATTTCAAATTAGGGATAGCTTCATTGGAGTTATTTCAGATTTACACCCATGTAACACACATTTAAATCTTGTCCTATATGTTTAAGGGGAGAGAGGGAAATAGTAAACTTTAGTGGAGCAAGCTTTTCCAGCAATAAAAAAGTCAGAAAAGGAAATGCATGAATTATATTAAAACCTAAGACATCACAGGCTGTAATATGTTTTGCTTTTGGGAATCATAATACTGTTTAAATAGAACATTTGTTGAGGTCATGATGCATTACCATCCTGATACATTACTCTTCAGGGAGGTAAGGCTGCAAGTGCCTAAACTCCTGTCTATAAGCCATAAAGTTATGAGAGAGAAATAATAATGCGATACAGATTATTAAAGCCACCTCACTTTCTGAGAACTGCTTGACATATAATGTCTATTTGTCAACTCTGGATGAATATATCTTTTCTTTATTATTATTTAAAATGGGTAAAGTGCATTTGCCCTAAAACAGGAGTATTTGTTAGAAGAGAAAAAGACGTCAAACATTCTTTTGACAGAAAAATAGAAAGAGGAAATTTTTCCTTTGAGTCATGCAGGGTATTTTTACCCAAGAAGATGAAGTCAACTTTTTGTTGTTGTTGTGGAGATACATTAAAATTGAAAAGGAAAGAACCAAAGAAGTAGTTCACAAGCACTGGAATGTTCCGTAAAGGCCATCTTCTACTAACCCCGAGACATTTTTTTTTTATTTCAGAAGGTGGAGAAATCCAGAAGGGGAGAGGCTGTTCTAGATTTGATTTTGACAAATAGGGAGGAACTGGATGAGAATTTGAAAGCGGAAGTCAGCTTAGGAGAAAGCAATCATGAAATGGTAGAGTTCATGATTCTGAGGAATGGTAGGAGGGAAAACAGCAGAATAAAGATAATGTATTTCAAGAAGGCAGACTTTAGCAAACTTAGGGAGTTGGTAGGTAAGATCCCATGGGAAGCAAGTCTAAAGGGGAAAACAGTTCAAAAGAGTTGGCAGTTTTTCAAAAAGACATTATTAAGGACACGAGCAAACAATGCCACTGCATAAGAAAGATAGGAAGCATGGCCAGAGACAACCTTGGCTCAACCAGGAGATCTTCAATGATCTGAAACTCAGAGTCCTACAAAAAGTGGAAAATAGGCCAAATTACAAGGGATGAATATAAACAAATAACATAAATAAAAAGGGTAACAAGAAAACATTCTAGAAATACTTTAGAAGCAAGAGGAAGACCAAGGACAAGGTAGGCCTGTTACTTGATGGGGGAGGGGGGATGTGTTACTTGGACATCTAACACAGTGAATGTCAGTGAAAATGAGGTAGGATCAGAGGCTAAAATAGGGAAAGAACAACTAAAAAATTACTTAGACAAGTTAGATGTCTCCAAGTCACCAGGGCCTGATGAAATGCATCCTAGAATACTCAAGGAGCTGACTGAGGAGCTATCTGAGCCATTAGCGATTATCTTTGAAAAGTCATGGAAGATGGGAGAGATTCCAGAGGACTGGAAGAGGGCAAATATAGTGCCCATCTATAAAAAGGGAAATAATGACAACCTGGGGAATTCCAGACCAACCATCTTAACATCAGTACCTGGAAAGATAATGGAGCAAATAATTAAGCAATCAATTTGCAAACACCTAGAAGATAATAAGGTGATAAGTAACAGTCATCATAAAAAAAACAACAAGGAGTCCTTTTGGCACTTTAGAGACTAACAGGGTTTTTGCGAATACAGACTAACACGGCTACCACTCTGAAACGAGTCATCATAGATTTGTCAAGAACAAATTGTGTCAAACCAGCCTAATGACTTTCTTTGACAGGATAACAAGCCTTGTGGATAAGGGGGAAAAGGGGGAGTGGTAGATGTAGTATATATTGACTTTAGTAATTGACTTTGATACGGTCTCCCATGACCTTCTCATAAACAAATGAGGGAAATATAATCTAGATTGAGCTGCTATAAGGTGGGTGTATAACAAGCTGGAAAACCATTCCCAGAGAGTAGTTATCAGCGGTTCACAGTCAAGCTGGAAGGACATATCAAGTGGGGTCCTCCAGGGATCAGTTCTGGATGCAGTTCTGTTTTATATCTTCATTAATGATTTAGATAATGGCATAGCACGCTGGGAGGGGTTGCAAGTGCTTTGGAGAATACGATTAAAATTCAAAATGATCTGGACAAACTGGAGAAATGGTCTGAAGTAAATAGGATGAAATTCAATAAGGATAAATGCAAAGTACTCTACTTAGGAAGGAACANCCAGAGAAGAGCAACCAAAATGATTAAAGGTCTAGAAAACATGAACTATGAGGGAAGATTGAAAATATTGTGTTTATTTAGTCTGGAGAAGAGAAGACTGAGAGGGGACATAACAGTTTTGAAGTACATAAAAANATACTGGGAGTTGCAGAGGGCAGCCCAGGGGTAGGCAAAGGCAGCAGGTCCAAACTCAACCTTGCCAGTGATGAGTAGGCTGATACTGCAGTCTGCCCCAGGGCGCGGGGGCTAGACGATGACTGGCAGTAGCCTTATACTGAGGCGAGGTGGGGATAGTGGGTGGGGGTTTCCTGGGGAGGGGAGACCCTGAGAGAAAGGGGTTACTGCCAGGGGGCAGCACCCCAGCTAACAGGGCACCGGGGTCCTGGGAGGGACACGGGGGCCAAGCGGTAGCGGATCACCGGCCTGCAGAGGACGCTCTGGGCTGGAAATCGAGCTAATTCCCTGAGAGACCAGCAGGAGGC
>QXTE01000171.1:3093485-3246157 GCA_003942145.1 Platysternon megacephalum
TCAGGAATGGTCTAGTTAATACGTAGTCCTGCTATGAGTGCAGGAGACTGGACTAGATGGCCTCTCGAGGTCCCTTCCAGTCCTATGATTCTAACCTGGGTCCTAATCCTGCAATCTGATCTACATAGGTAGACCCTTGTGCCCACCCACAGGAATACCTTCTCTATCTTAATGATGAATCTGAGGTCCAGCCACTCTGCTGGGGCCTACTGTGTCACTGCTGCCTGCCTCACATCTAGCTGTCTGCTTTTATCTTTTACTAGGGGTTTAATCTTTGGCAAAACATAGTTTTACATGGTCTCTTGCACTTCAGCATCTGGAAAGCCTTAAATTCCACTGCAGATTTGAGTGTGCACAGTTGAAATCCCTAGTTAGCAATGGCTCACTAGTAGTTGGGTTCTGAATTCTGCATTAAATTAAGAATGGAAGGAAGTTTCCAGATGCAGGAGATTGGGGTGAAGAGCTGGCTGGCTGGCACAGTTCAACTGGTCTGTAAGGGTTGGCTGTACCATATAAAAGGAGCACTCGCCTTTTAATTTGAAAGACTTGGTTTGAGCATTGGCCTGCTAAACCCAGGGTTGTGAGTTCAATCCTTGAGGGGGCCATTTAAGGATCTGGGGCAAAAATCTGTCTGGGGATTGGTCCTGCTTTGAGCAGGGGGTTGGGCTAGATGACCTCCTGAGATCCCTTCCAACCCTGATATTCTATATTCTATGATATGTGTTCTCAATGATAGGGATAGGATGAGATTCTTCTAAATCCTCCTCACTTATATGCTTTTGGCTGTACAATGAATTTTGTGTCTACTGTATAAAAAATGAGTAACATAATGTCTCAGTAAACTTCCCAGACTTACAGAGAGTAGGAGAAGGAAGCTTAAACCATCATTAAGTTAATGAAGCAGAGTCTAAGGAGTTCACATCATTTTGTAAAATAGCCAGCTGAAGTTACACACTGCACTGTATCAAAATGTGATGAACTTTGTAAGGAAACTTTTTGTTTGTTTCAAATGCTAATTATTTTTCAAATGCATCAAATTTTCCCTGAGTTTAATTACATGACCTTTGTCACCTTAACAAGGTCCCTGTCTGGGAAACATAGAGGATTGTCAGGGTAATTTTGGAGAGAGTCTGCCTGCTACCCCGTATAATATGTCCCACGGAATTTTCTGTTGCTTCTAAAGCTGTGGTCTCTTTCATGAGAGAAAATTTGCAAAAAACGATGATAGCAATTTGGCAAAAGCTCCATAGCTTATCGTAACTCAGCATTTGTAGATCCTGATTGTAATTAAAATCTGGAAAATATTGTGATAGCTCTCTCCCTGAAGACCATTGCTAGCAGATAGTCAATTCTAAACTTGCCTTACCACTCCCAGCCTTCTATGGAATCAGATAGTCAGAGAATCCAGTGGGAATGTCCAACCCAATAATGTTCATTTTCATGGGAAGGGCCTGCCATGTCTGTCAATGAGGCTATTACCATAGTGACATTTAAACAGGGAAAGGAAAGGGTAGATTGAAGGTTTATTGCCCTTGATCAAAGAGAAAAGAGAATGTCCAAAATGTGCTGGTTTGACCTGCTTGAACTAAATATACCCTGACCAGATAGAAATAAATATTGTTTGGCAATGGGTAAGAGTTATTCTAAATATTTGCTAGAGTAACTACGTATATAGCAGTCAGGCATATTCCATGTTGGGCATTCTTGAATCACAAGAAAATGCAGAGATATGGGGAATCCCCTAGGATAGGGCCATGCATGAAGTGAATGCAATCCAGAACTTTCTATGACATAAGCACCACAAAAAGCTAATTTGGATCATTATTGTTAAAGAGAGCACTGTGTGCAGTCATTATTACACTATATAACCTCAAAATGTGGTTGTTTGAAAACTTAAGGCTGGGGGTTTAAAAGGAGCCTAAGAGAGTTAGGAATCCAAGTTCCATGGATTTGGGGCACCAAGCTCATGTAGGCTAGAATTTTAAAAAGGAGCCTAAACTCACAAAGTGGGGGTGGAGTGGCTGTCTGCTTTTTTGTGTATGTAAATACTGAGCCACTTTTGCTTGTTTTTTTCATTTGGGCAGGAGGGTGCAGAATCATTTTCAAAAGTATAAATAGTATAAGCAGCAGCATCTGACCAGAGAATTTGCTAAATGGTTATCTGTGTAATAGGTACATAATTGTCTTCTAGTAGGTGCTCTCACCTCTTCTCTATCTTATCATGTTTGTTTACAGTCTAGTTTATGTTAATAGATGTTTTACTTAAGAGAAAAGTGGGAACAGGCAATTTGGAATATGTTAGGCTTGGACTGTGTACTAAAAATGTATACTAAAATGATACTAAAAATCTGTCACACACATAATTGGGTTGATCCATTCAGACATGTTCTGTATGAAGAAGTCTGAGTTTAAACCTTATTTTATTGGCCAAAGAGTTGTTTGTTTTTTATGGAGACATGGGTTACTAATCACTCCATGGTTGGTTTGAGGGGAGTGGATTTGGAGGGTTGGAATGGTATCAGACACAATTTGCAGATGGCATTGGACTGGGAATTCAGTTGTCCTCAGTGCTTATGATACCAACAATACTGTGATTAGCTGCTGAATTCTGGGAGGTACAGCATCTAGATACTATGGTGATGAGCATCTATGGTGATACTATGGTGATGAGTTTTTTTCATTTTGTTCAGTTACCTTTTTTGTGCAGGGAGACAAGCAGGCATAGAAATGACAATGTAGGAAACTATCAGTAGGAAACTAACATTACAACAGCATCTCTACTTCCTTCCTTTCCTTGTTCCTTTCTGTTTTTAATGAGAAGCCAAACACTGCATTTTGCATTATTTGACTGGGTAATGTTCACGTTGCACATCAGTTGCTCCAACTGACTTTGTTGGTCTCATTATTAATGTTTTAATCACAAAATCTGGATAGTTCTATTATTTATACCTCAACCTCTTCATCACTAAAGTATAGAACCTAAGAATGCCGGGATTCTCTAGGTCAGTGTTTCCCAAACTTGGGACGCCGCTTGTTCAGGGAAAGCCCCTGGCGGGCAGGGCCGGTTTGTTTACCTGCTGCGTCTGCAGGTCCGGCCGATCGCGGCTCCCACTGGCCGCGGTTCGCTGCTCCAGGCCAATGGGAGCTGCTGGAAGCGGCGGCCAGCACATCCCTCGGCCCACGCCGCTTCCATGTGATGAAAATGTATAAAAAGCTCTCAAATGCTAGTCAAATGTGATCTACGTTCAATTCACAAATACTGTGAGACTTTGTAGGCTCTGGATAGGAATAGAAAGGGATAAATATCTATGACAGAGACTTTGCTGAGGGATGCTACCAAACCTCTCACATCTATGATGTAATAAATAAAACTGAAATCCATACACTCTCCTTCCAGTGGTCAAGCAAATACAGCTTATCTCTTGATTTCACATACAATACTACAGAGCACGTGTGTGTGTGTGTGTGTGTATGTAGACACATGCGCATATATATGTATAAATGTTTCCTTACAAACTGTCATTTACTAGTATTGGGGGAAAATGGGAGATTCATTTGTTTTAGTTTCCACCTTATAAGCAAAGAAATTTGGAGAAGTTGGAAAATTGCTCAGGGGAACAACTCCTAGCAGTATTTACTATGGTAAAGTACACATTCTGGATCACACTAATAACATATTCCTTACCTGGTCCCAAAGGGATATAAATCTTTTCTCCATTAAAATCTGATTTACAACAGACAATTCAGATAATACTAGCTCTGATTTGACTCATCTGGCTGCTTGCTGATAACAGCTTCATACCATTTAAAAAGAAAAGAAATCTTCAAGTGCTAGTGTTATCCAGTATATATCCTCCGAGGTCCCTTCATGGAGGTTAACTGAGAATGAAGAAAGAAAGCTGCAGTACTGCTATTGATAAGGGAACCTGGCTGGAGGATAATGGCATTCTAAGAATTTTCTATAGTAAGGAATGATCTCATTAGCAAATAGTAAGTTATGACTCAATGCATATTTCCTTTCATATGCTGTACCTTATGATACCTGTATTATTAACCTCTGCAAGTGAATGAGCACAGTGTGTGTACATTTTTTTCCATGTAATTTTTGTGCAAACTGGCTTTTGTAGGGTGGGAATTATACTGCTGTGAACTACTTCTATGCAACAGACTCTCCCTACTGTTTGACTACAAGGAGGCAATAATAATAATAATAATAAGAGAAAGCTCTTACTTCTGTTGTCAATAGTTTTTGCTAATATCAACCAAAACTTTTTTTAAATATTGCCATTGATAGTAAAAATCAAATTTTTGCTGTATTACTTATTATTTTTGTGTTCCTTGTTTGTTTCTAAACTGCTTAATTGTGCTCATGAAATTGAAGAATCCTACCACCCACCCACAAAAGAAAAAGGGATGCTGCCATTACTGTTAGAGCTACAATTTTATTTTAAAGGCACTGCACTGTTTTAAGTTGTCATAGGTTTCACCCCCACTCTGAACTTTAGGGTACAGATGTGGGGACCTGCATGAGAACTCCTAAGCTTAATTACCAGCTTAGATCAGTATGCTGCCACCACCCAAATATTTGAGTCATTTGGGAAACTCAGTCTTCTTCCCCAAAATCTTTTCCTCCCAAGTACTACAACCCTTCCCTGGGTAGTTTTGAGAGACTCCTCCACCAATTCCCTGGTGAACACCGATCCAAAACCCTTGGATCTTAAAACAAGGAGAAATGAACCATCCCCTCTCCTTTCCCCCACCAATTCCTGGTGAGCTCAGATCCAACCCCCATGGATCTTAAACCAAGGAAAAATCAATCAGGTTTCTAAAAAGAAGGCTTTTAATTAAAGAAAAGAAAAACCTCTGGGAGATAGCATACAAGCTGATCTTATAGACAACAGATTTAAAACACAGAGGATGTTCCTCTGGGCAAAACCCTTAGTACACCAACGAATAGCCAATTTGATTATTCCTCTAATGCCCAAGACAAGTTACAAAAAGAAAATAAACGTAAGCTAATTCCTTCACTAAATACTCACTACCCTGTTTGATTCCTGGTTCCTTTTCCTCTCCGGCCAGAACTGAAAACTGACCCAAGACAAAGGGAACTTCCCTCCTTCCTTTTGAAACATCTTGTCCCCCCATTGGTTCCTTTGGTCAGGTGTCAGCTAGGCTAGGTGAACTTCTTAACCCTTTACAGGTAAAAGAGGCATTAACCCTTAACTATCTGTTTATGACATAAGTGTTTATGGCTAAGTGTTGCAGAGGGAACACAGAACTTGGAACTCCAAAGAGAAGACGAAGCTGATTTTCAGGCTTGTTGTTTTAAGTGTATTTTAGATGGCATTTGAACTACTGATTTGGAATCTTAAACCAATTGAGTCTCTCTTATTTTATGGGTTTATTGTTCAGGAAAAATTCTGAATTAACAGCAGTGGAGACTCTGAAGAGCTGTTTATCCCCCAAATTGGATACAGTATGGTCCACAGCAATCCAAGCTTCCCCATGATGCCCTGCCAATGGGCCTCCTTCCAATTAGGGAGGGCAAATAATCAGCACACCCCTTTAATCCTTGGTGCCTCTTCTCAGAGTGTTCAATGATTGGTCCTGGTTGTGATGATGGCTTTTATGATACTGAGACTTGGCCACTAGAAATTGGATAGAGACAACTAAATGAAACTCATCTCTACAGGCTGCCAAACAGCTGTCAGAGGGCAGCAACTTCCAACGTGGGCTGGATTTTAACTAGTGACCGGTAGGTGAAAGGTTTCACAACCAACAGTTTGAAGCATCCAGTCCCCTTCTATTCTATTAGGAAATAAATATCTTTCCAGTTCGGTAACTGGGAAACATTTTCAGAGCTCCCATGGGCAGTACCTTGCTTCCTTCCAGTTTCCTTATTTTTAAAATTCTGTTTAGCACCAGGCATCAGAATCAGTGCTGCTGCTACAGTCACTTTGGGCAGTGTCCGCCTGTTGCCAGCAAATTAGCTGCTCAGCTTTAAGCATTTTGTTGTCTGCCTTCAAGGAGGCTGATCAGTTATTATAAGACAAGGCCTGCTGAAATATACTTACAGTGAGGCTGATGTCCTGGTGCGGGCAGACTGATGTCAAAGCTGAGCAACAGTTAACAAAGCAACGACAGGGGCACTGCCTAATGCATAAAATATTTTAAAACTAGGAAGTGTTCCACACTAAAGCAATGCTCAGCTCAGGGTATGGTAGCTGCAAGTTTTAAAACCTAAAAGTAATGTTTACAATTGTGATTGAGCTGCAAAATTTGGATCACAAGTGTGTGATGGAGGCATTGGAGCTGGGTTTTTGATCCCTCCCGGTAAAAGCAGAGTCTATGCCCAAACCTCAAGTCTGGACCTCCTTCCCAAATCCAGTCATCCACTGAAATCTGGGGGAAGGTTCCAGCTCTTCTGCAACAGAGAAATTTCCCCCTCTTATATGATTTGGGAACATAACTGTAAGTAAAACCAGACTGAATTAGCCTGGCCGATGTTTGAATCCTGCTGTGTTCCACTGTTAAGTACAGTGGTGCATTCCTTCAGACATTTGGTGTAGGAGAGGTTTCAGGAGAATGAAATCTTTCTTCCCCTTGCATCTCCTCTATGTCCTTTCAAGACTAGTTTAGCTCCAGTCCCAGCTCTGGTACTTTGACTCATTTATATAGATCAATGACTTAATTTAACATACTAAAATCACTTAAAAATCAACAGAAATAGGCCAAGTAGGAAGTATAAAAAATTTAGAAGGCTTTTTGTTGTGTGGCAGGGGAAGAGATGTCGGAAGAGAAAAAGGGTCAGATTCTGCTCTCATTACACCATTTTAAATCCAGAGTGACTCCACTGACTTCAGCCGTTACTATGAATTTATACCAGTATAATGGGAGTGGAATTTGTCCAAGAGAGAGACTCTTGAGTTTATACTAAAGTCATTCTCATCAGTCAACCTGCCCACATGAATATTAGGAAATCAACTCATTTAGACAACTGTGGAGGCAAAGCTGAAATATAATCGTGTTCTTGAATGCAAGTCAATGAAAAATTGGCCAGTGTGCAAATGCTCATTTGTCATATCCCTTGCAACTATACTTTAATTGTTTGCATATTTAAATGCCCAGAATCAACCATAACAAATGTGAAATGTCATGTTGCTGAGAGATTTCCAAAAACAAAAAAGATCTCTGAGGCATGTGGTGAGTTATTGCTGGTGCCTAGTGTTCTCTGCAGAATCACAAAAGGGCAAGGACTGAAAGAAGGACAAATAAATCATCTCTGGTTCAAGTTCCTGTAACTTAAAAGTGGGATATGTTAGCTCAGTGGTCCCCAACCTTTTTTGTCTGGCGCGTGCCAGACGACGAGCCACGGAGGACCGTGGCGGGGGACGAGCATCTGCCGAAATGCCACCGACAAGCAGCGTCATCCAGAGGCGTCGCCGCCGAAATGCCGCCAAAATTCAGCGGCATTTCGGCGGATGCTCGTCCGCCGGCCAGTACACGGGCGCACTTGGTCCCCTGCGTTGGGGACCCCTGTGTTAGGTCATGAGCTAAGTTAAAGAAATATATAGTTTATCCTATTGTATTTGTTTTTAAACTGCCTGTGCATAGAGCTAGATATTAGACTGTACACCTAAAAATTTATTTGTTTCCAATTAGCATATTTGCAAATGTATGTTTTAATTCTGTATGCTGCAAAAATCAGTGTAATTCATTGTTATCTTCATCCCAGGGCTGCTGAGAAACATTACCTTCTCTGTGCCCTTGTCCTCACCTAAGTTGCCATAATAAAGGTGCCAAGTGGTGCTGGTTATGTTGGTTTATTCTTCTTTTGCCCTTTCCTTTTTTCACCCTCCCCCCCACCTCTACCCTTCACTTTCCATTTTGTATCTTAGTGTAGGTGTTCCCACATTCTGTCAGTTGTTAGAATTTCCAGCTACCAGTGTAGTGGGATAAGTGTGTGTTTTGTCAAGCAGTAAGAGGAACTCCAGAGTTCTGGTACTTCAGTGTGGGATTAAACAGTTCGCCTCCAAAGGGTGCCTAATAGAGCTGAGTAAATAATTGATTTTTCAGTGTGGTGGCTGAAACCGAAGGAGGAGAATTTCAAACCAAAACTGATTTTTTTTTTCCCCTTGCTGAAATGAAACACCAAAAAACTTTCCTTCAGGTCAAACAAAATGACAATTCAAAATGAACCATTCTGACTTTTTCAAAATACAAAAAATAATCTAATTTTTTTATTTGGCCAAAACTATTTGCTAAATTTAACACAAACTTGTGAATAATTTTGGTTTCTCCCAAATTACATTTTTCAGCGGAATTTCACCCAGCTCTAGTGCCTACGACGCTCTGGTCTCTTTTGGTTTATACCATCAGTCCATAATTATTTCTATAGAAGAGTAAAGGCTTTTTCCCTCGCCACCATGTGATGGTATAGTGGTGTTGGTGGTGATGTTCTGTTGAACACCATGCATGCTTTTGGCTTTGTACAATGCACAGAAAAATATATGGTCCGTGCTCATATGTGATTCAGTGTGACACTTAATTGTAGCCTGTAGCAATCTTGACTAAAATGGGTATGTTTTGGAATTATCTGTTTTCTGCCTAGATTCCAGATATAGAGCATTGTGGCAAATCTGTTTTTCCCCCAAACAGTGGGCTTGTCTAATGTGCTGCTCTCTAATTGTCCAGGTAGGCTCTGTTAGTACGCTTTAAAAGGTACCTATTTCATGTCATAGTCCTGTTAGTGGCTGGTCCAAACAGAGGATGACAATCTTATCTTGCTGTCAGTTATTCCTTTAGTTCTGTGCTGTGGATCTGAAGGTTCCAGCCGTGCTGCTGACACGTGTAGAGGTCCACATGATGGAATTCGGCAGGGGTCATACACATAAAAGCTTCATTCACTACATAACTCAGATTCATCCCCAGAGCAGATCCATCCTTCGCACTGAGTGAATCAGGGGTCCTGTAAAAAAAATAGTATGAGATCATGTAATTAAAGACTATGCTATAATGCATACACACAAAGGGGCAATATTAATGTTGCAGAGACAACTTTGGAGTTCTTGCTTTTGCAGCCTTAATGCTCTTTTAAGGTATTTTCCATTTTGTGGGGGGAGGGGGGGGGCAGTAATCTACACATACACATAATATGTGAGTGTGTGTATATATGTCTGTATATAATGACCAAACTTAATATTTTGTTTGGAAAGAGATTTCATTTACTTATTATAAGGAAATACTGATAAAAACAGTAAACATTTTCAAACCAGTCAAAACATCTTCATCTATAACGATTATAGCTCGATGACATAAATGACATACAGCAAATAGATAGCGAATGCATATTCCTCTCTATATTCTGCACCTACAGTATATGTGTGTGTGTGTGTGTATATGAATATATATATACACACACACAGTATATAATAAATTGCTGGTACAAGCCAGAGCGTAGCAGTTATAATCTAATGATCAATAAAAAATGTCTCATAATTGCACCGCTAGGTTCCCCCAATGTGGCACATTACTTTATTATAATTTACACCCTGGCCTCCAGCACCACTGTATCTCTCCTGATTGGCTTACTGTTTAATGACTGTGTTTGTAAGACAATTTTCTAATCAGCTATCTGAGCACTCATCAAAAATAAGGCTCTTAATTTTGAAGCAAATCAGTTGGAGGTGCTACATCAGGGATGGTGGTATGGGTTTATTTTTTTAAAGAAAAAAATCAATCATGTTCATTTTATAAAACGATGTATTATAGAAAAATGTTATAAACTCATTAATTGTAGAAAGCTGTTTTTCCCTCAGAAATCTGTATTGTGCCCTTATTAGCACTGGTATTGTCAAATCAAGAACTGATTTGGAGGTGTGAATGAATTAGTATCCTTCAGAGTTTTTTTACTGCATTTAGCAGCTCTGAAATTGACTGATAATTACTTTAAAAAAATAGTTACTGTTCCTATGACATAACAAAAGAATAAAGTAGCTACAGATAAAGTATGAAGAGCAATCAGTTCCTTTTGCTAAGTAATAAAACAAATATAGATTCAAATCTGTAGAGCCTTTCCAAGTTTTACATCTAGATACGAGACAAAAAGTACAATATTTGGAACTGATGTGAGCCTGACTGTTTTAGCTGCCCACCATACTATCTAGAACAGCAAATAATGTATTATTGCTATTAAATAGGCTGATGATTGGAAACACACCCCCAGTTTATAAAAGAAGATCCTATATTAATTCTCTAAATATTTGTAAGATTTTCTATAAAGTATATGGCATATACAGCATACATGGTAATATGGTGCATGACTAAAAAGGTTTTAACAACATGAATTTGGGATGACCTGCATAACTTATGAGCAACTTTACTATTCATGAGTAAGGAACCTATAAAATAAAACCTTTTCAATCCTACCACGTTGTCTTGTATTTTGTATATGCCATATATGTTGCAGAATTAATATTTTATAGATACTTGATTCTATGCTCATTGAAGTAGTGGGCAAATGTCTCACTCACCTTAATCGTGAATGCTTAGGGAATTATGTAGCACTTCTTGGTGTATCCTTCCTCTGCTAAATCCAGATGGTGTGTGAGCCCAGCCAAGAGATTTACATGCGTACTTAACTTGAGGCGCACAAGTAGTACAATGGACTTCAATGGGATTACTCACTGAGTAAAGTTAAACATGTGCATAAATATTCACTGTGTAGATGTTTTATGATGCAGCGTGGCCTGTCAAGCCCATCCCTCTCTCTAAGCTTGAGAGCCTGAGCCACAACATAAAAGCACCATTTGTACAACTAATTTTTGGAGTACTAGTGTCAGCCCTGCTAACATGAGTCTGTTGACCCAGGCTGGAAGGTTCACTCCTAGATGCTGTGTAGACATATCCTGAGAGAGACATAACCTCCAAAATAACCTAAAATAGCTTTTCTGTACATAAAAATGTAATAGTAACTTTAAATCTGTTAATCTCAGGAGTTTCCACGAGTGCTGGGTCCCCCTAATATCTCCTTTCTCTAATGCTGTAAAGCTCCCATTTCTATCTCTGCGAGTTGGCAAGATAACAGACTTTTAAATCATGACCCGTATATTATTTGTTCTGGAATGACAATCATAATTTACATGAGTTCTTCCTAATTTGTCTTTGGATTGTCAGGGCGAAGTATGAAACCATGACTAGGGTTGTGTGAAAAAAGTGTTCTTCAAACATTTTGTTCATAGCTTGTTCATATCCCAATTCTCCAGCTTGTTGACCTATAACTCAACATAAGATCCTATCAATACAGCTGCCATTCAAACATCAAGTAAACTCTCTTATGACAATTTGGTTGACAATGTACTCTGGTACATACGGAGATGTATCTAATCAATTATATTTTGTCTCAAATAGCCAAAAGTAATAGGGTATAGTACCAACCTGCAAATTTGTAAGTAAGAGAACATAACACTTCTGAGTTAAAGAATTACCCATAATAAATTTGAAATTGCTTCTTCCAGCAGCCACACGTTGTGCCTTCATGTGACCTAAAAATGGCCAAACTGTCTATTTTCATATTTGGTAATAAAATTGTTCACTGGGGTTGAAACTTTCTATGCCACTAATACAAATACCCTACATAGTAAAAAGCACTCCTAGCGGAGGGGATGGAAAAGAAGTTTTTTAACATAATGTTATATGCTGGAGTCTCTGAAATATTAACCTGGAGACAAACTAGCCAAAACAAAAATGCATTTTTGTAATGGTAGTTAAAATGAAATATCAAGTTTTCATAATAGAACCGCATAAAATACCAAAAATCTGGAGCAAGTCTTTTAAATAGAGCTTTCTTCCTTCTTTTTCTTAAGAATTGATGTAAAGAGCTGCTGGGAAAAGCCACTTGCAGTGCACAAGAAGTTTTTTGGTTCTGCCAAACTTAAGAAGTATGGTACATATTCTTTGGTGCCACCTACTGGTAATTTATCTAACTATTTTCATATAAAATAATAATAATACCTAGGTCTTATGTGGCACTTTTCATCTGTAGATCTCAAAGCATTTTACAAAGGAGGTCAGTATCCTTATCCCCATTTTACCCATGGGGAAACTGAGACACAGATGGGCTATGACTTGCCTGAGGTCACCCAGCTTAGCAGGCCAGTGGAAGAGCTATTGAGCTAAATAGAGTACTCCTGAAACAGTTCGGACTTCTTTTCCTCCATGGTTCTAAGACTTTCCTCCTCAGCTCTATAAGTCAAAGTCCCAGTCCTGTATCTCTTACTCAGGCAAAATTGACACTGACTTCAATAAAATGAACAGAAACTGACTTCAATGAGTGTTTGGCCTGAGTAAGGAGTGAAGAATGTGGTTTAATGGCTCAAGTATTACTTCAGCTCCCCAGCTAAATTCACCTTGAAAAATTGTGTCCCATTGCAAAAATCAGCTGTTCCTTTGCTCCTGTCTCTCTCAATCTTCGATTTACATGGTTCTGATTCCTGGCTGCTCCAATCAGTCTTGTTTTCACACCACTTCTTTCTGGCTCTTGTTGTTAACTGTGTGATGCACAGCCATTTGATTCTCAAAAGGACAGATGTGAGCCATTGTTCAGTACATATTCACGTTTGCTATAATTGGAAATAATCTTTTAAAAAAATATCTAAAATTTGAAGTTAGGAATCGTTCTATGCAGTACCTCTTGCAGGTTCACTGGGGCAGTACTGCATGTAAGTGACCTACCAAGGGGAATCTGGTAATTAAATTACAAATTCAAAATCCCTTCCAGAGTTATGTTTAAAGGTTAATATTGTTGAATGATCCCTTGGATGTAAGTAAGCATGTTTTTCGTGCTGTGTTAGATACTGTGTTTAGATAATGCTTCACAGTATCTGTAGGGTAGGCGGGGGGGGAAAGATCATTGTTTAACATACAGTGCCATCTACAGAATAGGCCAGGCAGTCTGAAAGTACTTTATATCCTCTGTTTGTTTGTTTGTTTTTTTGTCGCAGTACAGATTACACCTGTGGTCACAATATATCATGAATGTGCACAGTCAGAAAATGGATCATAAGCGTAACCATAGCAGATAAATGCTAAATTAGAATCTAAGGATGAAATGAGTGTGTCGGTGCACAGAAATATATTGAGGAAACTCCTTTTATACTGTAGTGAAACAGAAAGAAAGTGCACTCATTGTTTTAATGCACTATGGTACCTCCTTACAGGGTAAAATTTTCCCCTTTGTAAAGGCAGACCCATGCTAAGCTGAGTTGCTCTAGTGTTTTAAGTGTAGAAGTACCCTAAATCTTCACCTATGTGTGTTCCTCTTTGGCTCGAACAGTTTGCTAATATTCAGGGCCTTGCCAAGTTGTGTCCCAAGCTGTAGAACCCTGTGAGGTGGGAGGGGTCCCAGAGCTCAGGCCCAGGCCTGAAAGTCTACAGAGCAATGAAACAGCCCCCGAGCCCAAGCCCCGCAAGCTTGAGTTGGGTGGCACAGGCCAGCCGTGGGTATTTTTTTTGCTGTGTAGACATACCCTTATTCTCCCTGTCCTTGCTCAGGCCTGCCAAGCCTTGGCCATGGCTTCCATTGTTTCCAGCTGGGATTCTGTAAAAGGGGCTTAATTGCTCCTCTCATTTAGCCCTGAATGAAGAGTACTTAGGACACTCATTGGCTTTAATGAGGTCTGTTGTATAAAGATGGAAGACCCAGTTGATGTCAGTCGTTAACACCTTCCAGTGTAAGACATGGATCTAGTCATCCAAATACCTTGCACAGGGGTATGAAGGAATTAGCAGGTGTAACTCATGCCTGTTTGGTGTAGTGCTCTGTCCCTCTCTAGTGGCACCTAGGCCATCTAGAGATTGATGAATCTGTTACAGCCTCAGCTAAGAGCCATGTGGTGTTTAGCTCATGCAGTAGAGGCTCATGCATTTAGGTCCAAAGGTTCCCAGGTTCAATCCTGCCCACCAACAACCAGGGTCTGTCAGCATTATATAGGAACTTATCTAGGTTGGTGTAGCAGCCACAGAGTGGGAATTGCAGTGCAGCCTTGTGGGCCTCTCTGTTGATTGGGGAGTTGGATTATGGTTCCTACAAAGCCCCATGAAGTTGTTCACAAAAATCCTGGGGCAGAAGGCTGAATTACACCCATAGTCCACTTATTCTGGAAAAATACATAGATGAATAACCACTTCACTTTCAAGGTTTCACTGTTTACTTGGTATAGCAAAAATCCTATTGCAAGCTAGCAAAGAGAGTCATGGTCGTTGGAAAAGTAGGACTCCACCCTTTCCAGTGATGATGTCAGGAATCAGGGCCTGCAGCACAGCCAGTCTCTGAGCAATCTAACAGCAGCAGTAGGTTGCCTCCTTGGTTGGACAAGTCAGCAGACCAGCTCTTAAGCCCTGCAGCAGCCATAGTTCAGCAGCTGCTCAAAGCATTCACCCATAGCTATGATAGCTTCTGTGCTTGCGTTTGCCAGCTTTGCTCCTACTTTGCCCTGTCCAGGTAGCCCAGTGCTGACCCTTGGCTTTGAGTCCTGACTTCTGATTTCAGCTCTGAAACTGGGCTCCGTTTCCTGACTACCAGCTCTTGCTCTAACACTAGGGCTGACTCCTGCTCTTAACCCGGGCATGACCGCTCCAATGTCCCAGTCATTGACAGATAAAATGCTTCTATTTCTAGCCTTCCACGGTTGCAAGACAGCAGACTTAAGCTGTCGCTAGTCCAAGGGTCAGTATTACACATCAGGCCAGTGTAGTTGGGAAAGGAGGATGGGAAGGATGCTACAGTTGAGGGAAAGTGAGAAATATTTTTATGGTGGGTTGTTTTGTTTTGTTTTTTAAATGATGCGTGTTAGACGTAGCACAGAGGTTTGAAATAGTAGTAGTACCAGCAGAGCTGGATCAGTGGGCTTAGTGCCTAGGAGATGGTTGAAGTTTCATGCCAAGTGCAGTTTATCACATGGATATCACTGCTTGTGAGAGAGTGGGGGTATGTATATGTAAATTAACACTATTTTTTTTAATGTATATTAAACCTGAAAAGGGACAGAAATATGAGTTAACAGAGCTCCACAGAATGTTAAAATAATTATGTTGCAGTTATGCTCAACATTTCCATCTTTAAATAAAGTGGTTTTGAACTGCTGAAGTATGGCAGTTACTGCAGACTGTGATTAGATAAATGGATGCAAATGGTAATTGTAACTGATGAGTGATTGATGATGGCTTTATATGTTTGCCATTATATAACCTTGTAACTAGTTTCTTCCATAGCAAGGATGGAACCTGTAAGCAACAAGCTGATGCACAGACATCGACTTTCATTTTTCTGGGTGGGTTCTCCATCCTGGCTCTGCCCTGAGGCCTGGCTCCCACTCTGCCCCTTCCCCCAAGGCCCCACCCTCGTTCCACCTCTTCCTGCCCTCACTCCGCCCCTCCCCGAGCACATCCTGCCCTTGCTCCACCTCTTCCTGCCCTTTTTCTCCCCAGCGTCTCCCGCTTGCCGTCAAACGGACTGATCAGCGGGCGCCACTGAACAGCTGATTGATGGCTGGTGGGCGCTGAACACCCACAATTTTTTTTTGTGGGTGTTCCAGCCCCGGAGCACCCACGGAGTTGGCACCTATGAGCTGATGTACCAAATTTGAATTCAAACCACAACTTTTAAACAGCATATGGGATCTAGAATATAATTCTGGGGTATGCACAGGGATGTTGCATGATTGATTGATTAACTTTGCCATCGCTGTCAACATGCCTGGTACCAAGATAAGTCTCAGACAATGGACACAAGAGGAGCTGGGAAGTAGGTTCAGCAGAAGGAAACAATTAAAAGTTTGACATAGCGTGTGGAGACTTTAAGCCCAGCCGAGCTTCAGTAAATTGTGTGTACTGGGGGAGCCAGCCCATCCATTATTTAGGGGGGAAGAAAGAGGGGAACCCAACCATCTCTTATCACTCTTCAGTGATCTCTCATATTTTATATTTATTTCCTTACTTTCCAATGTTTTGTGTTGCTTTGTTGGAGTATATTACTTACTTCAGGCAGTAAGAGTGGTGAGACCTGTAAGAAATTTAAAATGTAATGCTTAGGGCTGTATGAGAGCATGCAGTAGAGTTCCCATTATATGAGCCACTTGAGCACTACCAAGTGTGTTTTGATAATTGGAAGCTGATGGAACAAGATGAGCAAGCAGTTCCTTAGAAAGGGAGGCTTGGATGATGGGGGCTCATGTAATCAGGGTTATACTATAATTTCATTCGATTTGCCTCTTGCCAATTACTTGACAATCACTACAACAATATTTGGTAACTAGATTAATTGAAAGAGTTTGTATTGCAGCAGATTGGATTCAACATTGGCTCTTGGTATTGTATAAATAACTCAGTTATTAATTACAAGGTAGCTTTTCTTTGTACATAAACTATTCACTGGAAACTTTAATAAACAGAATATTACCAAAGACAACCATAGAATTGTTACAGCTCTATATGTATTTGCTCTATACGCTCTGTTTCTTGACATCAGTTTATCTACAGTGCTGAAATCTAACTTACTTTCACTGTGTCATTGCAGTACTGAAAATAAACTTGCCTGTGCATATCTTATGTGCCTGTTCTTGTGTCTGTATAAGAGAAGTGGATTAGGTTATATTTTGTTGACCTTTAAGATGCAAGTGAAATGGTAGCCCTGTTTCTTTACACTTCAAAGTACTGCCAGTCTATTGTCTGCATTAACCTTTGTGAGCACCCTTGATGCGATTGTTACACATAGCAGCAGCAAAACAGATGCCAGAGTTAATAGAAAAGGGATAAATTGGACGTATTATGCAGAATAACTTATCTAAATACATTCTTCTTAGAAACTAGGAAAAGGGTATTTTGTATGTATTTAAGAGTTAGATGGTCTGTGAATCCTGTAATTTGCTTAGCCAAATAAAACTTCAAAACAGATGGTTTCTAAATTTGGGGAAAATAACCATTTCAGTATTTTCGCTCTGTGCAATCTGCTGTTATGTTTTAGTATGGGAATTATTTGAAAATTAAACGGGGAAAATAAAATTGGGAACTGCTAATTGCAAGAACATAGTTTTTTATTATGTGCTAGGGTTTAACCTAAGATTTGTTTATGCTCTGATTTAGTGTTCCTTGCTTACAACGTGCATAAACACTAGCAAATCAGTTAGTCGGAGTCACCAGTGTATTTAGCTCCCAGCTGCATTCACTAATAAAAGGAAGAATGACAAGTTTCCTCCTTACTGCGTCTCTGCAGAGGAGGAAGTGGAGATGCATAAAGAAATGATTTATTGCACTTAAATAGCACCTGCCATCTAATGATCTATAAGCACTTTACGAATGTTAATACATTTGTTAACCTGACAACATCTGTGTGGTAGGAAAAATACTATATTCTTGTGACAGGGTTTAGGATACAATCCAGACCAGCAAGGGGCTGTGTTTCCACTTGCCCTGCAACCCTGAGTGCCATTACAGTGCTTTGCTGCTGTAGCTCCCAGTGTGGGACACTTACCGCCACTGTGCAAGCACGCAGGTTACTCCCTGAGTGTCAGCATGCTATGCAGCCAGCCCTGGTTTAGCTATTGTGACCCCAGCAGCCTGGCTACAGCCCCACTCTGGCTTCCAGCAACCTTGGTTACAACCAGCAAGGTGACTGTGACCCCAACACACTCGCAGTCCTGAATTTTGGGGAAACCATGTGCTCAGCAGTGTCCAGCCCTCTCCTGGACAGTTCAGAGAAATAATAAATTTCATTTCTACTTCTGCTGACACAAAAGCACATTGCAGCTTATTTATTTAACTGTGGTAAATACATCCTTCACCTTAAATACAGCACCGTGTTGGTTTATAGTAAAAAAAAAATCTGTTTTTCTTAATAAATGTAAGAAATGCCAAGTAAAAGGAATAAAGTTAGAAAATGTTACAAGAAACTATAGGTGAAAACGTGCATCTAAAAGTGTAAAACTTAACATAGCAAGGTACTCTCTTTGTTCAAGATGTGTGTGTGTGGGGGGGTGGTCCTCATCGATATTCTCCTCCCAGAGACTTCAGCCTCTTTTGGTTGAAGGACCCATCTTTCTCAGTTTGCAAGAGTGCTCTTCCCTTGTCTGTCTAGTAATGGATGCCAAAGATGGCTTCTGTCTTTGCTTATATCTTCCATAGGTCAATGACCTTGCTTCAAGAGACAGGATGACTTCATGCTGTTCTTCCCTTCCCATGGGCTTCTGAACCCCCTGTATGATTTCTATGTAAATGGAGCTTTCATTTTTGTTTTGGTCACACCTTGCTTAATTTCTTTGGAGACAGGTAGATAGCTGTGATGTTCCCTCATGGCTGGGAGAGACCTGTTTCTCCCTTTGTTTGGGTCACAGACTGTAAAGCATAATATTAAAGAGTATTCCTCATTCCTTATGTAGTATTAATACATACAATTCACAATGATATTAACCACTAGTATAGCACAGGCTTTCACAAAAGACCCAGCTCAATACTCGTTAATAATATAGTAATATTGTATACAATCAGTTGATTGAATTGCTTATCACTTGAGGTTCAGCCCCTTCTCCCCCCCCCCCATGTTTATAGACCAGTAAACCTTTGAAATGTATTCTTTGAAAAGTAAAACCCATACTAAGCTTCTCTCTCATGCTGGGTGTAGACACCCTGCTGTCATCTCCCACACTTGTTGGCTTGATAGCTTTGTTTACCTCCTATGTAAAAATGGACCTGCATTGTCTCTGCCTGGCAACTTAGCAGCTCAGAGAATCAAATACACATTTCTTTATCTAAGACTGTGCTTATACATTGCTTACCAAAGACATTTTAAGAGTATAGTTCTAGTGCATATTCATAACTTTTTGTACACGCTTATGCATACACAATGCAAGAATATTCATGATCAGTGAGTTATTAGTTTTCCAATGATATCTTACATGTCACCTTTTAGATACAGATTACAAGTGTGTTAAGTGTAGTGAGTATGTTAGGCATGACAAGAGCTGCTGACAGAGTAGTGAACCACAAATGGGCTCTGTGTCACGATTCCCGTTCTACAGAATAGGAAATTGAGGCACGGGGGGCTTAGCTTGCTAAAAGTCACATGTGAAGTTTGTGGACAAACTGGGAATCCAGCCTGGGTCTTTTAACTCCCAAACATGTGTCTGAGCTAAATAATCATCTTTTTTTTTTTTCTGGAAAGAAAGAAAATAGAACAAGGAAATTGATTGTTTCACTTTTAATAAACCCAGTTTATTATTTTGAAAATGTCTGAGTTTTTACTACCACTGTCGCTTTATTTTCATAATAGATGGCTAAATTCTGCTCCGTTACACTTATGCACCCTCATTGCACTTAGATGTTACATAGGTGTAACCATGAGTAGAAATTTAATTCAAAGTCTCATAAAATTGGTCCCAGGGTCAACATCCTGTTGATATTTAATTGCCAGTGTAACTGTTATTTTTAGTAACGTTAACCAGGAGATGAGGTAGCTGTCTTGGAAAGTGAATATCTGTAGTATTGTCAACTCATGATTTTATTTTTTTAAAGCAACAGGATTTCCGAGGGTGCTGGAGTGCATCTTGCATTCTTCCCTCCATGCTCCCTGCTCTCACAAGGGGGGAGGAGGGAGCAAAAAGCCCAGTAACTTAGTGCAGCTCTGCTCTCTCTTCTACCCCTTCACCCCTCATGAGAGAAACGGACAGGACAGTGTATCTACTGCAGCACCCCTCCTGGCAGGGCTGTCCTTAGGCATACACAGAATATGCAACTGCGTAGGGCACAAATTGCCCCATATTTCATGGTGCCCTACGCACAGGGCCGGCGCAACCCATTAGGCGACCTAGGCGGTCGCCTAGGGCGCTGCTATTTTGGGGGCGCCTGCGCCCTGGCTGCCCGTTGAAATTTGGGGGCGGGACCTTCCGCCGCCACTGTTGGGGGTGGCATTTCGGGGGCGGGACCTTCTGCCGCCTAGGGCGCAGGAAGAGCTGGCGCCGCTACTGCCTACGCAGCTGCATGGTTTGTATGCGGCAGCATCAGCTGGCTCCCCGTGTGTTCCTAGGGGGGTGCGGGGCCTGGGAGAACTCCCTCCACCCCTTCTCCCAAGCCCCTTCCCTCAGAGATGGATGCGGCCCAGAGGATTAGCAGGGCAGCCTGGCGATGGCAGCAGGGTCAGACCTACCCCTGCACTCACTGGTGGTGGCAGGAAGCAGAGCAACCCAGCCCCAGCCTGCTCCACGCGCTCCACTCTGCTGGCTCCCTGCTGTATCGCTCTGCTTCCCGCCACCGGTGGTGAGTGCGGGGTGGGGGGGCGGATCCCTTCCCCCAAGACCCCTCCCCCGAGGGGGGGAGAGCAGGTGCTCGGGCTGCATAGGGCACCATAATTGGTAGGGATGGCCTTGCCTCCTGGGACAGGACAGGACAGTTGTGGGAGGGGAGGTGTAGAGCCCCTGGAGCTGCCCTTCCCAGACTAAGAAGGGGAAGGGAGACCCTGCAGCAGCCCCCTCAGGACTGGGAGTGGGGGTAAAGAACCACAGGAGGAGTGGGGGAGTGAGCTGTGGGGGGTAGGGAGCTGAACTGATCTTACCCAATAAATTTTGGGGGAGTGGGCAGCACTTATTATCACACACAATGGGGGTAGGAAGGGGGTGTTTAAAAAATCAAAATGCAGATCAAAATATATAATTTTTTGTAATTTCATTTTTTCCCCGGCTGGTGACTTTTGATCTCAGTAACAGATCCTCAGTGTTTCCATGTGGGGTGTGAATTCACAGACTTAGACATCTAGAAAATCTTAACATCTCTAGACTCTTCTCCTGCCAATGCAGGATTGTATTCTACAAAATATTATCTGGGGCACATTCTTAGCTGTTGTAAATTGTCATAATCCATTGACAGTTTATACCACCTTGAGGGTCTGTGCCCTAGTGTTTTGGCCAGCCTGGTTTTAAATGTTCCAAACAATCAGGCATTTGCACCTGTGCTTAGGAGACTATTCCAGAGCCTAATCCTAATAGGAAGAATTGCCTGATTATTCTATCTAAATTTACCCATTTTTAAATTGGGCCAGTATGATCACTGATTCCCTTCCACAGATTGAGGGCTAATAAGTTGTCAGGTTAGACTCATCTCTGAATGTAGCCCCTCTGATGTACTCTCTCTCTGCTGGCCTTTGAGAATCATTTTATGGGAAGTGTGAGAGTAGCAGGACATATGAACACACAAGACCCAAGTCCAGTGCATGTTGCGTTTAGGGATTTTTTTTATGAGCCCGCTTTAGGGTTTGGAAAAAAGGCATGTGGAAAAATTCCATAAGCCCCTTTGTAGCTCATAGCCAGGGACGGTGCTATGTATTTTGCCGCCCCAAGCACGGCAGTCAGGCGGCTTTCGGCGGCATGCCTGTGGGAGGTCCGCCGGTCCCGCGCCTTCGGCGTACCCGCTGCTGAATTGCCGCCGAAACCGCGGGACCGGTGAACATCCCGCAGGCATGCCGCCGAAGGCAGCCTAACTGCCGCCCTCACAGCGACCGGCAGGCCGCCCCCTGCGGCTTGCCGCCCCAGGCACGCGCTTGGTGTGCTGGTGCCTGGAGCTGCCCCTGCTCATAGCACCACCTAAAATGAAAAGGCAAAACTGTAGTGTAGTGTTAGCTCATTAGATGAAACAGTTTTCAATATTGTTGTTACTCTATAAACTCTTTGGTGTCCTGGAAACACACTAGCAGCTGGTAGTACCCTAAGGAGTCAGAATTCTGACTGCAGCCATTTTCTCTTTGTGACTTTTATGCCACCCCCAAACATTTTCACTAGGGTAATAGGGGACAGGGAGGGAAAGAAAAGGGGGTTGCACATGCTAATGACAGAGTTTGACATTGACAGAGTATATAATAATCGGAGAGAAATATGTCTGCTGACTGCCGCTGAAGTATTTTCTTACTTGATTTATTCTTTTTATGTTCAGTTGGGCCATTGTAGGATAATTAGAAGTTCAAGATCTTTTTTTATTCCTTGAATTGTTCTGCCAGGAGCTAAAACATTGCACTTTTGATTTTAGAACAGGTCATTTGATTTACTTATAAGGGAATGGAGATACATGAAAAGTAATGTATGAGGTAGAGGGCAAAGAATTACATGACATCAACTGGACGAAGCCCCCCAAGGATGTCAAAGGTCCCTATAAATGGATCTGCCCTTTCCCTCTTAACTGATTTTTCAATCAGACGTCTTGAAATATAACGGAATCAATGCAGGGAATAGTTCAAGCAATATGAATAAATAATACATACCCTTGTAACAGATACAACTTGAGTACATGGGGAACTTGTTCATGTACTATATTATAAAGAAAACATCTGAGTAGTCAATACTTTATCTTGTTTTGGCTTCTGCTCTCGGACCTGTGTAGCCTTGTGTCATTATTCAGAGTCGATGAATGTTTATAAGGGTAGCAGAACCATTTTTGCCAGTTTTGTGTATATACCTGGATGTATATTTGGAAAAATTGTACACAGTTCTGCTCTACTACCTGCAATACAGTGCAGGTCAGTGGAGCAGTGTGGGTATAGCCGAGAGCGAACGTAAACCAGTGTGTATAAATCCAGGTGAGGAAGAATTTCTTCATTCCATTCAGATAAACCAAAGCATCAAAAAATAATCAAAGGAACTGTCTTTATAAATCAGGGGATAAAATCGCATTATTTTAAAAATTTGGCATTGCATACTTTCTAGTACCTGAGACTTGCACCTGCTAACTTCGGCTTGTTCACGTCATTTCAGAATAAAATGATTATAAACTTTATGCAGGCTGAAAGAAGTAGAATGCAAAAGTCAGCCTTTTGAAGGCATCCACTGACAGCAGACATCTGAGAAGCTGTGAAAGAGGAAAGGCCCTCTCACAGTACTATTTTATCCAGTCCAAACTCTCCATGGGTGTTCATTGTATTGACCTCGTTCTGGTAGGGTGTTCAAAGACATTATCTTTAACTGTTGAAACCAGGTCCCCTTGGTAGAGTATAGGAGTGTAGCATCATCAATGAACTGGCTCGATGGTTTGGTCCAAGTTTTTTCCTCTGTAATAAATTGAAAGCCTGGTGGGAACAGATGACATTGAAGCCAACATCCCCAACGGTTGACGAGTTAATGTATGGTATTGGCAATGAGGGTCTAAGTTTCTAAGCTGCTTATTCCCTTCAGCAAAAGAAAAAATGTGCCATTGTTTCTTGTCTGGGAAAGAAAAAAATACATGAAACTATTTAGTATTTTAGTTCTTAGGTCTTGTCAGATTAAGTACAGATTGGTACAGTATGATTCAAATATATAGCTCCTGATGCAGCCTAGACACAATAGTTCAGTCTCCACTGTCACTAATCTGGTTGGGAGTAACAGCCACAGTAATTATTTCATGTGAACTTCAGAACTGCCAGCACCAAAGAAATGGACCAGTTGCTTTTCTGAATGCAAAAGGAAGGAAATCATATTACCCTAGACATTCCTGTATTGATAGCTGTCTTGTGTAGTCTCATACGGTAAGATTAGCTTTTGTAACAAAACAATAAGTACAATTATCCTACTCTGTGTACCTAACGTTTGAGAACAGATGCACTGCGTTTTATCAATTCATAATTCAGTGTATGCCTCTGAAACCTTAGTTAAAATGGCACTACTTATCAATGATTACTGCTGTAAATATCCATTTCTTCTGGAACTTAAACAAAATGCAGACTACATAGTCAGCAGGGGACATTCCGTGAAATTGAAAGGTAGAAAATTGAAAACTGATAAGAGAAAACAATTTTATACAATGTGTGATTTGCCTTTGGAATTCATTGCTGAAAGATGTTATTGAGGCCTGGAGCTTAGCAGGAATCCAAGACTACTGTATAGTCATATGGGTAATGAGACCATCCAGAGTTAAAATAGTAAATATTTTAAAAAGTCTTTGGCATATAAACATTTGTTTCATAGCATGTAACAACCCTGTAGGGGATTAGGAGGAAACTTTCCCTGGAGGTAAGTTATCCCATAACTGCCTAATACAGGGTTTCTTGCGAAATATCCTCACACCTTCTATGGGTCATCTCGATTATCACTTCAAAGGTTTTTTTCTTTCTCCTGCTGATGATATCTCATCTCAATTGATTGGCCTCTTACAGTTGGTATGGCTACTCCCACCTTTTCATGTTCTCTGTATGTATAAATATCTTCTTTCTGTGGGTTCCATTCTATGCATCCGATGAAGTGGGTTTTAGCCCACGAAAGCTTATGCTCAAATAAATTTGTTAGTCTCTAAGGTGCCACGAGTACTCCTGTTCTTTTTGCGGATACAGACTAACACGGTTGCTACTCTGAAACCTGTCAGAAACAGGAGCAGATGGACCACTGATCAGCATGTCAGTTTCTCCATCCCATCACCAACTCTGGTTTGGATTGTGCTTGCCCTGCTATCCATTTGTGTGCACTATTACCCAGGTTTTGCATGCTAATTGGGTAATTGTATATGCAAATGTGCAGTGAAACTCTGCCTACTAAAGATTTGACCCATAAAATCCTGTTCTAAAAGTAATAGTAAACTCGGCATCTTCTTTTATAGACAGAAATCAATTTAAAAAGAAATAACTCTGCGTATAATTTAGCATCGTAATTTTGGTTTATATGTGTTTAATAGGTCTAATAATGCTTACCTGCTGAATCTCACAGGAGCATTTGGCAGCTTAAATAATTAATAAAGGACGTTGAGATTGTGGGATGCAAAGGAACTTTATAAGCACAAAGTGTTGTTACTGTTTTATTAAATAATTTAGAATAAAGCATGGTATCTCCTGAACTCGGGAATGCTCTTCAGCAATTCTGCCATAATTTTATTCCCACATAAAGTTTGCCTCATTTTCCCATGATTTTCTCCTTTTATAAACTGGATTCTTAACAGTATTCATTATTTCCCATAAAATATCTAAGTTTTGAAAACATTTGACTCAGACCAACTTTTAAGGTGAATTAAATAAAATGGTTTAAATCTCATTTTTAAAATCCTCCTTAGCAATCCTCATAGAGCAACCAGAAGTGTTTGTAAAATTGTTTGTATATCCTCATGTACTCGGGGCAATCTCAATCACTTGTATGACAATATCAGTAATACAATACACTTTGTGCAATACAGTATTTGGGACAACTTCTCAGCTGGTGAGAAGATTTTAAGAGCTTTTGTGGCGCAGGGCCTTGGGGTCTGGCAGTGATTTATATTTCGTAGCAGAAGATGAGTTGGGCAATAACTTGTTTCAGGACAGAAAGCTTTGGTGGTATTTTTGTTGGTTTTGGGTTGTTTCGTTTTTTAAGAAGTTACATGTCTGTGTTCAACAGAAATGGAAACTGGATGTATGCAGCAGGAGAGATGGTATCAAAGTTAGGTCGTTAAGCATTTGAAAGACAACTGTTAGTTGATGTTAAAGGGTCTGTGCATACTCTCTGGCTCAGGTGTTAAACTCAGCAGAGCCCAGGGCTGCCCTTCGGGGCTAGTTCCACCTGGAGAAAGTCCCCACCTTGGGTGGGCACAGAGGGAACTTCAGTGAAGGTCTCTCCCCAGCACAGACCCTGCTAGGGAAGGAGCAGCTTCCCAGATCACAATGGATGCTGCAGTTTCTTGTATTTTACACATTATTTACATCCGAGAGCTACACAGTATCTGATTCTTTCATAAAGATGTTTTGTTCCACAGGAAACAAATAAACTACTCTCTAATCAGACAGGGTGGAGTTACCCATCACACATGTCGTAAGATTAGTTAAAAAAGCAGCAGAATTATGCCTGAAAGGGCAGTTGGTCCTTTTTGGGGATTATACATATTATCTCTTTGCATATAAACCTGTGTTTGACTTCAATATATATATATTTTGATCAAGAGAGAATTTATGGGTCAGCATTTTCTTCTTCAGAAGCTAACCATTGTCAAAATGAAAACTCCCTGTTTGACAGTTGAGGAATGAGTCATTGACTTGATCAGCATGTCTCACATGTGACCAAGGGTGTTTGAGAGCTGAGGCGCTCCTAGAGGGCTCAGTCATGTACAGAAAGGGACATGACAGTTCTTCAGATTGTTTGTAAACTTAACTTTCGTCAAGCCAAGCATAAAAAATTAATAAGGGGTGGGGGGAACTTCAGGACTGTGACATTTGTAAAAAGCACCATTTGCAACACTAGACTCGAGTTCCCTTCACACAGGGAAATCTCCCAGTAGCAGCAAATGGAGTGACTTGCGCAGATGGGAGAGAGCATAGGCCCTATTGTTTGCAAAGTGCTTTGAATATAAAAAGCATCTCATGAGTGCTGCTATTAATAATTGCATGTTACAATGAATATCAATTTGCTGTGTTCTTAGTGGTTTGAATGCTCTCACTGAGGTTTAACACCATAATAGAAACATAATGGGTGTTACGTTCTTGTTAATTTTCAACTGTGCTTTAGGTAAGAGGCAATGTGGTCCAGTGGATAGGGCACTGGATTGAGACCCAGCTCTGTCTCTGGGTGACCCGAGGCAAGTCACTTCCCTCCCCGTGCCTTAGTTTCCCCATCTGTGAAATGGGGATAATGATACTGACCTCGGTAAATCTACTGATGAAAAGAGCTTTATAAGAGCTAGGTATTATTATACCTGGCTGTGCCACCAACCTGCTGTGTGAGATCTTGGACAAGCCAGTGTATCTCTTTGTGTCTTTGTTTCCCATCCCTTCTTTTAACGTACTTTTCTGTTTTGATCCTAAGCCCGTCAGGACAGGGACTGTTGTTTACCATGTGTCTGTACAGTACCTAGCACAATGAGGGCCTCGAGGCACTACTGTAATACTAATTGTGACAGATGTGAGACCTTAGGAGTTGGGAGACTTCACAAACTAGTCTATTGAGATGTGACAGATATTATGGGCACATGCAATATCTTTGAGACTGCTATATCTATAAATGTTAGATGCACCTTTGTGAGCTAGGGATTGTATTCTGATTCTATGTGGGAGAGGTACAACTAACTGGAACTAAAATCAGTGAGAGGTAATTACTGCAAATCCCTAGACAAGTAAACAACCCTGGGGGATGGGGAGAGCATATACTGAGTTTGACCAGGTTCAAGAGGCCCAGCAGACAAAGAACAGGGCTTTGCTATAAAGGGCCAGCCTGAACTGACTCGTAGACCCTCACTTGATCGACAAACTGACATGAGACTTTCACCAAGAGAGCAAAACCTTGCTAGAAGGGTTTGAAGGACTTTGAAACCTCCATATGGAGGATGGATAACACCTGAAAAAACTTAGCATGTGGGTAGACTGTTTGTTGTTTTATTATATGTTTTTTTCTTGGTAATACTTTGTCCAAAATAAATGTACCGTGCTTTGTGAAAGTTGGCTGCTCACTGATAAACCCTGTCAGAGTTGCCAACCTTCCAGGATTGTCCTGGACTCTCCAGGAATTAGATTGTCATGTGACAAAACCTCTAGGAATACATCCAATCAAAATTGGCGACCCTAGTCAGAGCCCCTGGGAGCGAGCAGAACTGGATTCAAGTCAGACCCACTGTGTTAAGCTCAGTAAATTGCAAGGGAGCTGCAACCCTAAAACTCTGCCCTGTAGGGAGATGACAGCTGGAAGCCTGAAACCTAACAGGGCAATATTGAGGAAACACTGGAGGGAGCAGAGATGCAATTAACCCCTGAACAGTGCCACTAATAAATAATAACTTAAGTTGATGGGTAATAAATGTATAAATCTTCTAAGGTCCCAGTCCTGTAAACAATCATATACTTATACTATCATATAAGTAGTCCTGCTATGTATAATAGGAGCAACTTTAACATGTTGAATTTCTTGATTTTTGACTAGACCTGTATGGATAACTGTTTGGTTCACTGGCAGTTCTGAAAAATTGTGGGGGGAGAGAACTTTAGCTCGGCTAGAACTGAAACTGAATATTTTTTGGAATTTTCAGCAAATTGAAAAAATTGTTTTGATTTAAGGCATTTTTAACTTAAAAGGAAAGGAAAGGCATGGCTAGAGTCATAAAACAGCAGATGGTGTCCCCCTGATACTCAGTAGCCCAGGCACTCACCTGGGATATGGGAGAACCTGGTTTAAATTTCTGCTTTGGAGCAGGGCCTTGAACCAAGGTCTTCCCCATAGCACCTGAGTATTCAAACCACCGGCTAGTAGCCAGTTTGGAGTAGGTCTCTCAATTTCTCCTGTTGAATCTGTTCTATTTACTTGACTAGTCATTGGGAGAGAATGAGACTGACTCCAGTCTGGTGTTTAGGGTACTCATCTAGGAGGGACAGCTGGTTCAAGTCCCTGCTCCAGTGACTGCATTCTCATCGCTGTTGTTTGAAGCTTAGCACAGAGCATATTGCTCATTAGCAGCTGTTTACACAACATGTTTGAAATTTGGAGTCAATTCTCTTCAATATTAGTAGCACCAAAGTCATTAGATTCTCACCCACTCTGGGGTTTCAGTTGTCAGCAATGCATTCTGGGGCATGACTACCAAGAAAGCTCAAGAATACAGCTAAAACTGAAGCGGTAAGACTCGGTGGACAGGCTGCTGGCTTCCACCACCTAGCTGAAGAGCCCATTCAACAGACCTGTCACAACAGGGCAGGAAAAGGAGCACGTTGCCCAGCCTTCCTCTGTAGAGCACATGCAACCAAGTAGAAAATGGGTCACCCAGCATTTCCCCAGGAGCAAGAGATCATCAAAGGAGTGGTGTAAGAGTGCACAGGATTGCAGAAGGGATACCTCAAAAGGATCAAATAAGTATCCAAACTGAATTTCTAAATCATTTGAAGTTGGCCCTTTTCTGGTCTGTAGCTCTTTTTACCATTGTACCTAAGTGCTCTAAACACTTAAAATTCTCTGTGAGAAGACTGTAACACAAATAATATTACTTCTTCACGGGATGGTCCCTATATGGATTCCAAACGTCGGTGTGCATGCGTGCCATGCACCGGAGCCAGAATGATTCATATCAATGTTCCTTGACCTGCACGTGCATCATGCGTTGTCCTCTTGTCCATACTCAAGGCTACGAGAGGCTGTCTGGGTCAACTCTGCTCCAGTTCCCTTTTACTGCTGCATGGCCTGAGTCAGAACCTCTGTTCCTTCATACTCTTAGTCTCACTAAAATAATGATTTGTCCATTCTTTTTTCCTTGTACATAGTTCTTGATAGTATTTTTTTTCTTGTTTTTGGAGTGTAATTCATTAGGTTCATTCTCTTCCGGAGTTTGTCCCCTGTCCCTGGGAATTATGCCACACCAAGTCAGCTTCAAAAGATGTGCAAACACTCCTCTGTGAGCAGCGAGCACCAGTGGTGTTTGTACTGTCTCAGCGAAGCCTACGTCATCACTCGCTGCACCATCTGCCTCTCGTTCCAACCCCACACGCAGGAAACTAGGGAACTTCGTCTACGCAAGTTCCTCATGGAAGAGGCTGTGCACCTATGTATGCAATTGGATCCGGGACTGGTGGAACTGCTGGAGCGGTGTCCATCAACATCCATCAGTGCCCCTCTATCTACCTCCTGGGCACTGGCTCCATTGCTACCGCAGAGGTCCAACAAGTCCCACCATGAACATAGGAAGCATGACCGTGGGCACAAGGATAGGTCCCCGTCCGAGGCTGCCCATAAATGCAGCATTGCTTCTCTGAGCCGAGCCAGGTCAGGTGAGAAGTCGTGTGTTGACCCAGCTGCTCCAGCTCCCAAAAATCCTGGACGGAGGGCAAGGAGAAGCACAGGCATGATCCACGGTACCCTCACCAGCTCTGTCACTGCTCCAGTACTGCCACGTGCACCATCGACACCATCATCACCACCTGGCCCCTCCAGTTTGCCACACATGGTCCCCTGCATGCCGGGCCACCTGGAACTGCTGTTGCTCACTGAGGAGCTTCTGCTGCCATACCCGTGTTCCCCTCTACTTTCTGGACCCATGGGCTCCTTGGTCCTGCTGTCTATGGCGGATGAACCACTGCTGCTCCTGCTGGAGAGTCACGCCCCTTTGCCACTGCCAAATCCATCCTCTGACTCTCTAAGGGCTTATCAGAGCCAGAGCCCTCCTTCTCGTCTGCCTTGTCTTGCAGTCTTCCCACCACAGACTGTCCTATCCTCCAGCGTATGACCCTGCCACGGAGCCATTGTACTAGTACCCGCGGGGCCCACTACTGGCCAGAGACCCTTATGTTTGGCCCTACACCAGTGGTGCACCATCGATGACTTCGTACCAGCCATCCCCTGTTCAAACTGCAGCTCCCTCAGTTTATGAAGAAGGGGAGGAGGAAGTAGTGCAGTTGGTACCATTGGTTCTGCTGGTCCCCACCGGAGCCTCATCATTGCCAGAAGAGGCACTGACCCCAACCTTTCTCTCCCCTCCTGACAATCATAAGCAGTACCACAAGCTGCTCCAGTGCATGGTGGCAGATCTTGGGCTCCCAATGGAGGAGTTCCAGGACACACAACACCAACTCCTGAACATCTTCCAACTGCAGGGACCCTCCCCATCCATGAGGCCACCCTGCAGCTGGTGCAGACAGTCTGACACACATCGGCATCCCATGCCCCTACCCCCAAACAAGCAGAAAGGCAATACTTTGTCTCTTTGAACGGAGTGGATTTCCTCTTCACCTGTCCGCCCACTAACTCGCTGGTGGTCCTTGCAGCGACGAAGCACACTCGCCAACAGCATCTCAAGTCCACCCCTCCAGACAGGATGGTGAAGAAAATGGACCTTTGGGGCAGGAAGGTCTACTCTTCCATAGGACTCCAGTTTTGTATAGCCAACTACCAAGCCATGCTGCCAAAATATGATTTTCACATTTCAAATTCTTGGAGTTTAATGATTTTCTGCTGCTGGACAAGCAACGGCAGTTCCAGGCGCTGTTGGATGAAGGGAAGCTGCTGACACTGCCTCCTGCTCCTTGTCAACCAGCGTTGTACTCCATCGGGATTCCTGGCTACAATCTTCCAGATTCCCAAAGAGGTTCAAACCACTTTTGAGGACCTTCCCTATGACACCTCCAAACTTTTGCGTGAATGGAGGGATTCATTCATCTTGTCACTAAAGTGTCTGCTATCAAGAGAAATGGAAACAATTCAACACCTCAGCTCACCACCACCACCATTACCCGCTGGACTCCATACCCATTCCTAGCCTACTAGACCACCTTCTCCAACTCAAAACATCAGGCCTCGCACACAACTCCATCTGGGTGCACCTGGTGACGCTCATTGCCTTCCTTCCCCCCAATGGACAGTACTTCTTTTTTTCACACACGCAAGCACTGAGAGGCTTCCTCAAAGCTCTGCTTGATGCCTTTTCACCGGTGCTCAAATATGTCCCTTCTTGGGACCTTAATATTGCCCTCTCTGCCCACACCAGGCCACCCTTTGAACCCCTCACCATGTGCTCTCTCCCACCTCTCATTCAAGGTGATCTTGTTGGTAGCCATCACGTTGGCATGATGCATTAGTGAACTGGCGACTATGATGGCTGACCCCTCCTCCAACACCGTCTTCCACAAGGACAAGATCTCCTTATGCCTGCACCTCAAATTCATTTCGAAGGTGGTGTCTGCATTCCACCTCAACCAGTTCATCCATGTCTCCATCTTCTATCCCAAACCCCACGCCTTCCACAGGGATAGAACATTACACTCTCTCGATCTCCTAAGTGCACTGGCCTTCTACCTCCAATGCACCCATCCTTTTCAGCTTCACCCACGCTCTTTGTTGCCATTGCCGAACATTGTAAGGGACAGGCCCTCTCCTTGCAGCTCCCAGTGGAGGAGTTGCATCTCCAAATGGATCTCCCATTGCATTAATGAATGTTACGCTCTCTCTAATGTACCTCCACCTCCTGGAGTCACGTCTCACTCCATGTGGGTGCATGTGGCCATGGTGGCCTGCCTTGCCAGCGTACCATGGCAGGACATTTGCCGGGCAGCTACATTGAGTTCTGTTCACACCTTCACTTCTCACTATGTCATTGACCTGGTAGCAGCTGTGGATGTGGCTGTAGGCCGCGCCGTACTACAGGCTATGACTTCTCATGAGTCCTCACACCCATCTCCACGCTGATCATTGCTTGCTACTTACCCACATTTGGATCCCTATAGGGACCATCACTTGCAGAAGAAGAGGAGGTTACTTACCTGTAACTGGAGGTACTTCAAGATGTGTGGTCCCTATTTTGATTCCAATACCTGCCCTCTGCTGTGGACTATACCGCTGAGTGGTAAGAAGGATACTGGAGTGGCATCGACCCACATGATCTCTTATAGCCTCAGCTGCAGACACGAGTGTGACACACGGTGGACGTGCAGGTCAAAGGACAATGATACAAATCGTTCCGGCATATGGCACGTATGTGCACCCACGTCTGGAATCCGAATAGGGACCACACATCTCAAAGAACCTCCAGTTACAGGTAAGTAACCGCCTCTTATCTCGTATATAGCGCTTTTCATCAGTAGATCTCAAAGCACTTCACAATCTTCAGTGTGGTTATCCTCACAACACCACTGTGAGGCAGGGCAGTGCCGCTATCCCCATTTCACAGAGGGGGAACTGAAGCACAGAGAGGCTAAGTGACTTGTCCAAGGGTCTCACAGGAATTCTTCGATAAAGCAGGGCATTGAACCCTGTTCTCCAAAGGTATAAACTGGCATCCTAAGCACTGGCCCATATCGCTATCATATGGCATACCAGTCAAAAGCATAAGTGTTTCCTAGCCATACTAATAAAAAATAATGACAGAAGAGCCACTTAGGAGCCTTTTTATAGCAATTATTATCACAACAAGAGATATTCCTACATAATTATTTGGTGTGGAAAGATTTATTGGAACTGCCATAATAATTACATAAAATACTTATCCACGGTCCTTAGCATTACCATTTTTATTAGTGCAATTTTCCACTTCCTTTGCATGGTATTTAAAGCTGTATTATTTTTTTTCCCCTCACGTCTTCCTGCATTGCAGAGAGTCATCTGTTAAAACTCCAACATCGCACATTCTGCGATCTTCCTTTGCATTCATGCTAGGCAGAATTCACTGACATGGTCTTCACACAGGCAGGAGCACCTTTTCCTTGTCCAGCCTGTGGCTTTGCTTCCCCTTCCATCTGGACAGCTCTATCATTTTCCTCCCTCTTTGTGCCAGAAACATACTGCATATCTAACATGTTCAAAGCAGCCAAGCTTGCTATTTTAATACACGCTCTTATCTCTTATCAAACATAGATCTACAAATAGTGTACTGTGTCCCCCACAGCTATTCTCTGTTTAGAGATTCTTCATTGTGTGTTGGACAGATGGCACAATCAGTGGGTTGTAGCAGAGCATTATAAAAAGGAATTCTTTCTAGCTGCTTCTACCCAGCCTGTTTGAATTCAGTGAGACGCAGCAGCTGGAACACAATCTTTCAAAGACAACTCTGAACTTTTTTGAAATTTGAAAGTCAAAAGATGCTTCGGAAAAATAACATAAAAAGTAAAGCAAGCACAAAAGGAAAGCAGGGACGTTCAGGGTTAAGAACTTGGCTTTGGATGAGTTTCCTTGCTCTCAGCTGCTCCACATAGATACATACAAATCCCTGTTTGTATGTTCCCCCTTATGTCAAATACTTCATTAGGATAATAAGTATATCCAGTACTGTATCTACACTGGTCTAGGAAAGTACTTAAGACATTTATATTTTCAGTGAGGGAGAGGTGGAAATGTTTGCTGCTTTGCTTTTGTTACCTATTGATGGACTCTCAGGTCTAGGAAGGAGAGAAGTATAGTTCCCAATCTTGGGAATCTGACGACATCGCAAGCTCTGAAAGTACTAATTTTTTTTATGTGAAAGTGTCTTAAATATTCTTTTGTAATAATTCAGTTATATAAAGTTGCCATAAAACAGTAAATCTTTTGCTGCTTTTGGCTCTTGTCCCCCCACACAAGCCTATTTGTTTCTAATTTTTGAACTTAATCGACTTACATGACACTTTCTTACATCTAGTTTGGAGCATAAGAAAAACATTATGTAATTACTGTATGAAACTTCTGTGTTCTAGAAAAAGATACACACAGGTGCCCTTGCACTACATTAATTCTGTGTTTGCTTTGTCTTTTCAACTAGGCAAATTACTTATATTCTGTATAAGCAGAAAGGAAACCGGAAAATCTTATTTAGATTGACTACACTGAAAGAGGTGTAACTCCTAAAGCCAAGGGGAGTTTGTCTCATGGAGGGAATCACAGGTGGTGGCTACATTTAATATATGTATAGGAACTTTGAGAGTCCTTTGCCGTGCCAATCATACCACTTTTTGGAAGTGTGAGGAAGTCCTCAAGTGTGTCAGAGGCCGGGGCTAATCATGCACACACCTACATCCAGTAATAGATTCACTCAGTTGTCAACCTATATTATTAAATAAGGAAGGAATAAACACTCTCGCATCTATATTTTGGAAAGTTTTTCATCATTTAACAGAACAGAATAAGTCCTTATCAATTTGCCAATCAAGCTTTATGAACTAATCAAAAGTTATAGGACTGTCAATAATACAGATATTCTACATGCTACTCCTAAGTATCTATTTAATGATTCAAAGCTACTGTTGCTATTTTAACTGGAAATTCACTTGTACTTGTAACCACAGCCAGCTTCTTTTGGCTCTTTTCTCTGAAGCAGCAAGCTGTGACGTAACAGCAATTTTAAAAATGGTTCTCCTGACAAACAGAATTCCTCCTGTCAAAGAAAACTTTATCTAGACGTAACCACACCACCATCCTAAATTGGGCATTTTTTTTATACCAACCACTCCATTTCAGGGAAACAAATTCCAGACTGAGACTATCCTCCCATTCCTCTTCTCCCCATTCACTCTCTTCATTTGTTTTCACCTTAGCTCGTTCCATCCCTCCGACTTGTTCTCCATGCACTTACACTGGTGCCTCGCCATTCCTTTCACTCTGTTTTGGTTTGACTTTTTCAATCTCCCTGATCTTTCACTCTGTTTTGGTTTGACTTTTTCAATCTCCCTGATCTTCACCAGTAATTACTATGACAAACATTGCAGTTCTCTTTAATAATTATGCATACTATTTCCGCACTAGTGTGGTGTTTCTGTACCATGTATGGGAATGGATATTTCACCCATGGGGTTTGTCAAGGTAGCAGAGTCTACCCACCTAGGCAATGAGAGAAGAGGTCCTTCCTGGTAACCATCACCATCTGACTCGTAAGGGTTATTGAGACAATGCCAGTGCAAGTGTCTTTAATGGCATTAACCCAAACCAGTATGAACAAGAGAGAGTGAGAGACCTTCATAGACAGGAAGAACTGGACTTGAGAGGAAAGCCTATCCAACTTTAGCTTGTAGTGACGTGTAAGATTAGATGAGATTAAATATGCCTGTAGGTTGTCTGTTATTTTAATGTCTCTCTTTTTTTAATTTTTTTCCTTGTTATGCTGTGTTCCAAGTGCTAAGTAAAAATACTTTGTTCTAAGAAGGGTGTTGGTGAGTATCACGGCTCTCAGCTTCCAAAAGGGAGGAAATGCGGGTGTTGAAAACCCAGTCAGGCCTGCAGGCTGATGAGTAGTTGGTACACACCACATAATGTACCTGGGTCCCAGTTTAGGAGTGGAAAAATCGAGAGGGCAAGAGAATGAAAGCTTGAGCACTCAAAGATCAGTGAGGGGGCAAGGGGGCAGCTGGTCCTGTGGCTGTGAAAGGGAGTGTTCCATAAAGTCTCACAAACTACCTTTCTTTTAAAATTAGTTCCTGGGAGGATAGTTTGAGATCTGTAGATGTGGCACCCCTCCCTCTGTATTCTCCAGTTCACATCACTCCAGTGCACTGAATCACTATCACTTTAACTTAGCATGGCATCTACCCGTACACTTTATCTTACCCTGGGCAAAAACTCCTTGTCGGTCCCAACCCCCAAGGGCTCCCGGACGCCCCTCTTTTGGCTGGATTCCCCACGCAGGCACTCACTGCAGCTCTACACGCTGTAACACAGGGGTTCTCAAACTGGGGGTCGGGACCCCACAGGGGGTCGTGAGGTTATTACATGGGGGGTCGCGAGCTGTCAACTTCCACCCCAAATCCCGCTTTGCCTCCAGCATTTATAATGGTGTTAAATATATAAAAAAGTGTTTTTAATTTATAAGGGGGGTCGCACTCAGAGGCTTGCTATGTGAAAGGGGTCACCAGTAAAAAAGTTTGCGAGCCACTGCAAACAGACCTTGAAGCTGTTGCTGAGCAAGTTCTGCAGGCAGAGTGGGGCGGGGGAGGGAGGGAACACACGGGCTGTTGGAAGTGGGGTGAGGCAGAATAGTCGCCCAGGATGGAAGGAGCCTGGTGTAGGAGCCAGCCCCATGGCAGTGGCAAGGAGTAGCAGCTCTAGCCCAACCCCTGCCCACTCACATTTGGCTCCATGGTCCCTCTGTCACAGAGGGGTTGCAGAGCCAAACCGGAGTGGTGCTGTGACCCCTGTGCACCAGGTCTCAACATCACTCACTCCATTTTGGCCCCACTCCCGCCTCATCATGACGGAGGGTCATGGGACCAAACCTGAGTGGCCAGTGGGACAGCCAGCACTGCTCCTCCTCACCATTGCTGTTGGGCCAGCTCCTGCATCAATACCTGAACCAGATCAGTCAGAGCTCAGGTGCCCCCCCCCCCTCAATGAATTGGGCCCTAGACATGTGCCTAGGTTGCCTGTACCTTAATCCAGCCCTTTGAATGGTATGCGCCATGTGTAATGTGCGTATGGCTGTGGGTGCCACTGCATTGCTCAGTTCCATACATATTCAGAGATCTCTGTGATTTCCATGGGACCCATTACTGACTTTCTACTGGGCATTGCTTGCAATTTAATGATATCCAAGGTCTGGTCTACACTGAAAAATTAGCTTGACCTAACTGTGTCACTCAGTGGTGTGAAAAACTTACACCCCAAAACACTCTAGCTAACCCACCCCTCAGATACATTCTTCAACCTAGCTGCATCTACATTGGAGGCTAGGTTGAAGAAAGTATCTGAGGGGTGGGTTAACTAAAGTGATGGAAAAAAACATCTGCACTACAGTGCTAAAGCTGCAGCATAGCTGTGCCACTGTAGCGTCTGTAGTGTAAAAAAGCCCCAAGGCCCTGTTTTCTCCCAGTTATACTAGTATGGTTAACTGCTGTTGTTATAACAATATAACTCCCCATGTGGACACTCTGTTCTGGTATGAGTGTGGTTTTGGATTTAGCTTAACCCCCTTCCCAAGCAATATAAACCAACTGAAAAAGGCACCTCTTACACTGAAATAAGGGGGAAGTTATACCAGTATGCCTTTCCCATGTAGACAAGTCCTTTTAAAAAAAAGTAAGTGTTTAATTAAATAAATGCTAGAATTAAAAGTGTGGAATTGGAACAGTGGTTCTCTTTGTTATGGCTTTTGATATTAAATTCCCCACCTGAGGCTGCTTGGAAGGCAGCTTGAGATTGTGGCAAAAGCACAATATTTCTGCAGTGAAATAGTTGCACTGATATTTAAATTGTCTCCTTCAGGTTTGATAATTAACAAGGTGCTGTGATGAATGCAGCCTTTTGAATATCTCCTAGCTGTTGGTTTTTCAGGCTGCACGGGTAACATTGCTTTGGCTTACATTTATGATCAGAGCTAGAAAAAAATATTTTTAGAGAGCGAGATTCTTTACAGTTCTGCAGCAAGAGTGGGGATCCATGCAATATAAATGGCCCTGACAATTGCAATTGACCTATGTTTCAACAAAACTGGCGCATCCTTTCCTATTTGCTAAATGCTGGCTTTCTGTGAATTTGTTAAGCTACAGCTCTTTGAGGGAGGGGAATCCAAATTCAAAAATATCTCCTTATCTCTGGGGTGACTCCAGCCTGCAGCATGGCAACAAGCCAATTGTCACTATGTTCTCCCATTTCTCCCCTCAGTATTTTAATTATTTCCAGCACTTAATATTGACTGGGAAGGCAACTCTTACATTTCTATAAATATTGCTTTGTAGATAAGTGCTTTATCAAAAGAAGCTGAACCTGCCCTTCCCTCTCCCCCAGTGACGATAGTAAATAGAACACACTGTTCTTCGCAGGTACATGCTGCAGAATTTTTTTAATGTATCTTGCACAGACATTGCTCCCCCAAGACAACACAAAGTGTTGCTAGTAAAGCAGCTGGCCAGCTGTGGAAGAACTTGTGCGCGTGGAGGGAGATTTTTTTTCAGATGTTCCTGCCAGTGACTGCAGAATTATGATAAAACTGTTTTGCTGAAAGTTAAAAATATGTGCATGTGAGAGTGAGCACAACAGCTTGGATTGCCTTCTGCTTCTTTCTCTGTTTGTTTAGTGCATGATTTCCCAGCGTTCCTACTTAATTTAATAACTCTGCTTTCATTTCTATGCTGTTAACCTGCCTTGCGACTCATGGTGGTTGCACTTCAAGGAGCCCACTAATGCTACACCAGATTCACTTGTTTGTGCATTTACACCTTCCTTTCCCTGTTACTGATTCCCACAACCCCTTGAATTGCTGTAGACAAACAGGGAAGTGTTGGCAAGGGGGTTAGCAGAGTTGGAAACAGGTGAAAAAGACACTGCTAGTGGATGCTTACAGGGATTAAACCAATAGGGCACTCTAGAAATTTAGTCACCCTTTATATTAGGGTTCCATTTATATATAGTTCATAAAGAGTTAATAGATCTATTAAATAAATGGTTGTGATGCTTTGGGGGTTCACCCAGACCAGTAAGGGATTGCGTCACCATCTGCCTTGTAACCCTGGGTGCTTTGTGCCATGCAGCTTTGGCTCAGAGCCCTGACACCAGCAGCCTGCTTACAACACAGTGACCTCATCCTAGCTTCCACCAGCTTGGTTACTCCATGCAAGGTGACACAGCAGGCCCTCCAGTCCTGAGTCTCACTAAAAGTCTCCTCTCTAGTGCGCAGCCCCTCTCACTGTAACACTCCCAAAAGTTCACTGCTTCTTTCGAGAGTCAGGGCGCAGCACGAGTCCGTTAGTTTGGCTGAGGATTTTACTCTTTGGTTTACTCTGCACTGAGATGGATGTGTAATAAAACAAGATTACATTTATTACCAAAGAACTGAGATTTAAGTAGAAGGAATTGGGATAGAAATGGTTACAAACAAGCAAAAGTAAAAATATGTTTCTAAGGCTGAAACCAAACTTAACAAACTAGAGCCTTTTGTTCAGAGTAGTTTTTTCACCACAGTTGTTCTTCCAGCATGATTGGCCAGTCCTTAGCCAGGATCTAACACAGAGCTCCTAGCACTTGGTTTCTTTGTCTCTTCAGGTGAAGGAAGCCAAAATGGCTTTCTCTGCTTATATCCTCCAAGTTTCTTTGTTTTCAAAGTCAGGAAACCCTCCTGAGGGCTCAGCTTTGTGTCCACCAGGGAGCTGATGTCATGTTAATTTTTGCAGTCTCCTCCCCATATCATGATAGTTAAGTGGTGTTGCCTGTCTCCCAACAGTGGCTATCTCCTCCAATCTCAAGTTTGACGGCTTTGTTTACCTCTTATATAAATGTACTTCCATTGTCTGTCTTGGCTCAGTTTACACTGGAAACCACATTCCTTTGTCTAGGGTGGGGTGATTCAAGCCCTGCCTGCCAAACACATTTCAAGGGCAAACTTTCAGCGCATATTTATAATTTTTCATATATCACTCATAAATACACCATGTAACTGTGTTAATGACCAGCTTGTTACCAGTTACCATAAGATACTTTACATGACAACAGTGAAATCGGGTACACTGAGCTGATCAGGCCAGCTGAGACTCACTGCTAGATACCAGGAGGCCCTTTCCCTCTGGCATTGGAGTACTCTTAGGGTCACAATGGTTAGAGATTGTTAGAATCCAGGAGGTCAGTGAGTTGCTTGCTACGATTTATTACACATTCTCCTGGTAATTCTGGTAATTATAGGCCTGTCAGTCTGACATTGATCCTGGGCAAGATAATCAACTTGATTAACAAAAAATTAAAGGAGTGTAATATAATTAATGCCAATCAACATCAGTTTATGGAACATAAATCCTGTCAAACTAATTTAATATCTTTTTTTAATGAGATTAAAAGTTTGGTTGATAAAGGTAATAGTGTTGATGTAATAGACTGAGACTTCTGTAAGGCATTTGACTTTTGATTAAAAAACTAGAAAGATAGAAAGTTAACATGGCACACATTAAATTGAAGAGCTGCTGGGATACTCTGTCCAGTTCTGGTGGCAACAATTCAAGAAGGATGTTGAATAAATGAAGAGGGCTCAGAGAAGAGCTATGAGAATGATTAAAGGATTAGAAAACATGCTTGAGATTGAGCTCCTTGAGTCTATCACTGTATTTAGCTTAACAAAGAGAAGGTTACAGATGACATGATTACAATCTATAGGTACCTACATGGGGAGCAAATATTTGATAATGGGCTCTTCCTTCTAACAAACAAAAGCATAACACAATCCAATGGATAAAAGTTAAAGCTAGACAAATTCAGACTAGAAATAAGGCATGCTTTTAACAGTGAGGGTAATTAACCTTTGGAACAATTTACCAAGGGTCGTGGTGGATTCTCCATCACTGGCAATTTTTAAGTCAGATTGGATATTTTTTCTAAAAGATATGTAGGAATTATGTTGGGGAAGTTCTTTGGCCTTTGTTATACAGGAGGTCAGACTAGATGATCACAATGGACCCTTCTGGCCTTGGAATCTATGAATCTCCTGATGTGCTTATAACCATCTGTAACACTGTTGCCTTATCTCCACAGCCCAATCTATTCTTCTTCTATGTACAGGTTTAGATGTGTATGTTTTGTGGCATAACACTTATTTTTGCATATACACCTCTACCCCAATATAACGCGACCCGATATAACACGAATTCGGATATAACGCGGTAAAGTAGCACTCCAGGGGGGGCGGGGCTGCGCGCTCCGGCGGATCAAAGCAAGTTTAATACAATGCAGTTTCACCTATAACGCGGTAAGATTTTTTGGCTCCCGAGGACAGCATTATATCGGGGTAAAGGTGTATATTTGTAGTAGTACGTGTACATATAAAATGTAAGTACTTACAATTTGCAAGAAGAAAACTGGGTGAAGCAGTGATAATGAGGGGCAAAGTTGTCTGTCCAGGGACTTGCCTGAAGACTGGCTGAGATTCTCATTCTAAAATAGGCAAGGTCAACCCCAGATGGGGGTATAGTGCTGACCTCAGTGACCTCTGTAGGCTTCTCCCACGGCCACACCAGTGCTTACAGGCTTCTGCTGGGCCTTCTTGCTCTGGCCCGGAATCTCTTATTCTGTGTGTTCTGCCTCCTGCCCTGCCCTATCTTCCCCTTCCCCAAACAGCAAAACCCCTCCGCCTACTCAATCCAAAACTCTCAAGCAGGTTTGTAACTCCTTTTGTCTTAGGTGGGGGAGGGAGGCTTGTGATTAATTTAGCCTGACAGTTACATTAATTGACAGGCCTGTTCACACTCAATCTCAAAGAATTTGAGATTGATGCAGTCACCAGTACCTCGTAGCATAACAGAACAATTTGGCTCCCATTTGTCATTTATGCAAGTGAGAGCTAAACTTGTGTAGACTGGCTAGCCTTTGTTGCTAGAGGTATGTACTCTGAGCTCCACAGCAGGCATTGTTGTTTGTCTGCTCCCAAGGCTAGGTCTGCACTAGCACTTACGTTGTTCAGTGTTGTGAAAAAAACACCCCCTTGAACGATGTAAGTTACACCGACCTAAGCGCCAGGGTAAGCAGCACTATGTCGGCAGGAGACCTTCTCCCACCGTCATAGCTACCGCCACTCGTGGGGCTGGAGTAGTTAAGATGGGAGAGCTTTCTCCCGTCAGCTTAGAGCAGTTATGTTACAGAGCTTACGGCAGTGCTGCTGCATTGCTGCAGCTACAAACTCTCTAGAGTAGCCTCTATGTTGGTTTCCCTGTGAGCCTGTGGAATGTAGCCAGTTGACTCCTCGACTGTCAGAAGGATTACTTTATCACTTTACATCATCTTCATTTCTGCAGTCTTTCAAAACAAACTCCCCTCAGCACTCCCCTACATGCACCTTTTGATGTTGTCATACTGAAGACATATGGTCTAAACTCTGCAGTTTGGAGGGATTAAATCTGATGTAGCATTTGAAATCAGTAGCACAGGAAAATGTGTCATCTGGCACCTTTGCATAATCTCTAATGGCAACAAGTGCGGTGTTGACTAACATTTTCTTACTATAATTAATCAGAGTTTTTCAAAATATTTTATTAAGAATTAGTGCAACTTTGAGACTGAAAAATGAGCACTCTAGTGGCATTTCCATGCTAACAAAGATAAAGCATTTACATCTAGATTTTTTTATTGGCTGTAAATCAGCACATTCAATTGAGTGTTTATTATAAATGTAGGAGGTCACTCCTGCAAAAGCCAAGATAATGTGGACTTTCTCTGCTACTTTGATTTGTTAGAACAGAAGGCCAATTAATTGCCCATGCTTAATAGCAGGCCTGTTTGGAATCGCCTCTGTTCAGAAATCAGTGTTGTGTATTGGTTGAATGACTGCTCAGGTTGCCAACTTTTGGTAAACCCATTTCTGGGTTAAGAAGAATAGTATGGTTTGAAATCTGGGGGTAAAACTGAAGGATTATTACATAATTTATATGTAAAATTGGGATTTCCCCTCTGTTCTTCACAACTTCTCTTTGGTCCCCATTCTCTTTGTCTTTCTTTTCTCTTTCTCCTGTTCTCACATTAATTCTGGTCTTCCATCTGTTGTATGCCTGTTTACATTTTCGCCCATCCAGAATATAAAGGGGATGTGAGGATAGAAAACAGAAAATTTAAGACGACTAGGTCCTTTTAGTTTAGCCACATAGTTGTTTGTTCCTTCATCATTTTCAACTTTGCGGGAGAGTAATGAACACAATTTGCATGATGTCCCGCTCCACCTGCTTAGGGAGATCTGGAGCTACCCTCCCCAAGTGATCATTATGTAAATGAAGTAATTTGGGACACACAGAAAATTAGTCCAGGTGGCTACTTTATTTATTTATTTATTTATTTATTATTTTTAGCAAGAACTTCAATGCTGGCAAAATGCACCAGATTGACAGTCCTGGAGACTGAACATATGTGTCTATTTCCAGAGTAGCTACAGGGTGGGCAATTAATATCAACTACCCCCGTGCCTCCAGGCACTCTTGTGTTCTCATACTACACAACACTGCAATGTTATTTGTACAAAATATGCCTTGTACGGCATTATTTGAAAACTAATAACACACTGGTCAATAATCAATGTGAAATGTATGTGACAGTGATGTGCACGGAATTATGGATACTCACTGATATTATGATTTAAAGTCTCTGACTAAAAGGTGTTTAAACCTGACATGTTGGGTTGTTGATAAACAGGTTTTTCTCTGGACAGAGGAAAAAGGCCAACACCTCAAACCAGGTGTGGTCAAATTCAGTGGGTTTACAGGTTGTAGGAGGAAGATATTTACTTTATAAAGTTTTACATTTACCCTGTCTTGGTGACTTTTGGCCTTGCTAAATGCTTCTGACAGCTCTTACTACTTGCAATATTATTTGCACATCATGAACAATTATACTCTGTGTCGAGTTTTGGATAAGCTAATGACAAGCTGGATGATATATGAGCTCATTTGCACATGTATAAAAATATCCCAGATAAAAAGTGAAGTGCAGAAAAGTTTCCTGTTACTTGTACTTTATTTAAACTTGTACTTTATCATGACATTGGTGTCATGAGACTAAATTGTCTTATTCTGCAGTAACAAGAAACCTTCCAATAAACCCCTGTAATGTCCTTTTTCTTGAGAAGAGAATTAAAAATTGTAAACATGTTATTTAAAACAAAAAACTCAAACACAGTGTCCTTCTCTTGGACTGTCTAGCTCAGGGGTAGGCAACCTATGGCACGCGTGCCGAAGGCGGCACATGAGCTGATTTTCAGTGGCACTTACACTGCCCAGGTCCTGGCCACCATTTTAAAACATTTTAAAAACCTTATTTACATACAACAATAGTTTAATTATATATTATAGACTTATAGAAAGAGACCTTCTAAAAACGTTAAAATGTATTACCGACACGCGAAACCTTAAATTAGAGTGAATAAATGAAGACTCGGCACACCACTTCTGAAAGGTTGCCTACCCCTGGTCTAGCTGCTGTATATGTACATGTGTATAGACAGGTGTGAGTGTTTGTATATGCGTATATAATACACACGTGTGTGTGTGTGTGTGTTGGTAGCTAAGGAAATATAATGCTATAATGCTGTGTTCAGATTGGTTTTCAGTAGAGGTGTGAGTCCTACAATAACTTCCAAAGCAAGTTAAACAACACTATAAAGAAGCCATTTCATATACTATAAAGCTATAAAATATAAGGAAGGAGTATTTTTCATCTCATTGATAAAGGGCGAGATTTAAGTTTCTCTTCTCCCCCCCACAACAGTTTAAATATTTAATATAACAAGATTTTTTGCCATTAGCCTCCTTTTTGCCTGGGTCACTCTATTTTCCCTCTCTATTTTCCACAGCCATTCTAGCCTATCTAAACCTAATCACAGAGGCAGAAGTGGTTGCGGGGGGCGGGAGGGAGGGAGGAACATATCAAACAGCCTACACATACACTTGCAGAAACATGGCATCAGATTGCGGAAACACAGAGAAATAACAGATTTGTTGTGTGGACACAAGATTCAGACGGAAACTTTGTATTACAGGGCAAGTCTTTGAGACTTGACAGGTCGGTAATTCAGTCCTAGGTAGCCTTACTTGAGTGAGTTTTATAGCAGGAGTGCACTCTATATTAATAATGTCTAAAGACATAGCTGTCCCTCCAGTGCAGCAGCCTCCCAAGAAAACATTAATCATATTTTCCTGAGGCAGCTGAATTGATTTCTTGGGAGAAATATTTCCTTGCCTACTCCCTAGCCATTTCTTAACCAGTCACCAAGTTACAGTGATCTGAGCCCAGTCAACAACTAATTATTGCCTGTTGATCGGGTGCAGGGTTTGCTTCAGGTTCTCATGCAGTTTATTTACCATTTACTGGGGCACAAAACCTGCCTTAGCTGTTATGCATGTCTGTGTAATATTGGCTTGTGTACATCTGTATAGGACTTATATATCACTCCCAAACATGGTAAGCCTCTTTTTGTTGTTTTTTCCCTCAGTCAGATCCTTGGAAAACTCAAAAGCTTGGATTCCATAAGTAGTGGTATACCTGTTTACTATGATAATGACAGTTTACATTTATCTATCTTAGGCTTTTGATAGAGTGTCTGTTGCAGTGGTATCTAGCAAGGTATACAGCACCTTTTGAGAATGTGTGACAGAGTTGTACAGTGCTCATCAATATGTATCTGGGTACAGAACTTAAGGTTGTTAAAATAATTTTGGAGACCAAGAGAGAAGCCAACGTGGGGGAGGAGGGGAAACAGGTGAAAGAAAGAGAATCCAAAATGGTCAGATGTGAATTTGAAAAGCCTCAGAAGATATCTGTTATGTAGGTAGTATTCTACCCATTTTACCAACTCGGAAACCAAGGCAAAAAAGCTGAAGGCCTAAATAACTGACTTTCAGAGGTTCTGAGTACCCATATTTCTCATTAACTTAGGCCCTATCTCAGGAAAGCACTTAAGTATTTGTGACGCATGACCAGAAAGGGCTAAGCGTCCGGCAGGATGAATGACTCAAATTCAACCCTTAAAGACATATGGGGAGATAACATTTGTGTTTTTGTGTATTTACATATATATTGGTAGTGGTCAACAATGTAATCAAACAGTCTCTGTCTATGCTGTATTCTGTTAATTCAGAGATCAAAAGAACATCTTAACATTTAAATGAACTGTAAACATAGGATGTCGCTGTATTAATCTCTCTTTGAAATGTATAGCAAATCATCTGTGACTGGTGGAAAAACAGGCAATTGCCTTGTTAATCTGTGTGAATAATTACCAGGGATGCTTAGGAAGTAGACCTACTTCAAAGTCACCTTGATTGCCTATTGTTTACCCAGTATTGTATGGTCAAGTGGATAGTAGAACATTGTATGAAAGACCCTTGGGTCTTGATCCTGTCGTCTCAGATCTGCTTAAGCTTCATCAGAGGAAGTTTGAGTCACAAGGTGAGATCCCAGTCCTAAGCTGGAACACCCTGAATATGATATTGGACATAACCTATGGACTAAATTCTAAAAGAACTCTTTGGAACTACAATGCTCACCAGCTCTGCTATAAATCTAAACTTCAAGAATTGAACTCATATCTGTATGTATATTGATCTTTTACCATACTCTCTCTCTTTTCTTTAATACATTTTAGTTTAGTTAATAAGAATTGGCTGTAAGCGTGTGTTTGGGTAAGATCTTGAATATTCATTAACTTGGGAGGTAACGTGTCCGATCCTTTAGGATTGGTAGAACCTTTTCTTTTATATGATTAATAAGATTTTCATTAATCCTCATCATATTTGAGTTGGGTGACTAGGTGGAGGCCTGAGGCTGTGTTACTTTAAGGGAACTGTTTTGTTGACTTCTGAGTAACCAGTGAGGTAATAAAGAAGCTGTTTTGTGCTGGCTTGGTAAATCTAAGTATTGAAATATCCACCAGCTTTTGGGATTGTCTGCCCCATTCTTTGCAGTTCACCCTAATTGAGTGACCTCAGCTGGTTCCCCTGGGCCTCCGGTCACACAGTCACTTAACTTAAAGCACATGGGTACTCTTAGTTGGGACTGCTTGTGCTTGACAAAGAGGAATTATTCACTCGTTTAAAGTTAAGCACATGCTTCAAGTGCTGAGCTGAATCGGAGCCTTAACTGGGGAAAGTCCTGGTTTGTTTTTCAAAAACTTGATCGGGGCATAGGAGACAAATGGGAGTGGCATCTTATGATGAAGATAGGGGACTCATCTGCCATCCTGATGAGCTACCATAGGGGATCCTCAATAGAAAATATAAACCTTTGCTCTAGAGCTTGTTTAGACACAGAAGTTGTACCAGTTGAACTTAAAATGGTTTTGATTGTATATCAGTTTAAAACTGATCATACCTGTTTAGCGTGCATACCAGTAAATTTACCAACATAAAGTGTAGATGACATAAGATATGTCAGGTGTAGACCAAAATGAGTATTCATATCCCCTATTCTCTGGTTTAACTAAATTGGTATGAAGTCACGTCTTTATTAATACCAGGACAACTGTGTGTGTAGACCAGGCTTTCAGCAAAAGACTTGTGTTAGCAGCACTTATTATTGCTATCATGGTGTTGAAGCTCACTAAGCCTCTTCTAAACTTCTGCTAGCTGTAACTATCTTGATTTTTAGCTCCCCAGTAGGTATGCGTGAGGCTGCTAGAATGGATAATCACCAGTTTCAGTTGCTTCCCCACGTGAATTGAATATCCTACTTTCACTAGAAACATAAAGCCAGGTTTGCACAGCAAACTGCACTCCCTGGGGCTCATTGGGGGACAGAAGTATCAGAGTGGGGATTTCCCCACCCCTCTTTCTGAGGGGCAGCTTTAACTTCCCCCAGAAGCTCTGCCAATGGTGACTGTCCAGGAGATGTGCTGAATCAGTGCCCCTTCAGTCCAACCAGGCTCCCTCAGGAGAGAGCTGTAGGCAGCTTGCAGCACTGTGCTCCCATTCCTGGTAGACGTTCCACTGCCAGGTTCTGTCAGCAGCACTTGGGCAGTGAATCAAACAAGGTCTTGTCTCTTCCAGAAATGTAAATTGGACAGTGCTGGGCAGAGCAGCTTCTATTTTGTCCAGATTAAATGTTGTTGTTCCAATGCACTGGATTAGACCATGTTTGCTTCCAGAGTGACGGCATGTAGCATAGAACTTCACCGAGCTAATAGAGTGTAGCACAGCTTATCACAGCTTTAAAGACAATGTATGTTTTTTGGTTGGCCCTGGTTGAAGCCATAAGGGATCTGAGCTGTTTCCCACTACTTTGAAGCTCCATGTTTCCGCCTCCACTCTGCTGCTGCAGGATGATTTGGGATGAAATTCCTATATCCTTCCTTAATTGGCCCAGGGTGGGGCTACTGTGCAGTGATGTGAAATGCATCCTGTCCCCGACAACCAGTTATGTCACCTTCCTCAGCATTCACCCAATTCTGCACGGCCTGGGGAGCAAGAAACTGGGAACCAAGAATCCATCCTTGGTCTTATACATGGAGTTTGTCATGTCTCTGGTGCTAGCCCTGTGGGAAATTGATTTCCGTGGAAATTGTGCTAGTCTCTCAAGAGAGAAGGATTTGAGGTTGAGCAGAGATTGAGCAAGCATAAGGGCTTGTCTACAAGAAGAAAACTTTACCGGTTATACAGATGTAATTATATCCATATAACTCCCCGTTTGGACACACTTATTCCAGTATAAGAGTGGTTTAGCTTAAACCCCTTCCAAAACAGCATAGGTAAACTGAAAAATGGTACTCTTGCAGCAGAATAAGTATCCACGTGAGGGTTATAGCAGTAAAACTACATAGGTTTAAATTCACATCTTACAGTATGCTGGTGTAGACGAGCCCTTAATAATGTGAAATGGTTATATCAGTTTTTGTCTCCACCTTGTTGAGATGTTTTCTTTTTCAGTTTTAATTGGTTATTTATAATGTGCTCATCACTAGTGCGTGAGAACACCTTATGGAATTACAAGATATGTAAACCATACACGAACCCTGAAGAATCTTTGGTACTCTTTGTTTTCAATCCTACATCTCCATGAGCACATCTTAAAGGATTGGTTTCCACAAGGTAATACTTTTATGGAAACCTCACAGCTGAAAAGGCCATCAGCTGGTAACTTTTATCCTGATCACAATGGGAAGAAGTTGTTTGTCCATAAATCAGAATAAAAACAAGGCAGCGACTGGCCAGGTGCTGGCTATGGTCCATTACTTACAATCCTTCACATAGAATGATGGACTAATTCAGAAATGTGAAGCAGGAAAATTCCTTTTGTATGCATAAACTAAGTGGATCACACTGCTGCTAGCAGCAATCTCTCTTTAGTATGCTGAAGAACGTGTTAGCCTTTCAGGAGACCCTTTTTCACTGTGAGGGCTTGGCCCAAAATTCTTTATACAAACAAAAGACCTTACCAGCAATGTATGTTCAATCATATCAAGATCAGGCAGGACTCTACTACTCATCTCATGTTATTTCAGTGCCAGTCAGCCATCTGCACCACGTTCAGCACCATCATAATTTGAGCCTCACCCTCTACAGCATATTTTCAGTCCCAAGGGCATAAATGCAGTGGTCATTTTGCTCCAGAGTATTAAATTGGAAAAATAATTAGCAAAATTAATCGGTTACGGGCCTGATCCAAAACCTACTGAAGTCAGTGAGGCAGTGGAAAAAAATAGTGTGATCACATGATTAAAAAATGGATCATAATTAATATGCACAAGGACGCCAAATAATTCTGACATTTCTTAACTTTTGAGTGCTTGGCTTTGCAATCTGAATATCATTCTTTTAACATAGGTTTTCAGAGGGGCTGGGGGCGTGTAAAATATGTATTTATTTAGCTCAAAAGGAAAATATTTATTTGAGCTTGTTTGTGGAAAATGCCAGAGAACAGTGTACTAATGATTCATTTAATCATCTCCAGCATGTGAATGATGTTATCAAAATTAATGATAGAGAAGAACTAATCAGTCATTTTAACCATCCTCCCACAACTTTCTATTTTATTGTCAATGCCAACTAAATTTTGAAACCAGTCAGAAGTTTTCACTTTTCAGTTACCCATGGCCAAAATGTTCAAAGTTGTGTCTAAAGTTAGGCACCTAAATCCAGATTTCCAGAGGAGCTGAGCATCCCCAACTAGAGCTAAAGAGAATTTTTTGACAAAATGTTACTTTTTTTGTCAGAAAATGCAAATTCATCAAAACCAAAATGTTTTGTGCGAACATACTAGTTTGGACTAAATTTTTGTTGGGAAAGTTTTTTGAGGTCCAGGATCAACTTTCTGGTCAGAGAGAGAGAGACCTACCCCAGTATAGCCAGTATGTGGTGGGTTGTGGTGTGACAGACAGGCTCCATGGCAAAGGGTCCCCTATTCTTTGCAAATAACTCACCTCAGACCCAACAAACTCACTACAGCAAAGACATCTTACAGGATATTTATCCATAAAGACTAATATGTAAGGTATCTACAGAAAGCTCGTGGCTTGTCAAGTCTCATAATCATTGCAAGATGTATGTATGGGTTATATTTAAGGATTAATATGTTTATATTGAAAATATACTTTGTGGACTTAGAGTAAAAATTAGTCACCGGGGTAATGTATCTCAGAGATGTCCCATTCAAGCAAGAGGGACCCCTCCCTAGCCAGCCGATCATTTAATACAAGGTTCTGTTGTTTGCCCTGGCCACATCCCAGAACCATCAATGGAAAACCATCAAAGACAATTGAAAATGAGTTTCAATATAACAGAGGGAAAGGCACTCTATATCCATTCACTGAGGAAACACCCTAAGAAGTGTGTGTGTGGGGGGTCATGAACGTTTAAATCCTGGTTCTTGTGAAACCGCCCAACTCTGCAACTTTGGGCAGAAACCTATTTTATTAGATTGGAAAGGTAACTATTGATAAGTGTAGACCCAGGTTCACAAATTTCTGATTGTGTTGTAACCAGTTGTTTCCATCACTTTGTCTTACTTCTAGTCAAATGTTAATTCTTTTTCAAATAAACCTATTTAGTTTTATTGTAAGTGCTCACAAGTGCTGTGTAGTTTACAGAAGTAGTGGTTTAAGTAAAACTGGGATACACTGCACCCCAAGCTGCAATATATCTGGAATTTCTGTGAGTAGCCAGTGTCAGGGGCTGGATACCACAGGGGAACAATTCAAAGGGACTCAGGTTTGGGATGCACCTACTGCTAATCTGCAAGGTAAAGTTAGGGCGCTGGGATAGCCCAGAGGAAAGTGCTTGAGTGACTGAAAGGCTGGTGGTGTGAGGGAGCTGACACCCAGACACCACAAGAAAGATTCCCTCTCACTGGAGGCAGGGAGTAACACGGTGACTCATAGCCCTTGGTGCCCCAAGTACCCTCACACCTGATGGTTAGGGCACTCACGTGGGACATTGGAAATGCAAATGCAAGTCCCCGATCTGAATCAGGCAGAGCAGAGACTCGAATTTATGACTCCCACTTTCCAGGTGAGTACCCTAATCACTGAGCTATTGGCTGTTTTGAGGTAGGGCGGTCTGACAATCTCTCATTTTTTTGCCAAAAAATTCAAAAGGTCTGTGGTGCAGAAAGGATTTTTTTTCCAAATATTTGCAAGATGGGAAAAGTGTGGCTCATATTTAAGCTGTTATAATTTACTATTTATTATTTGACTATTTCTGTTGCAGTAGTGCGTGGGAACCACAACAAGGCATAAACAAATATTTTATGAGGCACTGTACAAATACAGTCCCTGCCCAAGGGAGCTCTCATCTAGGATTTAGATATGTAACTTGTGAATAAACCGACAATAAAAGTGGGGAGGGAGGACATGCTAACAGTGGAGACAGGTGGATTTGCGTAAATCAGTTGTCAAAGATCTCAGTCGTCACAGTAAGTGCCCTTGTTCTCCTGGAACCATAGCGTTTCTGAGAGGCACATCACTTAATAATGTGCATGAAAGGTGAATGAGAGATTCAAATGTTAGAAAAGGACAAAATGCAATTAGCTATAAATGTAAATATATGGTTATGTAAATGTGTCTGTATATACTCTCTCTCTCACTCTCACACACACACATATTTTATATATATATATATATATAGGACTTCTTGTTTTTTCATATTTTGGGTTTTATTTTTAGCAATTTTTGAGTTTTTAGTAATCCCCCAAAATTGGGGGAGTTAGTTTCCTTTGTAAATACAGTAGTATATACTGTAATGAGTAATCTCTTTGTAATTGTTTCCTAAGGTGCTTTAATGGAGTACTGTTTCATGCAGCACTACATTAAAGCCCACTATGGAACCTTGAGTGTCCACCATCAAGGTCTACATGGACCAGTTAATGTACAACACATTAGTGCGCATTGGAAATCTCACCCCCGTAGTCTACATTGCAGTTCCGTGTACACAAGTCCTTATATACAAGTAACCATTTTCCAGTGTTTTTCTGGTGTGTATTGGCTAAACATAATTTCTTTTTTTGTATTGGGGTTTGGGGTTTTTTTGGTGTTTATTGCTTAAAACCTAAAATAAGAAGCCTTAGTTATGTATTAATAGTACCACTGCCAGCTCTCTGATTAGAGGGATGGCACAGGGTAGAATTTCATTCTATTCATTCTGCCAGGGCAGAAAGACTGCTTCACCATCTCTTCAACTTCACATTTTAAGATAATCTGTTATGCACCATTTGCTTGGTGCATGAAATATAATAATAATTACTAAAATTCATTGGTGTGGGGGGTTCATGCTGTCATAAATGGACATACATTTCTCAGTGACTTTTGCAGTACCAGTTAAAGATGTCAAATATTTGCAATACTGCTCATCAGCTTTATGGCACAAAATTAATATTTGCGTCCCGATTCTTTCATGACTTCACATACGTGCATAAATAAGTTGAGTTTCTGTGGAATGGAAGAAAGAGAGCTAGACTATTTTCTGTTGAATCACCTACTGACTTTCCTAATCATGGTGCATTGCCTCAGTGGGCTCCTGGAACAGATTAATGGCTAGCACTTTGGGACAAAGCTTCAAAGGGCTTTGTAGCAAAGTGAGACTCACCGGTGCGGCGCCTCCTGCTGGTTGTCTTGGGAATTAGCTCGATTCCAGCCCGGAGTGCCCTCTGCAGGCCGGTGTCTCGCCTGCCTTAGGGCCCCTGTGTCCCTCCCGGACCCCAGCTTCTCTTGCCTTTCCCCAGCACTACTCTACTCCAGGTACCCTTTTCTCTCCGGCAGCTAGGTCCTTCTCTCTCCACAGCTAGAGAGAGACTACTCTGCCTTCTGGCCCTGCAGCTCTTTTATAGGGCCCAGCCTGGCCCTGATTGGCTGCCTCCCAGCCTTTTCCTATTGGCTCACCAGGGCAGCCCTTTCCCAGGGCTGTTTTTAACCCCTTCAGGGCTGGAGCAGGGTGACCACCCCACTACAGGCTTCCATACTGCGTGTGCGCAAAACTTGCATATTTGCAAACAAGTGTTTGTTCATGTAAACTGGGTAATTGTCAGGAAATACAATGTTAAGGTTGAAAAATCAAGGTTTTGAAATCAATGGGCCCCAATTCTCCACTACTGTGCACCAGTTGTAGTCACTAGTACCTGTGCAAAGTGGGTGGAAAATGCTGAATGGTGTGACTTACATTCAGTTTGCACAGATGTCAATGATTATGTTAAGTGCAAATCAGTGGAGAATATGGTCCAGGAAATGCACAATTAAGTTTGAAAACTCAATCTTAACTTTGCTCCCTTTGGCCAGTCTTCAAATATGGTCTCCCTTTTATTAGAAGTTATTTGTCAACTGATGATGATGATGTATTATGGTTAAGGCTGTGATTTAGTCATGGAGGTTGCGGAAGTCACGGAATCCGTGGCTTCCAGTGGTCTCTGTGACTTCAGCCTGCGGTGGTTGGGAGCTGGAGCGTCCCCCGCTGCCTGTTGGGGCAGAAAGCTGTGGGGTACTCCCACCGCCTCTGGCAGCCCCCACAGCTCCCTGCCACTGGGGGCAGCGAGGGAACCCCCGAGCTCCCTGCTGCCAGGGGCAGCATTGTGGGGGAACCCCCAGCTCCCAGCGGGTGGTGGTGGGAGAACCTCCAAGTTCTGGGCCGCTGGGGGTGGCAGGGAACCCCCAAGCTCCCGGCCGCTGCGGCCGCCAAGGATGGCACACAGCTCTCGGCTGCTGCAGAGGAACCCAAGCTGCTGGCCTACCTGGGTAGCGGGGAACCCCCGAGCTCCCAGCCCCCACAGGCAGTGGGGGACACCCGGAGCTGCAGGTAGCAAGGGTACCGCACAGCCCCCAGCTGCTACAGGCAGCTCCTAGTCCCTGCAGCTGCCCCACTTGAAGTAATGTGAGGATCTGCATATCCCCATTTTGTCAGGGATATTTTTAGTAAAAGTTAGGGACAGGTCATGGCTTCTGTGAATGTTTCTGTTTTGCCCGTGACCTGTCTGTGACATTTACTAAAAATGTCCATGACAAAATCTTAGCTTTAATTATGGTTAAGGCTGGATGTCTGTCACGGAGGTCACGGATTCCGTGACTTTCTGTGACCTCCATGACTTTTGCAGCAGCAGCAGTTTGGGTGTGGAAGAGGGCTCAGGGCTGGGGCAGTGGATTAGGGTACGGGGCAGCGCTTACCTGGGGGGGCTCCCCAGAAGCAGCTGGCATGACCCTGCAACTCCTGACCTAGGCAGAGGGGCCAAGGGGCTCTGCGCTCTGTCCCTGCTTGCAGGTACTGCCCCCGCAGCTCCTATTGGCTGTGGTTCCCGGCCAATGGGAGCTGCGGAACTGGAGCTCAGCGGGAGCAGCGCGTGGAGCCCCCATGGCCTTCCCTCCCCCTAGGAGCTGCAAGGATACGCGGAGCTGGGTAGGGAGCCTACCACCCCTGCCACCACCCAGCACCAGCGGGTGCCCCCCCCCCCCTCCACGAGCGCCAGATGGGAATGAAAGAGGGCTGAGGAGCAGAGGAAAAAAAAAGGAGGGCATATTTGTTGCGGAAGATGAGAGAGTGATTGAAAAGGCAGAGTGGCACTAGAGGAGTGAGTGTGGGGAGGCACCACTGTCCTGTGGATGAAAGAGATGGAATGAGATAAGAGACAGAGAAGTTAAAGATGAGGTTAGAGACAGTATGTGCATGTGTGTATACAGCATAAATAAGATATACATGATGGTGTGTTATGGTAGGTAGGTTTTATTAGCATTAATTTAGGATGTCCTAGTTACTCACGAGTGGCAAAGCCATGAGTGAGTAACACAGATCCTCCCAAATGAGTGCTGAAAAAACCTCTCTCTCTTTCTCATAGACTCCTCGCATGTCAACTTGAGGTGCAAGGGGCAGAGTAGGAGTTGCACGCCCTGCACTTCCTTTCCTTACAGATAGGTGAGGAGTGGACAGAGTCTTTGCTCTGCCCCTCCAATATGACAATGGAAAGTAGTCTGCTGCGGGTAAGGACTGCAAGTCAATTCTTTTCCCAGACTACTCTGGGGATGATACAGCTATGTCCTACCTTTTAAATAAGTCTGTGTCTAAAGGCACAATCCACCCCATGATTCCTTCTGTTTCAGTGGGAGAAAAAAATATAGCTCATGAATGTAAAACACCTCTAAAAATGAGCTAGGACCACTTTCCTGTAGATAAAATTCTCAAGACTTTAAAGGCTGGTATCTCTGGGTCGTCCACGGCTAGACACACATGCTGTGTGTCCCATTGGAAATCTGGTATATCCCCTCGTTCCGTTGGTATAAAGCTCCCATTAGTGCCTTTCATAATCACAAGATACTGGACCTTAAACCTGTCATAGGCCCAGACCTGAATTGTTGGACTTTAAAGTCATGACACTGTATAGAAAATTTATTTGTGATCATTTATAGAGGCTCCTAAAATTTTACTAGTTATAATCTTTCGGTTCCTCCAATCCCTGTGTCATCTGACCGATGGCAACTAAGGTACCTAGTTTTATAGGTCTGGGGATCCAAAATACAGCCTCAATAAAATTTTGTTAAACTCTCACTTGTAAATTGGTGTCTCTGTAGCATGGGGCATATACAGAATACATGAGTTGTGAGATATAGGTTTTATTGACACTCATTTGGGATGTCTGCACAATACACACATGACTGCCACAGGTTTATAATACAAGCATCCCAAACTCATGCCAATAAATCTTACACCACACCTCTTTATATATACTTGTGCAGGAGGTGTTATATACCGTTCAATATATGGTTTTGGGGGTGGGGTGTATGTATTGTTACCCTTTGTGACTCTAGCAGCTGATCAACATTCAGGGCCATGAGGAATGTTGCAGCCGGGAGGAGAAATTTAAGATGGAGTCTGGTACCTTTGATCCAATCTTGTTTGTACAGATAGTCAAAGTTCAGTACCCTGGTACAAAGTCCTTTTCCCCCCGAACATGGAGGAATCAAACAATAGGAGAGAGCTTCTTTGCATGCAGCCCCAAGCCTCTTTAGCTAGCTTGTCCAGACCCAGAAGGGTTTCTTCCATGCTTGTCCAGGCTGTGTGTGTCTCTGGCCAGCTCTATGTTACAGGCAGTGCAGTGTTACAGTACGGTGCCATAGCTAGGCTGCTGTAGCACCATAAAGTAGATGCTTCCTACAGCAACGGAAGGAGTTTTTCCTGTCACTATAGGAACATCACCTCCCTGAGTGACAGTAGCTAGGTTGATGGAAGCATTCTTCCATTGACCTAGCTATGTTTTCACTGAGGGTTTAGGTCAGCAGAGGTACAGCACTCACGGGCATGAATTTTTCATATCCTGAGCACTATAGCTATGTGGACCTAACTTTTAAATGTAGACCAGACCTCTGTCTCTCTCTGCTGTCTTCTACTCTTCCCTCCCCGCTCTCTCTCACACACCCTTACACAAAACAATGCCCAGCTGGAACCCCTCTGCCTAAGTCACTACAACACTGAGTGACCTTGGGTGTGCCTTTGTCTTGGAGACTGCTATAGCTTCATAGGACTTGTCTACACTTAAAATGCTTCAGCAGGGCAGCTGCACTACTTCAGTGAAGACACTACCTACACCAACGGGAGGGTTTCGCCTGTCAGCATAGGTACTCCACCTCCCAGATAGGCGATAGCTAGGTTGACACCAAGGGTTAGGTTGTCTTATGCTGCTCGAGGTACAGATTTTTCACACCCCTGAGTGATGTAGTTATGCTGGCCTAATTTCCTAGTGTAGACCAGGCCTTATCTTTGACCTGAATGAAGGGTGGTGGTTACACTCGGGGCTGGTCTACACTGGAAAAGTTACATCGCCATAGCTATGTTTCTCAGGGGTGTGAAAAACCCACACCCCTGAGAGATGCAGTTCAGCTGACCTAACGCCTGGTGTAGATGCCGCTATGTCGACAGAAGACTTGAGGCACTGAGGACCCCTCTAGTCGCTATAGCAGGGGCTGGTCTATGTCTCTCGGGGAGGGCGGGGTGGTAAAAAATCCACATAGTTATAGAGACATCACTATGCCAACCTAACCCATGGCATAGACAATGCTAGGTTGAATCGAAGAATTCTTCCATCACCCTGGCTACTGCCTCTCAGGGAAGTGGATTACCTACAGTGATAGAGAACCCCTCCCGTCAGCAAGGTAGCGTCTACCCCAGGGGTGGGCAAACTTTTTAGCCCGAGGGCCACATCGTGGTTGCAAAACTGTATGGAGGGCCGGGTAGGGAAGTCTGTGCCTCCCCAAACAGCCTGGCCCCCCTCCCATGTCCCGCCCCCTGACTGCCCCCTCAGAACCCCCAACCCATCCAACCCATCCAACCCCCCATGCTCCTTGTCCCCTGACCGGTCCCCCCTCCAACCCCCACCCCGATTCCCTGTCCCCTCCCCGCCCCCCCTCCCCGAACCTCTGCCCCATCCAACCACCCCTGTCCCCTGACTTCCCCCCAGGATCCCCCACTCCCCACCCCTTACCATGCCGGAGCCAGCCACGCCGCCGCGCTGCCCGGCAGGAGCGGCAGGCCAGAGCGCCAGCGGCACAGCTGCAGGGGAAGGGGGACAGCAGGGGAGGGGCCAGGGGCTAGTCTCCCTGGCCAGGAGCTCAGGGGCCAGGCAGGACGGTCCCGCGGGCCAGATGTGGACCGCGGGCCGTAGTTTGCTCACCTCTGGTCTACCCTGAAGTGCGACAACAGCAGCTGTAGCTGTGCCGCTGTGGCATTTTAAGTGTAGACACGTAGCCTCAGTTTAAATGAGGTTTAACCCAACAACCCACAACTGTACTTCTTCTTGAATGTGCAAGAAGAATAAAGGCAATTGACTGCTTTTATTTAATGAAGATGTATCTTCATTAATTCCAGTTTCTAATCACGTGACCATTCCACGTAAGGACAAAACAAGGGCATTTCCCATGTATTTGACTTCTAAACGCTCCTTCAACTGCCAGACACGTCGTTGTCTGCCAAAAAAAAAAAGCCTTTTTTTTTTTTAAAGCACATTACATTTACACCCTTATCTGTGCTTAACAAAATTCCAATAATAATTTGAGTCAGCCACATATACAATATGTGTTTTTATTTAAGCAGTAATGACTGAGGCACACAGCATTTCCTGGAAATTAATGGCTGGCTGGGAAATTTTATAGCCCACAGCATGGCCAAGGGCCATTAACCTCAACTGGTCAATTCTCCAAGAAATGCCTCATTTCAGGGGCCGTTTGTTAAATTGTTTTTCTCCAATAAAGAAGTAAAATTAAACGTTATTTTCCTCCCATGCAAACACTGCACCTTTGGGCAGCCACAAGAATCAGGAGGTTGAATATGCTGCTGCCACCATAGCACTGAGCATCTCAATGAATGAATGATAGGCAACCAATCAAGAACTGGTCTTTCAACCTTCTATCATTTTATATTTAAGGTTAGTAAATAAAGCTCTTTGCTTTGCTTCCTCCATCTGACAAAGAAGTGGGAAAAGCATTGGGCCTAGTCTACACTTAAAACGTATACCAGCATAGGAATGTCGATAAGGAATGTGGGGGTTAAAACCACACCCTCTGGCAACTATACCGATAGAACACCCCCCCACCCCCGTGTAGATGCAGCTATGCCAACAGAAAAGCGCTTCTTTTCAGGGAGGTGGTGTTCCAGCTACTTTTTTGTCAGCATGTGCTGCCTCTACCTTAGGGGGCTATGCTGACATTGTTATGCTAGCATAGGCTCTATAGTGTACATATGGTGTCTTAGACTCCCATAGTCATCAGAAAGGTTCAGAAATATATACAGAGAAATGCTGGCATTCTATTTTTCTAATGAACCTATCTTATCTGTTGCAGCCCCCATCACCATAGGCTCTGCTGCCTACTTATCACAGTCAGGGAAGAGGGGTGTTTACATAGTGGACAGTGAGTAGTATTTAAATATTTTAGCTCGATAGTTCAGCCTACTTTATTATCCCATCTAGTGTTTGTAAAAATAGGCACATTAGAGGCGCTTCAATGCAGTCAAAGCCATTCGAGTGATGAATTGTCAAACAGGAAAGCTATGGCACATATTGTGTCTATTAAAGAGAATGAATGATTAAGAAGCTAAATGGGCATTAGAAAAAAATTACCACAAGCTGTCAAAAAGGTCATTATTAAAACTTCGGGTAAAAACTCATCTGCCTTGGATTTTTGATGTAACCTTCATAATTAGGTTAAAAAATATTCCATTGCATTCTGTAAAGTGCAATGGAAATTAGGGCATAGTTCATTACAAGTGAAAATTCTCTCCCGCACAGTCTGAGTGAATAACTCTTTCTTTGTACAGAGAATTACAGGATGGCTGGTAGCAAAATCCATCCACCTCTTGGGTAAGGGCAGCTCTGCAGTCCTTCCAGAGGCACTAGTCTAGCCCTAGCACAGAACCCAGTTTCAGCAATGCAAAATCACCTGTTTGCCAACTCCATGTCTATTGGAACCACAGTAGATCCAATCATAGGGGGCCTTGCTCCATCCCTACCAGCATACCGGAACAGAATTAGAAGCTGGAAAATTCACTATTCACTTAGAATTCTGATCTTTGGCTTTCAAGAGGGAAAATGAAAGGAGCCAGAATTGGTATAATCTCCCGGTGTAGCCTTTTGTGATGAGCATTTTCCTTTTAGTCAAAGGAAAATAAGTGGTTGTTGTGCAATGAAATGATCCCCTCGGTGCAACTATTGAAAGTTAAAAGGCTTGATTTTTATTTCAGTGGGACTACTCAATGTAAGTAAGGGTGATAGAATTGGGCCCTTCATGTTTCTTTGTGAAATGTGGACACAAATCCCTTTGTAGTTTAACTCCTTGGCTAAAAGACAAAATTATTTAAAAAAAAATAACTGATGTACATCTTTTTTCCTGGATCTCTGGTGTCTTGTGGTAACATTCCAATAGTTATATTTTGGGACTAAAATTGTTTGACCATTTAAAAAAACTGCTAAAGATGTTTTAAAAATAATATTTAAATGTAAATTAAAACTATTTTTTAAAATATGAACATTTGAAACAGTTTGTGCTGCTGCCTGAAATATAGAACGTAACTGTTTTCTTTATCACCGGGACTTGTGCTAAATGTTGAGTAGTCTATTGTGGGGGCAAAACATTTTGGCCTTAGTTATACCGACCTACTATTTACTTCAGTAAGGTGAGCAAGATTTGGCCATGGAATATCTGAAATCCATTCCATGTTCATAATCTAATATATTGGTAGTAACACCATTAAGAAATATGTGCCCAATTCCCCACTGCATTACTTTGATATCAATGGAATTATATCCGCATACATGATGATGGGGAGTGGTATGAAATCAATGGCATTACACTGAAGCAAATCAGACTGATGACTTATTTTAACACTGCCACTCTAAGGCCATGTCTACACTTACCGGGGATTGATTTAGTGGGTCTAGTGAAGACCCGCTAAATTGATTGCAGAGTGCTCTCCAGTCGACTCCGGTACTCCACCGGAATGAGAGGAGTAAGGTAAGTCGACAGGAGAGCATCTCCCGTCGACGCAGCGCGGTGTAGACAACGCAGTAAGTCGACCTAAGCTATATTGACTCCGGCTACATTATTCACATAGCTGGAGTAGCGTATCTTAGGTCGACTTACCCCAGTAGTGTAGACAAGGCCTAAGTATTGCTCTACTCACTCACTCACTCATGCCCGTCACCCCAAACAGGGTATGGGCCGCCAACCACAGATCTCCAGAGTCCTCTATCCTGGGCCATTTGCTCTAGCTGGTTCCAGGTATAGCCCATTTTTATACTATCAGCTTGAAGGTCGCGTCGCCAGGTGGTCAGGTTGTGACTCCTCATCTCTGCTGCGACCTGCGCCGTCTTCTTAACTCGTACATGGTCCTCACGTTCCATGTACCGATGGTAATCCTCCTGGTTGCAAGAAGGGTAATCGGCTTAGTGGCTTCCTCACGACTTTCACCACCCAGCATCATGTGTCCTTGAATTGAAGACCCTTCTTTTTCCAGGCTAAAAGTCTCTGTTATCTCTATTGTTGGCGTTTCTGTAGCAAGTTGATTTTTTACGGGGTGGAGTTGCCAGCCCCACGCCCAACCCTCCTCCTTTATCCTGACTTGGGACAGGCAGATGGCCCCAAAAGACCTCTCTGGTGGAGTTAAGTATTGCACTACCCTACTGTTTATTTTCTGAACCCCTCCAGAAGATTTTTAAAAGAGAAGTAGAAATGCTTCTGTTTTTATATCTTTTTTTTTTTTAATTAGGATGGATTATTTTACAACTGTTTTGTTCTGCAAAATGTGGTCCCCATTTTGCAAATATTTAAACACGGGTTGTCCCATTGAACAACAAAACCATGTACATGCATGAAGTTATTCATATGCATTAGCTTTTGTGGTATCAGGATCTTTTTTATTAATGTTACAGATGTTTAACATTTTTATGTTTAAAACAAACATTGCTAATCAAATCATACGATCTGGGTACCAACTCCTCCACTCAGACTGGATTTGTTATATTTAAAAAATAAAAATTAAAAAAAAATTAATTGAATTATTTTTCTCCTAATAATTATATTTGAATTTAATTTTTGATTTTATTTTAATCACTTAAACATCCTAAATCACAGGGATTCACTGAAATATGTCACATTATTATAACCCTTATTGTGAATTATTCACAGTCATTACTGAGTTGTTGCAAACTGTATTATGAAATTTACAGTACCAGAACATCTAGTGATGACTGTTTTACTCTTTGGATATAAGAATTAATGTAAATGAGGGGGTTAGGTTCCAGGGAAATTTTTTTCACCAGACAAAAGACTATAATATATATATATATATACACACACACAGTACAAGTTTTAAACAAACAATTTAATACTGGTACACAGTGATGATGATTGTGAAGCTTGGTTGAGGTGGAGGAGTCAGAGGGTGGGATATTTCCCTTACTGCTAAATGATGAACTAGCAATTGGCTGAGCCCTGTAGGGTTAACTCTCTCACTCTACAAGGCAGCAGGAATGGAGGGAGATATGTGCATTTCCCCTTTAAGTACAGTGCCTTGTTAATTAGATCAGCTTGCTGAGACCGCAGCTGCTGCAAGCTCCCTCCCTCCTGAGCCCTGGTGTGTCCCCTCTACTCTATGGAAGATGGGGTAAGCGGGGTGCAGGAGCAGGGGGGAGGGGGACACCCTGACATTAGCCCCCCTCTTTCTTCCCTCCCCCCCGCACAGCAAGCAGGAGTCTCGGGGAACAGCTCCAAGGCAGAGGGCAGGAGCAGCACATGGCAGTGGGGGGAGGGACAGCTGCAATTGCTAGCCTGCTGGGCAGCTGCTGCACAGGGAACTTAGGGGAGCGGGGAGCTGATAGGGGGGCTGCTGGTCCACCCTGGTTCCAAGCCCCCACCAGCTAGCTGCAACAAGCTGCTATTCCTGCAAGCAGTAGACAAAGCAGGCGGCTGCCAAACGACGTTAGAAGGGAGCATTACACAACTTTAAAGGAGCATGTTCCCTAATTGATCAGCAACGTAACAACGAAACAACGTTAACCGGGACGACTTTAAGTGAGGAGTTACTGTATACATAAACATTTAGGTCTGGTCTATGCTACAGACCTATATCTGTATAACTACTTTGCTCAGGAGTATGAAAAATTCATACCTCTGAGCGATGTAGTTATACTGACCTAACCCCCTATGTAGACAGTGATACTTCAGCGGGAGAGCTTCTCCCGCCAACATAGCTATCACCTTTTGGGGAGGTGAATTAACTATGCAGGTGGGAGAGAGCTCTCCTGTTGGGATAGAGCATCTACATTAAAGTGCCACAGCGGTGCAGTTGCACCAGTGCAGCGTTTTAAGTGTAGAAGTACCCTCATTTTGCAGCAAGAGGGGTTGTGAATCTGCCCTGCACTAGCTTGACATGCACTGTCTGCCTGTGTAGACCTGCTGATGTTAATGCACTTTGATCTAGTCCCCTTTGGGATGGGAGTAGATCAAAGTTCATTAATGAACTATTAAAGCACATCAGCGGGGTCCACACAGACAGCTAGTGCATGTCAGGCTAGTGTAGGGTAGATTCACACCCTAACTTGCCTAACTGTTCGTGTAAATGAGCCCTAACATCAGAGTCTGGACCAGATCCTGCTGTCAGTTGCACCAGTGTAAATTTTGAATAACCCCATTGAAATCAGTGTAGTTACTCTGGATTTACACTGGTGAAACTATTATCAAAATTAATGATGTCCCTTTCAATTAAGAGCAACTCATGTCCGAGCATCTGCGAAGTGGCAAATATTTTTCATTGGTAAATCCAGTGGCAGATTAGCCACTGGGCCAACAGAGTCTGTGCCTGGGGCCCTGGCCAATTGGGGGGCCCTGGAAAAATGGGCACCCCCATGCCACGACCCCCTCCGCCCACCCAGCACTCCAGCGGGGACGAGGCACGGGGGCTTGCCCCGCTCCGCCTGCCCAGCGCTCCAGCCAGGCTGTGGGGATGGGGCTCCAGCCAGGCTGTGGGGATGGGGCTTGCCCCGCTCTGCTCACCCACTCCCCAACCGGAGCACCAGGTGGGTGGAGAGGGGCAAGCCCCTGCACCCTGACCCCATTTCCCTGGAAGGAGTGCTGGGGGAGGCGGGAGACAGCAAGCGCAAGGCGTGGGGAGGGGCTCCCACTTGCTCTGGCCGAGGGGCCCCACAAAACCCTAATCCGCCCCTGGGTAAAGTCAACATTATCCATAGTTCCTCCATTTCTCCCGTGTGCATTTAAGTGCATTGGTTAATGTTGTGCTTCCATTCCACTGACATGGGAACAAAAACTATGAGTTTATTAACATAATAAGGTTTAACGTTTGCCTTCTCAATGTGACGTACAACTGTTTCACCCTGTTACGTAGTGGCAAGGCCCACCATTCTTGGCAGCCAACAGTCCAACTGAGCCAGGTCTTTTGTCCTTGGTTTAGTGCCCAGATGGAACCAAAATGTGATCCCCTGGACATGTGCTTTAGCATGCTACTTCCAGCCTGCCCTTTGTATTTCATTTGGTCAGTCTCCCACCCAATGGCAGAATAAATTTCTTTCCTCACCTCCACAGTGCAACCATGAGACAGCCCTGGGTGGTGAATGCTTGAAAAGGGAGCAGAATTCAGCAATATCGGCCTTAGCATCTGAAATATCAAGAACCAGTATACTCTGCAAGAAACGCTTCTAAAAATGGAGAGATCTTTCTCTAGTGCATGGATGTATCATTTTACATTACACTAAGATGCAATAAAGCAGAAATAATGTTAACATCCTAAAGTTCCAAAGCCTTAAAAGTTTTTCTGTCTTGCTTGGGATTTCCTGTGCTGTAGGACAAATGTCTTTAATATCAATGAACGTCTGTAATAAAGAGGCTCCTTTTGTGCAGGACAAATGGCAGTTAGGGTTTGAAGGCTGCCTAGTAAATGATAAACCTTTGAGAGAACAATTAGCAAAACACATGACTCTTGGTTCCAGGGTTAATGCATGGGGCCACCTGATAATAGTACAATCGGTTCCTCAGATTTCAACATCTTCCTTCTATCTCAAACCATTCCAGTCTGTGTTTGGCTTCCTCAATACCAAAAGACAGCAGCCATGTAAGGCTTCACCTGTTTGTGAACTTTTCTAACTGGCAATGAAGTTGTTTCAGATCTTGAACATACAAAACCAAAAGTTTATCATATAAATTAAAAATGGGATGCTCTCTGACAACTTTTTATAGCCAGTAGTATAAAACAGCCTGAGGTGATACCTCTTAAAAATTATATATATAAAATGAAAATAGAAACAGTCCTCGACAGTTAGAGGTACACACTGGAAAGTGTGTGTGTATACTATATATAAGCAGGGCTTCTAAGACCGTGCTTTATATATGGGTACTGTATAAATACATCCAAAGATCTCAGTTTTCAGGTACTCCTGAGCTGAGGTCACAGCACCGAGGATGTTTTAATTTATGCCAGGGGCCAAACTGGCCCCCCAGATGGTCCCAGAATTAGTATGGGAGAAGAGGGTGGAAAGATGCTCCCTCAGGAGTACCTGAAAACTGAGATCTTTGGATGTTCAAGATCTGAAACAACTTCATTGCCAGTTAGAAAAGTTCACAAACAGGTGAAGCCTTACATGGCTGCTGTCTTTTGGTATTGGGGAAGCCAAACACAGATTATCATTATGATGACTGAATTAAGGGCAGCTTTTTTTTTTCCTGGTCCTGATTCTCCTCTGACTTGCACCAGTTTTACACTGGTGTTGCTCCACTGACTTCAGTAGAGTTACTCCGGATTTATACTGATGTGGGTAGAGAATTAAGTGTCCTGAATACAAATTTGGGCATTTGTCATGAAACTGAGTAGCTGGTAGACATGGTTTTCAAAAAGTGTAACTGAGAAGAGGTGGCATGGAAGATGAAAAAGATCTATTAAACAACGCAGAACAAAGACCCATGAACTATGTAGGATTATTCCCTGCAGTGTATTTTCAGGTGCATTATCTAGTTTAGTTTTAAAAGTCTCAAGCAAAGGAGCATTAGAGTACAACAGACAAGCATCAGTATCAGCAATGAAAATTAAGGAGCAAACTGATCTCATTCAAAAACATTGCACAGTGAGGGAAGAGGGAACATCCAGCAGTACTGGTAACAAGTCGCCAGAGATGAAAAAGTTCAAGTGTCAAATCCTGCTCACCTCACTCATGTAAAATTCCTATAGACTTCAATGCCTGTTTTGTGTGAGTGAAGTTTGGGTCCCAGGAAGACAACTGAAAAAGAGATGGAGAAAATGTGAAGGAGCTGTGTCAGTGGCTTGGGTCAAACAGGAGACATCAGACTTTTAAAAAAGGAAAAACACCTCTAGAACTGCCAGGTAACTTGATCCTGATGAACTGAGATCAGAGAAAGCAAAATTCAGTGATGCAGTGTGTAAAATATATATATAAAATTAGTTGCCTGGATCTACAGTATATGGTGTTTTTGTTAGTAAAACTACAGTTATATTTACTAAAGCTACCATAGCGCCTGATGTTTTCATGCCGTTGTGTTCCTCAAATTTTATCTGTGGATGTCAGTAGGGGTTTAACAGAAACTTTTGTCAGAAGGTTCTTTCTTTGATTAAAATTAAAGGGAGGCAGGCAGGTTTGTTTACTGCTCAGCAGCACCCTGTCTAAGTGTCCCTCTCCCATTTTCTTCTCTAAAAGTAATCTGTTGCCACATCTAGGCAGAAAAATGACCCTAATCTAAAGATTAATAGAGCAGTGTGTGAATGTGTCCAATGATGTACATGAGACTTGAATTTTTCTGTCTCTGTATGCACTGAGGTGTCTCTTATCAGTGGATATCTAGATCTTAAAAACTAAGATTATTATTGAAGAGGGCAGTAGGCAATTTAGGAAGTGCACTGTCTTTGTATGACAGAAGCTTTGCAGCTAAGCACAGTAATTTATGTTGATAAATTGCAGCTGTCGGAATGTCTAGATCACTTCATGGAATGTATTTCCAAGTTCACATTTCTAGTTCATGTGTTAAAGGCTGGTGGTTTGGGCTCCCCCCTCCCCCCTCCTTAACTTCCTCAGAAAGTAATACCAGGTTTTCATAGTGCCCTTGAAATTGGCACAGCATAGGGTCAAATTGACTCCATTTTCTTTTAATGTGTGAAAGAAAACAACTGCTGCCCTCTGAAACAAAGTTGTGCCAAAATGGGAGAGACAACTTGGTTTCCAGATTCACTGGTTTTTGAACCCCAATCCATTCTTAGGAAATGCCCTTCAGTTTCAGAGTCATGTGCTTCTTAACTGTGTGTGTCAAAATGTATAGCCATTTGGCTTAGACAAGGCATATCTAAGTGTCCTTCATTTATTCAAGAGACGGGGGGTAAATTACCATAATCACCATAAGGAAAACAGCTGTTGCGGAAAAGAGAATAGTTTTCAGACCCCACAATTATTGATTTGTTTCACCATTATTTAGAGCATAAATAAAGAGCTTAGGTCAAAATGGGTTTTTAAATAATTAAGGATTAGAGGCACTGGTGGTTCCAGATATTCTGAAGTCCTGTAGATGTAAGATCTTCTTCACTCCCCTGGCCCTTTTTGCTTAAATCCTCATAAGCGCCACATTTTTAACTCCATCCTTTTTCACTACACCATCGTGTCCCTTTTCAAATCCTGGATCTAATACTGGTTGGGGCCTCAATTCAGCAAAACACTCAGGCATGTACTATCCTATCAATGTTAACAGGATTTCTACATGTACTTAGCTTTAAGCACATGCTTAAGTGCTTTGCTAAATCATGGGCAAACGAGGCTAGGTCCAAACTGAGTGTGAGTTGATCCTAAAGATATGCCTGAGCCCTTCAGGGTTGCAACTGAACTCCAAAGAGCTGTTTCGCTTCAGTGTTTTGCTACATCCCATTGCAGTGATCACACTCTACTTGATTTAAAGTTTTTATTGGTTGAAAGAGATTTCTCATACATATGATGGGGAATACTAATAGAAATGGCAGGAACTTTCAAACCTGTAGAAAGTTTGACCCTGATATTGAGATGGGGGCCACTTGCAAAGTTTGCACCTGCATCCAAACTTCTATAAAGTTTTAGGGGCAGTTACATCCAGCATTTTGGTTTGGGAGCATCTCAAATTAATCCGTTAGTGGAGGAGATTTTATTTATTATAATAATAATAATAATAATACCTAGCTCATATACGTGTCTTTTCTGCCATAGATCTCAAAGGGCTTTTCCGAGGATGTCAGTATCATTATCCCCATTTTACAGATGGGGGAATTGATGCACAAAGATATGACCTGATTTGCCAAAGGTAACCCAGCAGGCCAGTGGCAGAGGTCAGAATAAAACCTAAGTGTCCTGAGTCCCAGTTCAGTGCTCTGGCTACATTGCCTCATGATGACTCCGAGAGCACTCCTAAAATAGTGTGTTTTAATGTTGTATCAAACAGTGTACTATAGCATATTGTCCAATGCTTTATTTATATACACCTGGATACCTGAGTTGGTAGTGCATCAAAATTTTAATCTGAGGGTCCAGAATTCAATCCTTGTTTCTGGCCCAAATGATTTCTGCACTGGCATTGAGACAGTTACCATAGAAGACCTTTTCTAAAGCTATATTTACACTACAGAGCCTATGCCTGCGTAAGTATGCTGGCATAGGCCCCTACTGTAGATGCAGCGTATGCAGACAGAAGAAGATTGCCCATATAGAAACATCACCTCCCTGAATGACATTAGCTACATTGACAGAAGCCCTCTCCTTTTGGCATAGCCGCATCTACAGCGGGAGGTTTGTCAGCATAGTGGTCAGCTAGGCAGTGTGGTTTTTCCACACCTCTGACTGACGTAAGTATGACAGTATAAGTTTTAAGTGTAGACCGGGCCCAACACTAGCTTGTGTGGTTGAAATAGACACGGATGTACATATACATACAATGGAAGGAAACGTACAGTGCTATCATCTTAATAGCGAGGCAGTTCCTTGAGGCAGATTGCAGGCTTGGCAGCTTCCTATGGAAAGCTTGTAAAACTCATAATTCCAAATAGCAGCAGAGGTGGAGGTTTCAGGTATGACTACTGCCACTTTAAAATTTGGTGTTTTATGTAAAAAGAAATCCCTGAACATCAGATCCAGCTGTAGTATACATTCAAATAAGCCCATTTCCCATTAACATCTTTTTACTGTCTCTGGTCTTTTCATTAGCAATATTTTGTAATAGCATTCTTCTCTCCCACCCCATCTCCCTTTTTGTAAACAAATACTACAAGATACTGCACTGTTGGTTCAGATTATTGCAGTTTACTGAAGTTTTACTGTAATGTTTTCTGATTTCACTATCATTTTCCAACTCCCCAAGTTTTTTTTAAAAAAGGCAAAATAAAATCAACAACAAAAAAACCCCAAAGCTTTGAACGTACCATGTTTTAGAGTAGCAGATTTTACACAAAGGGTGTATTTTTCATTTTGATGGAAGAAATTTCTGCTCTTGGACCTTAAAACCCATAACATGACTGCAAAAACACCAGTAATACACAGTGCACCTCAGTCTAGTGTATTTTATCAGCCTAATTGTTTTATTTAATAAAAATTCATAATTGGATTTCCGGTGTGAGAGGACAGTCAGGGCCTGAGGTACCTGGGAGTATACCATACCAGTCTAAGTTAAGGTAGGATTAGGCTCTGAGGTGTCTGTTCTCATTGCAATGCCCATTAACACTGAGGGGAGGGGAGCGCATTGATAGATGCCTAAACGTATTAAAAATTTACATTTGGGAAAAATCAGGTTTAAAAAAGCCCCACAGAATTCACCCGAAAACCATTTTTATCGCACTACACTTACGTCAGTTTAACTGATTTTAGTGTCTAGAATAAACAGCAACTCACTCTTACGTCTTCCGATGCAGACATGATGTTCTAATGAGGAATCTTTTCTTTTTCAGTTCTTCCCAGACCAACTCTTACTGTTCTAATGCATCCCCCCACCCCCTTTTGCTGTCAGTCACTGTCACATCACTTTGCACTATGTGCATCAAGAAGAGCAGTTCCTTCCATCAAGTAATACTGTTCTACAGATGCCTCCCTGGAAGCTAGACAGATTGTGTGAGGAGTTTGGAAAAGAGTAAGCTGGACAATAGCAGAGGTCCTTGACACAGCTCTGAGCTGCCAATCTTTCATGCATGTGCTCACACAGAGCAATATATAGGGCATGCCCCTAGGGCCAGAATCCTATCTGTCAGCTCAGAGAGCAGGCCTCCTCTCCACACCATTAATCACAGTGGGGAGAAGGGAAATGGCTCATTACACTATGTCAATGATATTGTCTGTTCTCTGTTCTACAAATTAAGCAGGTCATCCCCTTGTTGCATTCAGCCTCTGCTGACTTGATGTCTGGGATTCAGGAGAGAATGAAAATCCTTATGGGAGTTTACCTATGGTTATCTCAGGCAAAGAGATCAGCTAGTGAATTGCATCAAGTGAGCAGATTTCCCAAATGTCATTTTCCCTTCTGATTGTCAAATCTACGGCTGCCTTTTGCCTCCTGCCCCAAAATGATGGGTTTTAGCAATACCCTAGCAAGTCCAACTCCTTGTCTAAACAGGGGACTGTCCTAGTGTACAGCATTAGCATTAAGCTCCTAGGTCCATTTCTAACATCATATACTTCGAATTTCTGTAAATCATTCTTTGAAGCTGATTGACTCTGCAACTTTATGCAGAGTTCCCGCCTTCTTTAAAGGTCCTTGCCCTTTGCCCAAGAATCAGCTGACTATTTATGGCTACACATTCAAAGTAGCATGCAGAAATTTATCCACCTGGCCAGAAGTGGCGCCAACTTTTCCGCCGCCCTAGGGCGGCGGAAGGTCCCGCCCCCATAATGCCACCCCCGACAGAGGCGGCGGAAGGTCCCGCCCTCTAAATGCGCTGACGACCGGGGCGGCCAGCGCCCCCCAAAGCTTAGCGCCCTAGGCGACCCCCTAGGTCGCCTAATGGGTTGCGCCGGCCCTGCACCTGGCTGCCACTGACATTAAAACCGTCATGTTGCTACGTTTTTGCACATCACTTTCAAATTTTACACTTTATTGCTCTCCTCTCCATTTACATGCCTCAGAATGAACTCCTTAGAATAAAGCTTATGTATAACCTGATTTCATTCTTGCATATAAGGTCACATTCTCATGCAGTGTAGTGATATCACTACTCACGCATGGGCTCACCTCTCTATCTCAGCTCAAAACAAAATTTGTATTAGACTCTGTGATTCTTTGTGGAACCTCTGGACCTGCTGCATAACCTCTCCTCAAGCCTCTCACCATTAAGGCTTTTATCATGCTCCCCACAAGTATGTCCTACCACACCTTCCATGTGGCTGGTGTGGAGAGCCCCTGCCAAGTCCTTCCTTTGACCCTGTGTTTCCTTCTCTGACCAGCTGTTGCGTGACCCTCGCTTTCAGCTGAGGCCTTGAAATGGTGCTCTGGGTCATATTCGTGTCTCAGGAGCAGCGCCCTGTTACAAGGGGATGTCCTCAACTTTCTTCATAACAAGGGAGCCCCAACTAGATAATTTTTTTTAGAATTTCCCATTTAGTGCTAAAATGCCTGATGCCACCTTTATGGGAATGCCTCAAAATAGTCTTCAACTCTCCTCAGTACCTCAATGTGCTGAAGTGGCTGTTCCTCTCAATGAGTCTGAAATTCAAGATTATGCAGGATCATTCTTTCCCCTCAGAAGAGGAATCAGAATCTCTTGGTTAAGGCTCTCCCTTATCTCAGGAACAAGGAAAGGAGCATCACGCTGACTTCATGAGGACACAAAAGCAAGATTCAGGCCATAAATTAGACAAAACCTAAGCAAAAGTCCAAGCTCCTGAACATGTCAATCAAAACTAAAGACTCCAATTTGTGGAAATAAGACACACTATCCAAAAGCCATAGCAACCATCAAGGAAATCAGACGAGATACATTTAATCAAGGATTTCTAAATCACAATCTGAAATAACTCTGATCTTATACTTCTATCAGAACAAAGGGGACATTAAGGTGGCACAGGATTTTGTACTGAAACTGAAAGAAAATACAGAACATCTCCCAACAATCCTAGCTCTTCTAAGAAATCTAGTGAAAATCACAGGACTGCAAAGGGAAACAAAATCAGAAAACATAAAAGATACAGAAAGAGGAAATTTCTGAATCAAAAGAGCATGATTTATGAGGAGAGGCTGAGGGAACTGGGATTATTTAGTCTGCATAAGAGAAGAATGAGGGTGGATTTGATAGCTGCTTTCAACTACCTGAAAGGGGGTTCCAAAGAGGATGGATCTAGATGGTTCTCAGTGGTACCAGATGACAGAACAAGGAGTAATGGTCTCAAGTTGCAGTGGGGGAGGTTTAGGTTGGATATTAGGAAAAACTTTTTCACTAGGAGGGTGGTGAAGCACTGGAATGGGTTACCTAGGGAGGTGGTGGAATCTCCTTCCTTAGAGGTTTTTAAGGTCAGGCTTGACAAAGCCCTGGCTGGGATGATTTAGTTGGGGATTGGTCCTGCTTTGAGCAGGGGGTTGGACTAGATGACCNGGAGGTTTAGGTTGGATATTAGGAAAAACTTTTTCACTAGGAGGGTGGTGAAGCACTGAAATGGGTTACCTAGGGAGGTGGTAGAATCTCCTTCCTTAGAGGTTTTTAAGGTCAGGCTTGACAAAGCCCTGGCTGGGATGATTTAGTTGGGGATTGGTCCTGCTTTGAGCAGGGGGTTGGACTGGATGACCTCCTGAGGTCCCTTCCAACCCTAAGATTCTATGATTCTAAGTGGTGGCGACCCAGAAATTTCATATTTGCATTGAATTCCATAAGATTCATGCAATCAACAGCATCAACAATTCCCAGGGAGATTCAATTAAAGGAAGAAGCACATTTACCATCACTTGAGGACAAGTGCTGTGAAGCATCAACAAAAAAGTTCTTTGGCAGGCACTTAGTCTTCTTTATGGTCTCCAAAGTTTATAGAAGTACCTGAGCAGTGCTAGACCTAAAACAACAAACAAATGTGTTTCTAGATGGAAATATTAGACTAGCTTAGTAGCTATTGCATCAGGAGAGTTCTGGATCTAAAGGAATCCTGTCTTCATAAGCAAATAAGCTCTGCCAATCAGAGATGTGAGCTTTGTTAGCAGTAGAGATGATGGGAGAAAGATTATGGGGTTTTTTCCCAGGAAAATTTTCTACAAAAATGAAGACTTTTTTGTCCTCGTCTAGTTTTTTCAAATTTTCTGGGTAGGTTCATAGAAAGATTTATTTATTTATTTATTTATTAATTATTTGAAAACTACAAAAATATGTTTTGGAGTTTTTAATCTTTCTGATGACCTCTAATCCCCCAAAACAAAACCAGACATGTTTTATGGAAATTTCACTTTGGATTAAAAAGGTTTTCCACAGAAAATTTTCAACTAGCTCTACTTACTAGTACAAATCTATTCCATCTGCTGTAACAAGATCCCCAAGAAATTTGTCAAGTGGGCAGTCATCTCCATGTGAGAGACAAGCAAATCCAGACAAATTCAAAACAAAAGGCTAGGGAAACACCAGGATCCAAATCCAGACTTAAAGAACAGATTCATAATAATCAGAAGAGCCCAGCACAGAAAGTCTAATATTTGAGGCTATGGATAAACAGAAGAAAAGGCTCAGGAAAGACAACAACAGATAGTTACAATGCACCATGACAACTGTCCAGGGATGAAAGTAGAAATAGGGACTTACTGGTACGGGGCTAGGTTGGGGCCGGCTCTGGCCCCCGGAAGGGGCGGGTATAGGGGGGTCAGAGCCAGCCCCAGCCCGCCCTGTACCAATAAGTGCCCTCCCCCTCCCCTGCCAGGGTAGCAGCGGCAGCTGGGGGCTCCGGTGACTATTTAAAGGGCTCAGGGCTCGGCCACCGCTACCACCCCAGGCCCTTTAAACCACTGCCAGAGCCCCCGGCTGCCGCTGCTACCCCAGGGCTCCAGCAGCTGGGCTCTGGGGGCTATTTAAAGGGCCCAGGACTCCCCTGCTTCTACCAGCCCTTTAAATAGCCCCCGGAGCCCTAGGGTAGCAGCGACGGGGCTCCAGCAGCTATTTAAAGGGCCCAGGGCAGTACAGGTAGCGGGAGCCCCAGCCCTTTAAATAACCCCTGGAGCCACACTGCCGCTACCCCAGGGCTCCAGCAGCGGGGCTCGGGTGGCAATTTAAAGGGCCTGGGGCTCCAGCCGCTGCTGGGAGCCTCAGGCCCTTTAAATTGCTGCCTGGGGAAGCCGGGCCGCCCCAGTAAGGCGCACCGGCTCTTGCCGGTACGCCGTACCGGGGCATACCGGCTTACTTTCACCTCTGCAACTGTCCCATTCAACAACTACTCCAATCTATGACTTCTACTGAGCTGCTTGAGATGGACATCTCTTGTATAGAAATCTTCACCTTGGCAAGACTATATGAGAGTTCTACAAACTTCTTGCTCAAGGACACCCTGCAAAAGCTTAGAGAAAACAAAAATAGGACCACAGGTAGTGAAGGGGAAAGAATTTTCTCTCAAGGGAGGAATCTGGAACAAGACAAGTGTGTGATCATCTGCAATACAAGCTCGTATTGCTTCCAGAATAACTCAGGTTCAGTGATGCTCAAATGAAAGTTGAAGACCACCTAAAGAAGAGACACATCTTGCTCATGACTCACCACATTGTGGCAGTGTAATACATAAATCAACAAGGGGGAACAATATGTTTAAGGAAGCCATCAGGGTTCAGAGTTGGACAGGAAGAAATCCTCAGTCAGTCAAAGCCATGCACGTAAAGGCAGGGAAAGAGCTACCAAGCCAATTAGCTGAGAAGGTAGATCAAAGAGAATCGAGTCTTCATTCAGAAGTTTTCACACACGTCTCTAGAATCCCAACAGCCAAAATGTTTGCCTCAGTGCAGAATTTCAAAATATTCCATATATAGCTCTCCAGCAAAGGGCCTCAAAGGTCAAATGCCCTCTCTCACATAGACTGTATGATTTTTTCCACCAGTTCCATCAATCCAGGAGACGATCAAGAAAATAAGGTCAGATACCATAGTAATATTAATAGCCGTGGACACCTGGAGTCTCAGGTCTTCTGGATCTGGCCATGGTATAACCAATACAGCTAACCCCTGAGGAAATTCTCTTAAGCCAGAGCCCAAGTCTGAATCTGGATCTATGATATCTTTAATAATAATAACAAATAATAAATGCCTGCAAAGTATCAAGAACTCTGTTAAAAAGAATTTCTTATCAGAGGTTATTGACACCTGACTAGCTTCAAGAAATATCCATAAACATGATCTAGTTAAAGACACAGAGAAAGATGGTTTGTTTGTGTAAGAGACAAGACCACTGAGTCTAGAATGATCAGGGAGTTTTCTATAGGTATCTTGAAGATTGTCTCTGATTTGCTGAAACTACACCTGGCAACAAAAGCCAAAGCATTATGCTAGCATTGGAGCAAACACCAAAGGCACCAGGAAAATCTTAATCCCACTAGGAAATATATGCATCTTTCGTGGGACCAAACTATAGTGATACAAGCATTGGGGAAAAAACTGCTACTTGACTGCCCATGTCGTCTGCACTATTATTGTATACACTTATACATGTGCATGTGTATATACACATACACACACACATATATATAAATGTAAAAACTTCCTTGATCACTGACATTGTGGGATCTTGAAGCTAGGCTCACTATCAGTAGAGGAGCAGTGCTGCATATTTAATAACAATGTGATGTTGAGATGCCTTTAATCCAAAAGCAGATTCTATTTTTCAGTAGACACAGAATATTGTACATACATCATTCTGTCCCAGGTTTGAGCATGAGAAATCTCTAGGGTATGACAGGTAACTCATAAAATGCTGGCATTTTCCAGACCACTAGCCAAGTAAATGCTTAGGAAGAAAGTATGCATATCTCTACAGCATCCAAAAAGTCGAACCTCTATTGTGAATACATGTTCAGGTCTGGCTCATTTTAAAACAGCTGGATTTGACTTGTCATGAAAATGCCCAACAATCACTGTACATTGTGCCAGGTTCAGTCTTTAGATATGTACATCACTGCATGCCTTGTAAAACACTTCTGCTTGTGCAATAACTAATTTTACTCAAATTGTGGTGATGGGGATATTGGAGAGTAGGATTACACGCCTATGCTATTTTCCAGATTATTCTGTTAGAATGGCCCTGAATTCTTGCTGTGTTCTCATTGAATGTTCCTGTTTAGATTAGAACATAGGGGGAAAATGCAGGTGACATTATATCTCTAAAACTATTGCTAAACACACCAGGTGAGGCATAGGAAGTACATTAAAACTACTCTTATGAAACCACGTGGTACCAGTCTAGTGCTGTGTCTTTTAAACCTCAAGATACAATAGGTTGGAATGTTCTTATCATTAGTTTAACTTGACTGAAAATGCACAATTGTGCCTTGGGGACAGGTTTAATTTTAAGCAAACGGGTACACTTAAAAGATGTGTGGAAACAAACAAACAAAATAAAGTTAGAATTAATCACCCACACTAGCTATCTTCCCCATCACCTGGAAATTTCAGATGGCTGATAGTATTAATACTTGCCCAGCTTTGCATCATCATCATCATCTCTTTTGTCTATGGCTTGTTTCCTTCCCTTATATTCCTGCCATATCTTTGAGAACTGCCTTAGTCTGCTGTCCATGGCATCTTTGATTTAGAAGCTTTTTTACAGTGTAATATTTTCATCCCTCTGATGCTTTGAGGAAGGCATGACCTGAGTGCAGAATGAGTGCAGGAGCTCTCCATTGTTGTTTGTCTATAGAACTGATTGAAATTTGTTATTGAAAAGTAGTTTTGACAAAAAATGGCTTTTCGTTTGCGAGAAATGTTCACGGAAATTTATTTTCAACAATGTTTTTTTGAGATTTTTAATGAAAAACTGGAAATTGAAAACTGATGAAATCTTTAAAAGTTTTACCAAAAACTGTTTAAAAAACTGAAAATGTTCAGGTTTTGTTTTTTCATTGAAAAAAACAAACAAAATATTTTCATGGGAAACTTTGCTGAAAACAAAAAAAAAATTGAAATTTCTCACAGAAAATAGCTATTTTTCAATCAGCTCTAGTTGTTTATATTATGAGAGCTCCTAGCAGCCCCCATTGGGTTTGAGGGCCCATTGTGCTAGGTCGGGGGTGCTCAAACTTCATTGCATCGTGACCCCCTTCTGACAACAAGAATTACTACACGATCCCAGGATGGGGGACAGAAGCCTGAATCCACCTGAGCCCCGCTGCCCCGGGCGAGGGGGCCAAAGCCCAAGGGCTTCAGCCTCAGGCTTGGGGTCTGTAACCTGAGCCCTGCCATCCAGGACTGAAGCCCGTGGGCTTCAGCTTTGGCCCTGGGCGGTGGGGCTTCGGTCCCAGGCCCCAGCAAGTTTAAGCCAGCCCTGATGACCCCATTAAAAAATGGGGTCCCGACCCACTTTGGGGTCCCAACCCACAGTTTGAGAACCGCTGTGCTAGGCAATGTACAAACATATGTACAATCCCTGCCCCATGAGGATTTATAATCCCAGCTATGACACCATTTTCTGTGTAGATTTAGGCATATTCTTAACCTCTCTGAGGCTCCATTTTCCTATTTGTAAAATGGATTAATAATTACTACTTGGTGGTTTTGTCAGGATGGATTGACTAATGTCTGTAAAGCAACAGGGAGTGCTATATAAATATCAAATATTTTATTAAGTGATACTGAAATCAGGGAGTGTTTATACACCGTGGCCAAAATAGGAGACACCATGTCCAATGAGTGGAAATAAAATACTAAACACCTATAAATGTTTTTTAAATTTAAAATAAAATATTGAAAGGTGATTTCAGTAATTACTGATATGTGTCTTTCCATCTGCTTCTCAAATGTTAGTGTTTGGTGTTGAGTAATATCTGCCTGAAAAAGAACAGAGATTTCAGGCAAGATGAGGCATGTCCCATGCTATAAATCAGATTCACTTGACAAGAATTCAGAACAGTCCTGAAAAGATATGCTTTGAGAGTGTATTTCCTTACTCTACAATTGCAGTTGTCATCGTCTTTTAACCCCAAGTGCTGGAAATTAGTTGGTGTTGACAGAAATCCAGACAAGCTATAATGTAGGTGATTTAGTCTCTTATTTTAACACTTTATTCCAATTGGTGGCACTGCCTTTGTAGTTTGTATTCCTTCTGGTTTCCTCCAGAGTTCTTAAGGTGGAGAGTGAAGTTTCTTTTTCACTTCAGGTTTATGGTTAAGTTGAAAGCCAACACCAGGTCCTCCATATCCTAAAATTGTAGAGACCACTGACATACATCATTGTACTGCAGTGTTACTGTTGTAATTCATCTTGAACAACATATTTGAAGGTTGAACTACATGTAATCAGTTGCACTATTAAAACGTTAATGTCTTTGCAGAGTATACCAGTACATTAATTTAGTGGTGCATTAAGTCTCTGCTTTTAAGGGTCAAGACATTACATCACATGACTTAGTCAGTATCTAATACAAAACTGCATGATTAATGCCGAGGCTTTTAATTTCACTCAGCCTAGGCAGAAATCTTGTTCTATGTTCTGGTCTCTGGAGGAAAATATATCCAGAACCACTGAATCCTTAACGATAACAGGCCCATGAGTATGTGACACATTCTGAATTCAGAGATATTGCTAGGCCAATTTGCAAAAGGGAATCCCTCTTCCCCCCCAAAAAAGAGTGGGGTGGGGGGAACTTCAAAGAAGATTACAGAGAATGAGAACTTTTTTTCAATGGAAAATTGTATTCACTGTGGGCTCTACTCACTATTGAAACCAATGCGAATTCACCAGAGTGCAAAACTGAGTTAAAGACCTCAACGTTGAGCTCAGTGCTAGAATAAAGATCTTTGCAGTCAGCTCAGTGTAAGAGTAAGATCCTTGGGACTTGGCTCTGTCTTAAAGCTGATAAATCTCCTATCTTATTTACATCAAATAGAAACTCTTGGTATGTTGATAAAATAAGCCAAAGAATGTACACAAACAAGACTAAGAAAAATCTCCCAATATATCTGAGCCATAAGCAATCTGAAGTAAAAATTCATATACCAATACAATTCATTTGTGTCCTTTCTAGAATTTGTAAGGCAGTCAGCTGCTACAGTAATGGGTCACGCAGAAGATACCTAGAGCTAACTTATGCTGTTTTATGATTAATATTTTTATAGAAAATAATGTCAAAAGTTCTGACTGTATAGGTTTAAAATAAACAGAGAGAGAACAGAAAGAAAATGGTGGCGTGCATAATTTCAATAAAGTCAATGATAATAATACCCTTTATTTTTAAATAAAACCAATTCAGTAATACTGAACTAATAGTTTAGTTACTTAAATTCCTTTATCCTGCCAATTCATGTGTACAATAGCAAGTGTTGCTAGCTCTTGTGATTTTTATGGCAAGTTTTGAGTTATTTATGTTTTTCTTAAAGGCCCAGTTGCTGAAATCAGGAGATTCTCAGCTGATTCATGAAAAAAATTGTAAGTTTCCAGCTCTCTGATGGTTGACAAGAAAATATTGAACGTTGAAGTGAGTGTAACCTAAAAGCTTAGAAACCAGAAGGCAAAGAAAAAGAAACCCAATTTAAAAAATAAAGATTTTTAAGCCACTCTTATAGTTTGGGGGACCTGACTTCTGATCCTTGAGATTGGCATTTTACTATCATAATGGCCTCCTCCTCCTCCAGAATCAGTGACAATGAAATCAGGGAGAATAAAAATGAACTGGGAATCTCATGACTGTGTGAAAAACCAACAGCCCAATTTATGGGAATTTCTGCTATCTTAGTATCGCTTGCTGCCCAGGTTCTTACATGGCAGTTCTCAGTGTTCTCACTGGAACTGGTTCAGCTGTTTACTGCCACATCCAAATGCAAACATTCCCAAACTAGCAAAAGCCATGCACATTTTGCTGGGGAAGGGGGGGGGGGAGGGAGGGGAAGGAATCTATTAGCCTGGTGTAAGCCTTGGAAATAGCTATTGTACAATTAGATAAATAAAAATCTGAGTCCACAGAAGTTAGAAAGAGAGAAGAAAGAGCCTATCCCAATTTGATACAGGATTGTTCCTTGTGGAATTTTTTCTAGTGTTTTATCAAGGGTGCTGTGGAATCCAAGGGACCCTCCACTGCTGAGCAGGCCTCTAAAATGCTCTCTTCATTGACACACAGGGCAGCTTATGCACACGCTGAAAAAAATGTATATTAGACAACTACAGAGATAAGAACATAAGAACGATACTAGGTCAGACAAGTGGTCCATATTGCCCAGTGGGCAGTACCAGAGCTTCAGAGGGAATGTACAGAACAGGGCAATTTTGGAGAGATCCACCCCGGGCTTTCCTGGCTGTCAGAGACTTGTGGTGATCATGAGCATACGTTTTCATCCCTGACCATCTTGGCTAAAACCCATTGATGTACCTATCCTTCATGAAGTTATCTAGTTCTATTTTGAACCAGTTATACTTTTGGCCTTCACAACATCCCAGGGCAATGAATTCCACAGGTTAATTGTACATTGTGTGGAAAAAGTACTTCCTCTTGTTTTCATTGTATGAAATTTTAGTTTGTACTGACTTTGCTAGTGCTTTTTATGTAGGCTGTTGTAAAACTAGGCAAATATCTGAGTTGATGGTATCCCCTGGAAGATCTCTGCATATCTCCAATCAAATCCCCCCTTAGTCATCTTTTCTAAGCTGATCAGCCCTAATCTTTTTAGTCTTTCCTCATATGGAAGTTATTCCATACCCTTGATCATTTTTGTTGCACTTATCTGAACCTTTTCCAGTTCCACTATCTCTTTTTTTAGACGAAATGACCAGAACTTGGACACACCATGGATTTATATAGATTCAACTCCCTGTATACATGCTGGCTTGGATTTTTCATTAGGACACACCTCTTCCCCACCTCAGTCCAGTTTTTGCTTTAAGGCCCTGACCTGCAATTGAGCACCCTCCACCTCCACTGAAGTTAAGGCATCGAAGGAGACACTCAGCACCTTGTAAAAGGGGGCCCTTGAAACCGTACCTACTTTGTATTGTAAAAAAAAAAAATGTAAGAAGCAAGATGGATTCCATTTTATTTGAAAACAAAGTTGAATGGTGTTTTGTGTAACCACATGCAAGGTGGATGGCGACATCACCATATTTTCACATATGTTCTGTCACAATGTTGCCACATATGATATTACAGGATGACTTCATGCTGGAACCATTACCAACCATCTCTGTTTAGTGCTGAAAACACTTGGTGATTTTGGACATTGGAAGCCCTAACTTTGCAACGCAGATCTTAAAGATATCAAGTTTGGCTGTATCAAAATGAAAACAGAGCAGAACATACAATTCTGTGACTCTTGTAAAAGCCTCACATTCCTTCCCTGCTTCCCAATGAATAATCTTTTACCAAGAAAAAAGTTGTACATTACAGTGAGGGACATCCTGAGAGGTGATAGCTGTTTATCACTTCCATTCAAGTTAATGGGAGTTACTGGTGCTCAGCACCACTCAGGATTTAGGCTAATATATTTAGCTAAAATGTATTGATGCCCAGCCATGCAACTTTTACTCATACCAGTAATTGCCACAAATAGTTGCATTGACTTCAGTGGGAATAATGAGTTAATTGCAGGATCATGGGCTTGTGTTTTTTTTTAATCTTTGGGGTCTTGTGAAATTCCTTGCTGTATTTTCTGGGTGCCCGTAGACACTTTGCTGATTTTCTACAGAACAAGTTGGCAGTGGCTGCCACTCTATGAATGCCAACAATTTGTGCGTGTTCACTATATTTTGCATCTGCAAGATTTTATATAAACAGACCGCCTTAAAAAAAAAAAAAGCTTCAGTAATGACTTTATAAATGAAATAGTGTAGACGTTAGATGTACACAGTGTGTTGCTAGTAGAAGGAATTTGTTTAAAGTAAAGACCAAGTGATTAAAATTAAAAATCAAAAAACCTTGAAAGTTCACCTGCAAATCTAAGGGGACATTTTGTAACAGAAATAATTGGCTTGGCCTCATCCTTGGGGTGATATTATCTGTGTCTAATTGTTTTTATGACGAAAGTGCAGTAATCTAAAATTCTAAGTAATAACGTAGTGGTTGTAGGAGTAAAAATAATTACATATTGGAAGCTTAAAAACATCCCAGCCCAATGCTGCTAGAAAGGATAAAGATAAACGTTGTCACTTTTCTATTAGACATATAATAGACCTTATTTGTCATTCACCTGAGCTCAAAAATAGATCAGCTGCCAGAGAGAGCAAGGAGATGAGCATACACCTTGTGAGCTGTCTACAGCAGATCAATGTATATTTTTAAAATAATAATAATGACCCCTTCAACAGGAATGGTTTAGACAAAAACGCAGCTGCTTCATTGGTGATGACCTTGTGTGCATGAGGATGAATGCTCTAGTTTGTTCTTTTCATTTGCCTATGTAAATGCAATATCATATTTCCATAAACACTATAAAATTCTTGTAGGAAATGGCAGTTTGCTATTAAAATCTGCACAGTAGAGTTGTTTATTGTGAGGTTTAGTTTGAGCAAAGGCTGCTATGTATAATCGGAGCACTAATAGCCAAATTGTGGCTGCTCTGGAATTTTGCATGTAGGGAGCCTTTTATCACCCCCTCCTCCAGCCCACTAACTGTAATGTGACAGGCTGCAGTCCTTGCGTGCAATGACTAGCACTGCCAGCAGCATTGCAAATCCCAATAGGGGCATGTCTGGCTGGGTTGGAAACAGGACTGGTGTCCATTTCCTTTGCACCTTGGCTAGTGTTGGAAGGCCAGTGCTTGAAGAAGGGCAGTGCACACTAACACTTGGAACAACAGCTCTCTACAGTGACTACACTCTTCCTAGTGCCAAGGGAGGTATTAAGAACATGGGAATTGCCATATGGGGTCAGACCAATGGTCTATCTAGTCCAGCATCCTGTCCTCAACAGTGGCCAGTGTCAGATGTTTGAAGAAGAATCCCTGCAGTCGACAGTTATGGGATAACCTGCTGCCAGGGAAAGCTTCTTCCTAAGCCACCTTAGTTGGAGGTTGGCTTATGATCCGCAGGTTAAGTACTGGGTTTGTTTGCATTAATCCTAACGACTGTAGCCACCTGTTGCTTTACCCATGATTAATGGCTCCAGTCACTGCCACTTGGGTGCTGTGCTCCTGTCTCACCAAAACACCACAGGCTCGGAAGCATAATTGAGCCCTTTCCATGCACACATTAATCATATTTGCACACTGTCCCAGAGTGGCAAATCAACCCGGGTGTATCAATGTAAGATATTGGAGATAGAGCTGAATTATTGTTGGAGACCATTGTAAGAATACATGAGGATGAGGCCTACCTGTTTAAATTCAGATAAAACGCACACCAGGAGCTGGCTTCAGGTTGATACCCTTAGGCACATTCGACTCCCTCCACAGGCACAAGAGACCATATGTTTAGCAGAGCCATGGTGGTTCTAGTGCATGGGGAGGCAGGCTGTGGAGAAGCCATGCATGGGAACTCTTTTTGTGCTGAGGGGCAGTGCTGCCTATGCAGATCCACTGGCCAACACCACTCTGTGGGCTCTATAACAATTGTGCTGGTTTCCTGCACCTGGCATGTGTGAGCAGAATTTCTTCTCTCCCAAGCTGTGCAATACCCATTTATTTAAGCTTTGTACCCAAGTCGTCTGGCCTGTTATAAGGATTTTTTTTCCATACAAACATATTACAAGTGAAAGGAATAAGCAATACATTACAAAAACTGGGAGCTTTCTATTATTAGGAAACATTTTTTAAATCTTGGCTCAGTGGCTCATGTAGTGAATTTATGGGATGTCATGGGATAACACGGAAGGTCCTCTTATGGATTGGTAACTGCTTAAAAGATAGGAAACAAAGGGTAGGAATAAATGGTCAGTTTTCAGAATGGAGAGAGGTAAATCGTGGTGTCCCCCAGGGGTCTGTACTGGGTCTAGTCCTATTCAACATATTAATAAATGATCTGGAAAAAGGGGTAAACAGTGAGGTGGCAAAATTTACAGAAGATACAAAACTACTCAAGATAGTTAAGTCCCAGGCAGACTGTGAAGAGCTACAAAAGAATCTCTCAAAACTGGGTGACTGGGCAACAAAATGGCAGATGAAATTCAATGTTGATAAATGCACAGTAATGCACATTGGAAAACATAATCCCAACTATACATATAAAATGAAGGGGTCTAAATTAGCTGTTACCACTCAAGAAAGAGATTTTGGAGTAATTGTGGCTAGTTCTCTGAAAACATCCACTCAATGTGCAGCAGCAGTCAAAAAAGCTAACAGAATGTTGGGAATCATTAAGAAAGGGACAGATAAAAGACAGAAAATATCATATTGCCTCTATATAAATCCATGGTACACCCACATCTTGAATACTGCTTGCAGATGTAGTCACCCCATCTCAAAAAAGACATATTGGAATTGGAAAAGGTTCAGAAAAGGGCAACAAAATTATTAGGGGTATGGAACGGCTGCCATGTGAGGAGAGATTAATAAGATTGGGACTTTTCAGCTTGGAAAAGAGACGACTAAGGCGGATATGATAGAGGTTTATAAAATAATGACTCATGTGGAAAAAGTAAATAAAGAAGTGTTATTTACTCCTTTCCATAACACAAGGACTAGGGGTCACCAAATGAAATCAATAGGCAGCAGGTTTAAAACAAACAAAAGGAAGTATTTTTTCACACAACACACACACAACCTGGGGAACTCTTTGCCAGAGGGTGTTGTGAAGGCCAAGACTATGACAGGGTTCAAAAAAGAACTAGATAAGTTCATGGAGAATAGGTCCATCAATGGCTGTTAGCCAGGATGGACAGAGATGGTGTCCTTAGCTTCTGTTTGCCAGAAGCTGGGAATGGGCAACAGGGGATGGATCACTTGATGATTACCTGTTCTATTCATTCCCTGTGGTGCACCTGGCATTGGCCACTGTTGGAAGACAGGATACTGGGCTAGATGGACCTTTGGTCTGACCCAGGATGGCCGTTCTCATGTTCTTAATATGTAAGGCTTTGGAGGGTTTTAACCAATTTACAAAAGCTATTGTTTGTTTTTTTCACACAAATTTTGGACCACTCAAGTACATGAAAATAGCAATAAACTTAAGAAAATTCAAAACACTATATTAGGTAGACATTTATATTAATAATAAATTAGGTTACATATAAATGCAAGACTGTCTGTTAAAGAAAGGCAATGTAGTGGAAAATACACACATGAACATGCGTTTATGTACATCAGTGCTCAAGTCCTAAATAAAGAAGTGCTGAAACTCTCTGGACCTGGCTCCCTGCTCTGAAAGGAGAGATGGCCACTTGGTAACCTGGTCAGATCTGGGGGACCCCCAGACCTCACTCCCTGCTCTGGAAAACTTAAATTAATTTTTTGCATGGATTTTCACCATTTTTTAATGTTTGTAATAAACATTGATAATTTCCTGGAAAATTTTAAACAAAATAAAAGCCAAAAATGAAGGCCTTTTTAATAAGGCGTGAATTGGTGTGTAACATAAATTATCAGGAACCCAGAGAACATAGTGTAGAGAGGAGGAGAAAAATAATTAATCATGTCCTGATACATAGAAAACCATGCTTATAAATGTCTGGGGTTCAAGCCAGAGAAAGCAATGAAATGAAGAGTTAAAGCTGCCACTTGGGGTTTGATTCACCTCTGGGTGATGTTGGCTGCAGGCATAGGACTCCTGTGGTGGAAAGTCCACTTGGAAGAGGGAGTTGTGGCAATGTAGCGCCCACGCACACACCTCTACCCCACACCACAGATTGCAGACTGGGTAGTGTTTACTGGAGGATGTGGTAACTCAGTGAAGCCCTCAGGCAGACTCGAAACAGCAGGCCTCACCAGAAACTAACACTGCTTCACCCCCACTGGAACTGCCCAAGAGGGGAGCATGGTGACGGAAATACCACCTGCTGTCTAAAGGTGAATCGCTAATGAAGGGAGATGCACTTGATACCTTTTAACTTGAATTCTCCCCTTTAGTTCATCCTAATAATAAAAAAAACACACAGCTGTGTATGTCGGTGACAGGGATTAAAGTATCACCAGCACAGTGAGATTGGGAGGGCATGGTGGGATGAAGGGAGTCAAGAGCCTGGAAGCCCCAGCTGTGCCAGGAGTCTGAGAGCTTGGGAACTGGTGCTTACTGGCTCCCTGTCAGCCTGCCTGATGGAATTTCATTTTGAAATGATCGAAATGAACCATTTTGGTTTTTAAATTTTTTTAAATTCTAGTTTGCAGTGAATTTCAAAATGTATGGTATTCATTCCAAACTGGAATAAAGCAAAAGTCTGAAATTCTCCACGAAACAATTGCTGTTCTCCATACAGCTCTGTAGAAAATTGCAGTTCATGTTTTGTTTTGTTTTATTTTATTTAGGACTTGCAGTTTTCAGCGCATCGAGATGAAGGGCCTGATATTTCCTTTCATTTACACCAGTATAAATTGAAGTCAGTCAAGTTACACAAGGGTAAAAACATTGGAGGTGAGAGGAGAATCAGGCTGTAACCTTATAATTTTTTAAAAATAAATAGTAAAGTGAATGCTTACTCTTCTGCAGGCACACGGTGACCTGCAAAGCACAAGCTCATGCATTACTAACATATCCCCATTTAAATGCAGATTTTTTGCTCTTTACACAGGACTTCAGGGAAATCCTCTCCAGATAAATTGTAATAGGATAGCAAATTGTAATTCAATATTTCACTTTAACGTATGTTTCAGCTTATTGATCTTAATTTTCTATCACTTTTAATGCAACATTTGCCTGGGGGGAAAGAGAGAGTATTGCATGCATTTTAATAAGGCTTGTAATTAATTATTAATTATTTCTGATATTCCACATATCTATGCCACTAGAGGCATTGTGCTTATACCCTGGCGCCTGTTTTCAATCATGGAAACTGGCAAGGTGTGACCTTACATATTGCAGGAAGTAATTGAGACACAGAACTGGGAAGAGGAGGAAGGAGAAAGGGAGGCAGACACTTCACCATAACAACCTTTCTGGTCACAAGAGTATTGGACTCTCCAACACTTCTGGGTCAAAGTAAGGCCCCAATTCTTTGGTGACAGCCACAGGATCAGGGCCTAAATGTTGTGGACCTGATTCATTAAACGACTGGAGAGAGAGTTGGGGGTCAATTTGGCTCTTTGTCCTCCCACACCCAACGTTTAATTTCCCCATTAAACCTGCCCCTTTCCCCATTTGGACAATACTGATTTGCATCGATAACTGCTAATGTTGAGAGAGGTCTATCATTGTAATCTTTGTTCTCTGTTTGTATAGTACTTAGCACAGAGGGATCCTGGTCTGTAACTGGAGGTCCGAGGTGCTATGGTAATACTAATAACTTATGCCAATAATTATAATTATCTTCAGAAACTTCACTGCCGCCACCATCCCGAAATGTCATTTCTTACTAATGCTATTTATTTATGCAATTAACTAGTTTGGAGAATACTGTGTTCAATTAACCCTTTAAGATTAATTTCAGGATTCCCTTGTGCCATGTAACAGAATGGCTCTCCCCTTAATGGCTGGAGGGCCTGGGGCTAGCCAACCCTGAGTACTAAAGGAGGCACACCTTGGGAAAGTAGCTGATTCCCTATAAAAAGCAGCAGGGGATGGGGGTGGTTCTAGAAATAGAAAACTGTGAAGTTATGGTGGGGGGGGAGGGGTGGCGGCAGCAGATTAGCTCTTACAGAGACTTTGAGCTGTGCCAAGCTCTGAGAAAGAGAGCTAGAAACCTGCCAACTAAGTAGGGTGACCAGATGAGGGGAATAAAATATCGGGACACATGGGGGGGGGGGGGCTGAGAAAAAAAAAAAAAAGCCGAGCGAGTCCCGGCTGAGGGAGGAGGGGGAAGGGCTGCCTGCGGATATCTCTGTCCCGCGTCCCGACCAAAGATCGGTCGGGATGCGGGACAGAGACCGAAATATCGGGACGGTCCCGATAAAATCGGGACGTCTGGTCACCCTACAACTAAGGGGAAAGAGACATTGAGCTGGTGTTCAGGCCTGAAAGGCCAGTGAGTGCTTGAAGACTGAATAAATTGGACCCCCCTGTGGACTGTTTTTATTTCCTTTGGACTTTTGAGTTTAAGGAACCCTGTGAAGGAAACAACAGGGGAGGAGCACTGCAGAGCTACCTCTGGTCAAAAGGGGGCGCTCAGGGGGTGGCTAGTTCCACTACATGCCATATCCAATGGTGTATTAAGGTGAAATGCTTCTTTGTGCAGAGGGCTATGCATCCTTTATTTCCCACTCATGATATTTTGAGGATTTAAGTGAGTTGTAAGAGGTGCATAGGCCTATGCAGGCCCCTCCAAACAGGAATGAACCTCATCTTTAGACAATACTACTTATGACACATGGGAACCATGAAAGTAACCTTAAAAGGTTATTCATATTAAAATATGAATACATACAATTATTAAAATGTATACGATATTTGAAATCCCATTCTTTGGATCAGCGACTGCCATTTACTCTTTGTTTTTATAGTGCTTAGCACAATGAAGCTGTATTGTGGCTGAGGGTTATAATTTAATAATAATAAAAAAAACCAACTCAATTGTTTTAATTGTTCTGATGTTGCAGATGAATGTCCAGTCTGCAGTGCTGTGGAACTACAGAAAACAGGTGGCTTGGCAGCAGAATTTAGGTCTAGCTTGCAGCATTGCCAGTTCGAAGCATTCATAAATCACGAGTAAAGCCCCAATACATCATGAGACTAGATTAAAATCATAAGGATTTTAAAAATAAATATTCCGTTATTTTTATTTGTCCTCTGGTTTCTGAAACTTTACAGTGGCCTTGGGTCACATTTTCAAGCTTTTCTGGGCAACCACGAGGGCTAGCAACTTGTTTGTTTGGTTGTCTTTTGGTTTAAATAAAGGCTGAGATTATCACCTAACCACATGTCCCCGGGGACTGAGGCTTTACGAAGAACACCAAATATCACAAGACCTGCAATGAAATCTTGAGTTGCCAACACTGAGTTTGCCAGTTGAGTTTACCACAGATTATGTGAGGCTTTGTTTATAATTTGATCATTAGAGGTTAAAATATACCAAAGAATATGTACATATGTAGTAGTGATCTCCATGTAATCAAGGATATGTATCATGCCCCTTCAAAGGTCTCATCTATCATCAGCCCCACTAATCCATCTCTTTCTACATTATTGCCAGCATTCCAAATATCTGGGTAGCTTCAAACAGCTGTCATATCATATAAAAACCACCAGAGAACTGTTTCCTTCTCCCCCCCCCCTCCAATATTGACTTCCCCCCCAAATGACAAAGCAATATTCTTTTGTGCACCAGAGACAGGCTGTGATTCATCAAGGCTAGAAATGGGAGTTTTATATCAGTGGAAAAAGTATAAATTTAGAAAGAGATCCCCACTTTTCCGAAGGCAGATTAGCATTTGCTTTTAGCCCTGGAAGGTCTTGTGATGTCACACATTAAAAGCACAGCATCATAGATGGCAGAGTTCCTTTTAGGTAATTTTTACAGTTTGAAAATATGTTATACTTTCTTTCCCTTGGAAGCCTGGACAATTAGACTCATGGTATTAGAGTAGCTTGGCTTTACAGACGGGGGGATATGAAAAAATAATATAGCACATAGGGGTAGAACTTGTCAGAAGAAATTCAGCAGATCGGTTTTCCATCAGAAAATTCAGTTCCATTTGAATTGAAACACTTTGCAAAATCATTTCATTTTCACAAAAAGTCCAATTCAGAGGGGGGAAAAACTTCCAACGTCAAAACAAGATGTTTCAACATTATTGGAAATAAACTTTAGATTTTTCCTTTTGAAATGACTTTCATTCTAAATGTTCTTATTCTGTATTATAATTATAAAATAAAGTCAAAATTGAAAAAGCAATTTTTCTATTCTGAAACTGAATGAAAACAGATTTTGAAATCTCAAAATCCCCTCAAAAATATAACTTCTGTTCTCTGCCTAGGTCTATATGGAGGCGTAAGTAGCAGTAATGGGATGACACTAAAAAAAGGAAAATTTAGAGTGAATAGCAGAAAAAACTTCCTGAAAAGAGTAGATGAGCCATTACTTGGGACTTTTCAAGCTAGATTTGATACAACGTAAGAACATGGACTATAGTGAATAATCTTGCATTGGCCGGGGAATGAAGGGATCAGATATTAACAAATAGAGCTTTACTGTTTCTATTTTCTGATAGAGAATATTATAACCTAGCATCATGATGTTGTGACACAAACATTAGGATGTAATAAATTTTCCCTGAAAGACTAACAGTTAAACGTAGAAGCTGCATTAGTTCTATTACCTTTGCCAGCTCAACTCTACTTCGTCACACATTACTGCTCATTTGCTGTCTTAAAAATGTGCTTTCTTAATTACACTAGTTGAAATGTTGGCTGGGTGTGAAAGCAAATCATTTGAACTTTTCCATTTGAACTGTGGGAATCAATAAATTGTTGTTTATATCCTTTTGCATGTTCACCTCTGTTTCCATCCTTGCAAAGAAGAAAATCCTGTGTAGATGAAGATAAAAGGCTCCCCCTATTGGATAGAAAGGAAGTTATTACTGACAATTTTCTTTTAACTTATGTTTGTAGTGTTGTCGCTGTGATGGTCCCAGGGATATTAGAGAGACTTGTCCCTCTTTTAACTTACTTCATTTTTAACATTTTATTCATGAAGATGTACTGCTTCCAATTTTGTTTTATTAAGCTGACAGGTTCTTAATGCTTGCTTTGTTACTGAGCCTTTATTTCATACTTGGAGATGAAACAATAGGAATCATTTTCATAATATTAAGCAAGGTGCAATAAATACTACTATTAAACCATCAGATTTATAGAGGAAAAGTCCTGGGCTGAACAACAGATAGGTTGTTTAGGGGTCTTTTGTGTTTTTCCCTAAAGCTGCAATGTACAATCTGTGTACTATATTCAAAGATGACAAAATTAAATGTCTGTGAGACAGTGTAAAGAAATTTTATGACATTTCAGATCATAAACAGCTTCTACGAGCTGACTGTATGTTATAAATGTTTAACTTGATCATCAATTTTTAGCATGAAAGTTCAGAAATGCAGAGTTGGTTTTAAAGAAATAAGATGAACTGCAAAGCTTGCAAAACAAAGCATGCAAACTATTTTAAGGCTTTCTCCAGAGGAAAGCATTCTTCATAGGCCTCTATGACTAGACAGATGCAGAGGCTGCTCTCTCTTATGATGGAGTAGTTCTCCCATTGTCTCCAATCTAATGAAAATGCCTAGCTGTTACACAGAGCTTTTCATCAGTGGGTCTCAAAGCACTTTCAAAGGTCAGTATGATTATCCCCATTTTACAGATGGAGAAACTGAGGCCTGGAGATGTGAATTACTTGCCCAAATTCATCCAACAGGCCAGTGGCAGAGTTGGATATAAAACGCAAGTCTCTCCTACGTGTCTGTCCAGTGCTCTAATGCTAGCCAGCCATTATGTAGTCAGCCGACACTAACTCCTTCCATTCTTCTGCCCTTTATCTAAGAATAACTGTAGCATGAGTCTTATTAGTCCTGGGGTAACTCTGCACCACTGTGCGTATGCAGAATTTGCGTCCGCTGCAGATTTCTTTGTTTCCCTGCAGAAAAAATGACTTCTGACGGGGAAACAAAGGGAAGCCGTAAGAGCGGTCACGCGCCCCTCCCCAGCAGTGCAGGCATGTCATTTTGGGTGCCTGGAGCAGCTGGCGGAGAGGTAAATCACGGGGGTGGAGAGGGAGAGGAGGGTGAAGCCACGGCCGGTGGCTCCTACCCTCCACCAGGCTCAGCTGCTAGTCCCAGCTGGGCTGGGGGAGGACAGGACTTCCTCTTCCCCTGTAAGGAACAGCTGGGGCTGGGTCAGACCCACACCCAGAAACCTCCCCTGGCTGCAGGAAGCTCCATACTGCATCGCTTCTCAGCCATAGGGGGAGGAGTCACTGTACAGGGAGCTGCACCCCTGTCCACCCAACTCTCATGCATCTGGACCTCTCATACCGAAACCCTCCCACCGAGGCTTGCCCCCCCTGCACCCAGAACCCCCTCACCAAGACTACCACACTCAACCCCCCACTGTGCCAACCTTCACCCCCTGCACCCAGAGCCCCTGGCCAGGCTCCACCCCCACACTCAGACCCCACAGCTGAGCCCCAGCCCCCTACATCTACAGCCAGACCACCCCCTGCTGAGCCCCCTGCACTCAAACCCCCAACCCGACGAGCCCCACCCCCCTGTACCTGGACCACCCTAATGAGCACTCAGACTCTTACCCACTGAGCCTCAACCACCTGCTCCCAGACCCCCCACCCACCCCACCAAGCCCCACTCCCCTAGCACTCAGACCCCACCGCTGAGCCCCTTATACCCAGACCCCCCCCCACCAACCCCATTCCCCCCCATACCCAGATCACCCCGCTGAGCGCCAACCACCTTCACCTGGATGCCCTTGCAGAGTCCCATTGCCCCTGCACCCGGAATCCCCTCGATGAGCCCCTGTGCATCCAGAGGCCCCCGCCCCTGCACTCGGACCCCCTTGCACCCAGATTGCCCCACATAGAATCCTCTCAGTCCACATCTGGATTCCCCCACACTAAGTCTGTCCACACTTGGATCCTGCCGGGCTGAGTCTGTCTGCCCACACCTAGTACGCCTGGCGCAGAGGGGCAGGGCCTCAGGGTGTTTCTGGGGCGGGTCTGGCCCTTGCACTGTGTCAGGGTCAGGTGCAGTCTCACCACCGAGTCCATGTCCCAGGGGGGAGCTGCAAGGTGATCGCCCACCTCCATGCAGCCAGTGCCCTGTGCTTCCCACTACTGCCATGCTGGAGCCTTCACATTTATTCATTGACAAAATTTGCAGAATTTTAAAGTATTGTGTGCAGAATTTTTATTTTTTTGGCTCAGAATTCCCTCAGGAGTAGTTTTGTGTCTGATACAGCCCTCCTGGAACTATAACCTGTGTTCTTCTTCGAGTGCTTACTCATGTCGATTCCATTCTAGGTGTGCGTGCACCCATGTGCACAGTTGTCAGAGATTTTTGCCTTAGCAGTATCCATAGGGTCAGCAGTGGCGCCCCTTTGAGTGCCGCGCTCATGTACCGGTATATCAGGTGCTGCTGACCCTACGCCCTCTCAGTTCCTTCTTACCGCCCATGGGAGTTAGTCAGAACGCCTTTCCTTGCATTGCAAGGGCTAGAGGTTTTTTGTCTACTGACTTCGAGCCTTAGGGCCTTGTCAATAGTTTGTCTATAGTAGTTAGTGTTAAGTTTAGTTAGTAGTTAGCAGTTAGGGTCCCAGAGGGGACTTCACCCCAGGTGGGGTATGCCCCAGTCTCCAGGGTTTAAGCCTTGCACGGACTGCCACAGGCAAGAGGCATGCTCGGAGGTCGAGGCAGAGGGAACTGCACCCAGAAGCGCTCCTTTTGAGGGTGCGGTCGAGAGCAAAACCCCAGTCACCTTCCAGGATCCACCCCACTCTTCAACCATCTTTGTCCCTTCTATTCGGCCTGGTCCCAAGTCACCTCGGACCGTTGGGTGCTGGACATAGTGTCTCCCCATTTTGGACCCGCAACGCCTCAACAAATCTCTCAAAAAGTTGAAATTTCGCATGGTCTCCCTGGCCTCCATCTTCCCCTCCCTGGATCTGGGAGACTGGTACGCTGCCCTCAACTTGAAGGACGCCTATTTCCATATCTCCATATTCCAAGGTCACAGACATTTCCTCCATTTTATAGTTGGCGAATGCCATTTCCAATTTACGGCGCTCCCCTTTAGCCTCTCATCGGCCCCAAGGGTCTTCACGAAATGTATGGCGCCAGTGGCCGCTTACCTCAGACGTCGAGGGGTCTAGGTCTTCCCATATCTCAACAATTGGCTCATCAAGTGCAGAGAAGCTTCGATTTGGTGCATTCCACCTGCCACTACCTGGGCCTGTTGATAAACAAGAAAAAATCCACCTTAAGGCCAGTCCAACACATAGCGTTCATAAGGGCAGTTCTCAACTCCATGCGAGTCAGGTCGTTCCTCCCGGAGGCATGTTTTCAGGCCATGTTGGACCTGATCTCCCATGTGAAGAACCATCCGCTCATCACGGCTCACACCTGCCTGCGGTTGCTGGGCCACATGGTCACCTGTATATACGTGGGTTAGTCATGCCCAGCTCCACCTCCAGCATCTTCAAGCATGGCTGGTGTCGGTTTACTCCCCCAACAGACACGATCTAGACCGGGTAGTCATGGTGCTGGATCACATCCTGTCATCCCTGGAGTGGTGGTTGAACCCTGGGTCAGTGTTGGAGGGTGTTACCTTTGCGGCCCCAGCCCTGACCCTGGTCTCAGATGCTTCAGACCTGGGCTGGGGAGCCCACCTGGGCGAGCTCAGCACTCAAGGCTGCTGGCTGCGAGACAATCTGGCCCTTCACATCAATGTCAGGGAGCTATGGGCAGTTTGCCTGGCCTGCCAGGCATTCTTGCCCCACCTGAGGGGCAAGGTGGTGCAGGACCTCACGGACAATACCGCCGCAATGTATTACAGGCAGGGTGGCGCCAAGTCATCGGCCCTTTGCCAAGAAGCTCTCAGCCTTTGGGACTTTTGTGTGCGGCATGCCATTCATCTGATAGCTGCACACCTGCCCGGGACCAAGAATGTGCTAGCAGATCGCCCCAGCAGGACCTTCTCGTCTCGCCACAAGTGGTCGCTCCGTCCGGAGGCAACCAGTATGATCTTCCGAAAGTGGGGAACTCTCCAGGTGGACTTGTTTGTATCCTGCCAGAACAGGAAATACCATGTGTTCTGTTTGCTCTGGGGGATGGACAAGGGTTCCCTGTCAGATGCTTTCCTGCTTCTGTGGTCAGGAGCCCTGATGTACGCCTTCCCGCCGGTACCCTTGATCCCCAGAGTCCTTGTGAAGCTCAAATGGGACAGGGTGAGGGTTATCCTGATAGCCCCCGAGTGGCCTTGCCAGCACTGATTCAGTATGCTGCCGGACATTTCGGTAGCCGCGCCACTGCGACTCCCTCTCTGGCCGGACTTGCTGTCCCAGAACCACGGCAGTCTCCTGCACCCGAACCTGGAGGCGTTGCACTTGACAACATGGCTGCTGCATGGCTGAATGCGAAAGAGCATGAATGCTCGACTCGGGTGCAACAGGTCTTGCTGGGTAGCAGAAAGCCCTCCACCAGAGCGACTTACTGGGCGAAGTGGAAAAGATTCACGTGCTAGGCTTCGGATCAGTGCGTCCGGGCGGAGCAGGCCTCGCTGCAGGTGATCCCGGATTATCTTCTGCTCCACAAACATCAGGGCTTGTTCCCGTCGTCAATCAGAGTCCACCTGGTTGCTATTTTGGCTTTCCACACTCCCCTCCCCCCTGTTCCAAGGAAGATCAGTCTTCGTGCATGACATGATGGCCCGGTTCTTGAAAGGTCTAGAGCGTCTTTACCCTCATGTCCGGGATCCTGTCCCTCCCCGGGATTTGAATTTTGTGCTGTCGAGGCTCGTGGGGCCTCCCTTCAAACCTCTGGCTTCCTGCTCTCTTCTCCTTCTCTCCTGGAAGGTTGCGTTCCTGGTGGCGGTTACATCCTCCCACAGAGTGTCTGAGATCAGAGTGCTTACATCAGAACCACCCTATATGGTGTTCTACAAAGGTACGGTCCAGTTGCAGCTGCACCCAGCATTCTTGCCCCAGATAGTTTCCCAGTTTCATACTGGCCAGGACATTTTCTTTCTGAAGCCCCATAAATCTGAAGAGGAGCACAGGTTACACGTCCTGGATGTCCGGAGGGCGCTGGCCTTCTATATCGATAGGACACAGCCATTCTGTAAGTCTACACAGCTGTTCATTGCGGTGGCAGACAGGATGAAAGGTCACCCAGTGTCTGCTCAAAGGATTTCATCCTGGATCACAGCCTGCATCCGATACTGCTACAAGCTGGCAAGTGTGCTTCCACCGGCGATAGTCAAAGCACACTCGACTAGAGCGCAAGCGTCATCAGCGGCTTTCTTAGCCTAGGTGCCGATCCAAGAGATCTGTAGAGCTGCTACCTGGTCGTCTGTCCACACATTTACATCCCAGTATGCACTGACTCAGCAGGCCTGGGACGATGCTGGCTTCGGCAGGGCAGTGCTGCAAGACCGTGAACTTTGAGCCCACCTCCATTGGCACTGCTTGTGAGTCACCTAGAATGGAATCGACATGAGCAAGCACTCGAAGAAGAAAAAACAGTTACCTACCTTTCATAACTGTTCTTCAAGATGTGTTGCTTATGTCCATTCCATTATCCACCCTCCTGCCCCTCTGTCGGAGTTGCCAGCAAGAAGGAACCGAGGGTGTAGGATCGGTGGCACCTGATATACCGGCACATGAGTGCGGCACTCAAAGGGGCGCCACTGCCAACCCTACGGATACTGCTAAGGCAAAAATCTCAGATGACCACGCACGTCGGCACATGCACACCTAGAATGGAATGGACATGAGCAACACATCTCGACGAACAACAGGAAAGGTAGGTAAGCAGTTTTGGGCGTGTATGATCTTGACCTAACACAGTAGCGGTTTCCTGTTGAATTTCTGTATTCTTGTATGGCAGTCATGCTGTGGGGGAATGTCATTAGGGTGGGGGAGTAAAAAACGCAGACCCCTCCATGATCTGAAAGGTTTCCAAGACCTTTAGCGACTTAGGGAAGAATTTTGAAGGGGCTGTGTGAATTGGACACTACCATAATGAATGCTGACAGAGGAGAGAAGCATCTCCTTAACAGTCCCAAGTCAGCAACTAAAGTGAGGGTAGGGCCTATAGGAGCAGCAACTGAAGGTTTGACCTGAGGAAGGATTACTTTAAAATAAGTATACTATAAAGTTAGGCCTAGTTCTTGTCTGTCCTACTTCTTGAGGCTATGCAGATTGCTTTGCCCTAGATTTATGGCAACTCCTCTAGTTTGTGATTTAAGATGAGAGAGAGAGAGTCCCGCATAGTGAGTTGTGGGAGGCAAGGAGCCAGTCAATACACATGAACTGCCCAGCCCACATTCATGTCTGCAACGGGAATTTCTTTGGGCCTTGGGCTGCAGATAAAGCAGCCCACTACTTAGTTGATAGATGTAACTTTCCACGCTTTGCGCTCCCAGAAAGCAAAGATTTTTTCATTTACATTGGGCCACTTAATTGCAAATCCAGAGGGGTCCAGTTTCAGATCCACCAGAACTGATGCATTTTTGCTGCATAAGTTGACAGGGCGTAGAGACCACAGACAGGGTCTTGCTGGTCTCTACACACTCCTGAGCTCTGTTTCCGAAAGTCTCCCTGTACCCTGCCATGTAGATCGTGCTACCATTTTGTGGATTGTGTGCTTATTTTACCCATCAGCTAGTAATAATGTAACTGATGGATAAAATAAGCACATCTTGTAAATATTTTCCTCTAATGTAGCTTGCAAAGGCCTTAGCCTAGTGATACTGCTTAGCAGAAATTGGGGATAATCTTGGAGTTCATGCTCTTGCTAAGCAGAAATTGGTACAGGACTTACTGATCTTAAAATACACACATGGATAGACATTATAATCTTTATATGTAGAACCCTGCAAATCTGTGGACCATTTTTGAGGATAGTGCAGCAGATGTGGATACAACAGCACAGGGCTCTATGGATCTGGAGTGGAGACAGAGATGCGTTCACACGGGGCCAAGCCAAGCCCCAAACCGCTTTGGAGGCGCTTTGCCTCTTCCCAGCGCCCGCTGGGCGGCTTATAAAGTGCAGCCGGGTCCCCAGTCTCCATTCGCAGCAGCAACAGCCACAGCCACTTCCCCGCAGCTGGGGCTATGAAGCCAGGAAACATGTCAAGGAAAAGGAAATCCAATTTCTGACAGAGCCCGGAGTGCGTTAAATAGATAAAAAGTCCGCCGACCAGGCTGGGAGCAGCAAGAAGGGAGAGTGAGAGGGGAAGGGGGAGAAAGGAAGAAAGTTGATGCCTGGCAGGGGATGGAGAGTCCATGAAGTGCCAAGGAGCCGGGCTGCCTGGCTGACGGCTCGGGGAGCGATGAAAGTCAGTGAGCCTGGGGAGTAGGAAGCAGGAATGGGTGAGAAGATCTGGGAGCCCATCCCTATCCTCTCAGGCCAGGTCCCCAGAGGGAGGGCAGGCCCATGTGTGTGGCGGGGGCTCTGAACCTGGGCCCTGTCCTGTCCCCTGAGACAGCAGGCCCAGTACCATTCAGGTACATGTTGAGCAGCAGCAGCTGGGCTCTGGTGCCGTGTCTCATGGCAGTGCCTGTCCCACAGCGTCCGGCTTGGGCAGCCTAGGGGGTGCAGCGTGCTCGGGGCTGGCGACCAGCAGCTAGAGCTGGGCATCAGGTCAGAATTGGGGCTGTCCAGCGGCTTGCCCCCCTCCTCCACACCACCCGTTCCCCCCAGTCCCTGCCCTTGTGCTGCCTCTTCCCTGCAAGACCCCTCCCCCGCCTCATTTTCGCCCCTCCCGATGGCTTGCTGCTGCAGGTGCGGATAGAGTTAAAAGTCAGCTAGCAGATCGCAGGTTGATCCTGGCGGATGCAAATCCACATTTATATAATGTAAGAAGCTGCTTCTCTCCCTGAAAAACTGCTGCCAGTTTGGCGGTGGAAGGTGACCCAGAACAAAAATGGCCCATAGCCTCTGCCCCTTCTTCATCGGTCTGTGCATGGAACAAGCTCACTTCCTGAGCACCTCAGCTACAAGAGAAATTGCTTAGAATAGTGGTTCCCAAACTTTGGTATGTGGAGCCTTGTTGATGTATCTCAGTTCCAGCTGTAGTTACATTAAAAGCTAAAAATAATCATTCTAAAATAAACAAGCTTTAATGACTACAGATCCAATGTATGTGGTGTACATCATCTTTCATGGGAGATGATATGTGGCAAAGGTACAAGTACACCCCAACCTTTAAATTGGTGGAAAGGAGGTGGTAAAGGAGTATGACAATTTTCTCTTTTTAATCATACTGACCTTTAAAGATCCCATGGTAGTTCATGCAAGGAAGGATTTCTTGTAAAGGAATCAACCCTGCTATCTTGGCCAAATTCCAACTTGAGTAATTACAATTCTGCCTACCTAAAATTCCCCTTGCAGGAATTTCAGTTGGCTACTACATTCCGTTCCCTTCCTAAACTATTGCTGTGCATTGTTAAACAGCTGCTTTCTTCTACCCCTGGGTTTTCTTCATTCCAAAAGGAGATGCCTATATTTTGTTTATGAATCACTCTGGGCCAAAAAAGTACTTGATTCATGTAAGTTGTTTCCTTCAGCTGCCTTTCAAAAGCACCAGTATTTTTAAAAATGTGAATTGATGATTGAACTACAGCTGAATTCTTAACTTAACCTACAGTGGAAAATGAAGGATTCTCTCTCACCTATTCTTATTTTCAATTAGTTTATGCAGAAAAAATAAATTTCAAACACACACATGCTACTGTCAGTTGCTGGCCTGTGCTTTAAGATTGGTTGTATTTTACTTTGTTATTCTGTAGTAGAGATGATGGATTGAGTTTTTAAATCTAAGCAGAATTACTTTTGAGTTGGCACATATTGATTCAAGAATGGTTTGGATATAAACATTTAGGGGACAAAAGGAGATATATAGATTTTTAGAGTATATTGTCCTCATTGCAGTCAACATGAAATTTAAACCTCCTTAACCAGAGAGGAAATAAATGTCACTTTGTTTGCTTATTTAGCAGTTTGTTTTTTAAATGCCTTTGTAAAGAGATTTCCCTGGTGTTTATTTAAATTATTTTTATTATTTACAGCTAACCATGTGCTAAAGTTTGGAACGCTTGTCAGCACTTCAAATACCTACGATGAATCTGGAGTTGTGACCATAGAAACAGATAAACCGTTGCTGTGGACAATGGGTATCAAAAATAAGCAAAATGCTTAAGATTATAACTGCCTTTCTTTCAGCTGACCAAAGACTTTAAACATGTTGGAAAATGTCACTCATTAACAGAAACAGAATTACTGTGCCAGCAGTAAAAAATATATATTTTTTTTTTTGGAGGAGCAGAGGGAAGGGAAAGACCGTGGAGATCAATCGGTCAAGTGAAAAATCTTTAGGAAGATAGTAATGACAAAACATTATCTCATTCTAGTTCCATGTGTAGGACACATGCACTTCCTCCTAAACCAGCAGCACTGAAAGGGACTAATGGGCATAGACTGACCTACTTTACTCCTTGCAGGAGTGTGTCCATATTAGGTTTTAATATTACTGTTAAATCAGTGGTTGAAGAATCTGTTCTCAAGTCAAGTTTTAATTGATGTATTATGTATGTTCTTGACTTACAATACTGCTGTACTACAGTACTTGTTTTGTATAAGTAAACCTTTTGCTGTTTAATGTGACTAGAACAGGCTGATCTTCTACCCTGCTGTTTAGTAACATAACGCAAGTGAAGTAGACATAAAAGCTAATTGCAAATTTTAAAGAAAAACAGCAATAAATAATACCACTGCAGTGAAGTTTAGAAGAGCAGGCTGGGTATTTCTTTTAATGCTGCTGGCTGTGCTGCCATTTTACTTCTACTTTCCAGCATCAAGTACTACAGGTCTCTCGCATCTTACGCGGGGGTTACGTTCCGCGGTCAGCGCGTAAAGCGAAAACCGCGTATAGCCAAAATCCCATTGACTTTAATGGCGGGCGGAATCGCCTGCACTACAGACAGTACATTAAAAAAAAGACAAAAAAAGCAATTTTTTTTTTTGTGGTTTTGCCGACTGCGCAAAGCCGAAATCGCGCATGTTAAATGCGCGTAAGATGCAACAGACCTGTATTTACAAACTTCTAATTAACAGAAGGTAAGCAGCATTAAACTAATAAAGTGCTAGTAAACTGTTAGTGTGCAAGCTTTTATAGATTAATAAATTTAGATTAGTCACAACTGTATGAGCTTTGTATGCAGAAGTTCATGCAAGTTCTTTAAACAACTGGATAAAGTTACATTTTAATTTGTAAAATTTGAACAGACTGCTGTGATAACCAAACTGGTATATTTTCTTTTAAAGAGTTGGTTAATGTAAGGTGGTACAGAATGCATACGTCATTGAATAGATGCTAAACACGATGGTATAAAACAAATTTAGTACTAGGTGTTGGTGTCAAGTTGCACCATCTTGAAAAGCACTGTAAAGACACATTAGTGGAATCCAAAACTGTTTGGTAAGGAAGGATAAGGGCCCTCAGCTGATAGTGTGATCTGTAAGTATGTATTTCAGTTGTTGCCTCTTAAAGAGATGGTGTTTAGAACAAGTAAAACCAAAGATTACTTCAGCTTGCTTTATGCTTCTGACAGCACTTTATATAGGCACATTCCTTTTTGTAGGGGTCTCCCCTCCCTCGGTTACAAGACACAATATAGGAAAATGGCAGTAGGTTGGTGTTTAATATGAACGGATTTAGAATTGTTTTAGTACCACCTAATGCTGGACCAAAATATGTAAAGAATTATTCTACTGCTGAAAGCAATAAACCAAGAAAGGCAGTTCAGTCACTTTACCTCATCTCGTACAATGAGCAGCACACAGTGATAAGTTGTTTATTTACTGAACCTAGAGAATTCAAAGAGTCAGTAAAACAAAATGAGACTAACTCAGATATCAAGCTTGTTTTAAATCTTAACCTGGTTTATAGCAGTAAGTAAACAAGATTTTTTAGATACAGATTTATGGAATATTAATAAACAAACCCCCACCCCCACGCCCATTGTCCATCACTCCAAACTTCAGGTAGCAGATCTTCTTGATGAGTGTTCAGCCACCACTGTAGAACAAGAGAGTTTGATCAGTTTCAAGTAAGACCGCTATCTTAAGTTACATCATCCCATTCTAACTGGAACTAAGTCCCCACTATGCCTTAAAAACAGCACAGACATTACACAGTTCCTTAGTCTCATCTTTGCTCTGAGAGAGTTTTCTCAATTTGAGGATTATGCCACTCTTGCTCCCAAAGGGGCAGTAAACAGATGTCAGAGGATTACAGTAGCCCTCTTTTCTTTGATTAGATGGGAGAAGGGTCCTGAAACTTTTATTGTAATATGCATCCCTACTAGGGAAATGGTTGAGAACTTTGCCAAAACGACTGCTTTTTTTAACCAATTAAGAAGTCTTAACTGAAGTGTTTGAAACCTTCAATATCAGTGATTTTTGTAGTGCTACTTAAAAGATTGATTTAAGCCTCAATTTCATATGCAAAAGCTTAATACACAACTTGTGGTATACTGTACAAAAGTTATGTAAAACTGGAAACACTGCTTTACTCTTAATAAAGGTATTTTTAGTACTATTATTTATTAGCTTTGTTGGGTGATTTCTTCCAATACAATCTCAAGACATTAACTTCTCAAAACTATATGCCTCATTTTATACTACATTCTCTGCAAGTGTTCAAGTCACTTGGTGAAATTTCTAATTAAAAATTAAGTGGAAAGTTAAAAGAATGCAAAATCCAAACAAACTACTGTACTGCCTAAACATGCAGCAAGTATTTACTCCTGGGGGAATTCTGCACCAAAAAAAATTCTGCACTCATTTTAAAAAATTCTGCATATTGATAGTGTTTTATTTTGACAAATAAAGCACTCCAGTTTCAATTATTTTGGTAATTTATTTCAAAATACCTGTCAACAATACATACAACGACTAAAAAGATTCTCCCAGGAGTTAAAGAAACCCTCTGACGACCCAGTTCCCATTGAGGAGTGTTGGAGGGGGCTGTGTGGGGTCCCCAGATCCCAGACACCTGCACTCTCCTCCCCACAAGCCCAGACATCCGCACCCCCCTCCGGAACACACATACCCCTCCTCCCAGAGCCCAGCTGCATGCACCACCAATTTCTTTACTGTCCTGCCAGGGGACATGGTGTGGTGCGACCCTGCTCTTCCTCACCCTTTGCCAGAGCTGGGTCTCCCAGGCCCTCTCCTGTCCCCAGGAGAATGAGGCTCAAGCTGGGCAGCCACAATGTGCAGCCTCTATCCCCACTGGGCTGGGCACACCACTCACTGTAAACTGTGCTCTGCTGAGTCCAGCAGCTCTGTAGCCCAATTCTGCAGGGGAAACATGGAATTCTGCACAAATTCTGCATTGCACAGTGGTACAGAATGCCCCCAGGAGTATTTAAATGTTCAACATTTAGCTTCTAAACATCTTGGGCCATCTTCTCTCATCTACAAGTGCAATGAATAGCACTAAAATTTTGCAGTATATTATTTAGTAGACAAAAGATGAAGCACTAATATCTGAAAGCAAAATTGATTTACTGAAAACTCCTGAATGTTTGCAAGATATAGATGAAGTTGCTGAAGTGCTCACTATACTGTACTATAGTGATAGGGGCCACATAAGTACTTGGATAAATGAATACCAAAGCGGCCTTATGATTATGTTCATTGAAATACTAAGTTTAGTTATCAATATAACTCTGAACAGTTATTCATGTTCTGATACTGGCATTACCATTTTATCAGATTTACTTACACAATGATGTTGTTGATAGGGATATGGATCAATTTCACAAAGAAACCAATAAATCCCATTATCGCAAAACCTATTGCTGTTGCCATGGCAATCTTCTGGAATTCTGCAATTTAAGAAGTTATAGGTTTTAGTCCTGTAAATTTAAACCTACCACTTAAAATGCAGTAGATTAGGTTACTACAATGACCATGGAGAGATTTGTGCCTTTGAAAGTTTCTCCCAATGTTAAGTTAAAAGGCACTTTAGAAGTGCCTTTTAGATGCTAAATGCCCAGAGACAAAGACACCGTTATTTCATTTCTAAAAATAACCCAAGTTTTAGAAATACTAGGTTTCCAGGGATTAATACTTGTAGGATTACAAAATACAGAATCACACATTACTTAAAGCCAGATAAGCTAACTTGAACTTTTAAGTCACTGACAATATTGTAAACAAAGTACTAAAGCATTCAATTTCCAAAAGAAAACAAGCAAAATCAAGTTAGTGACACTGGACAAGATTAATTTGATCAGACTAAACATCAGGATGTGAAGTGTCCATAGAAGCCATTATCAAAAGAATTCTGAAATTAAGCAATTTACATTTCAGAACACTTCAGCTGTATAGACTGCTTCAGAAACTCACTACCATACTGCTATCACAAGTTTGACTTCAGCAAGATGTATACCAGAAAATAAAAAGAAAAAAAACTTTCAAATTGGTTGTTGTACACTGAATTAAGTGCATCTCATGATTTTTCAGACAAAACTGTGCAAAACAGGTTGTTTGCTACACAAGTGCAAAATTGAGAATCAGTCAACATGAAAAATGAATAGACATCAGTATGCCTATAAACACATGAACTTCCTGTTCTTTGTGTTTCAGACAATATCGTAAGATAGAAAATGAAAGTGAAATGAGCATTATGGCCCTACTTTTTTTTTCCCCTTTAATCTTCCTTCTTGCGTACTTTACCTTTTCTGTCTGGCTTAGTGCATCTTTTAACAAGCCTGATGGAATCTTTTACAAATTGACGGCTGGGCTCAACAAATTGCATTACTTGATCCATGATTGCCTGCAAGAGTAAGTGTCACATTTTAATACATAGATTGTTTCAAGAATCATTTTGAAAAATCATTTCACATCTTACATAAAGAGGCAAATCCTCCCTTTGCCCTTCTGCTGGTCTTATTTAATGTACATTAAATACTGAATGTGAAAATGTTAACACTTTAATCACACACAATGTCAGGATTCTAGGTTTTTTTAAGTCTACAAAGCTGTTAAAAATCCGTATTTTGTTGCAATGTATTTTGTATCCAGGAGATGGAGCCACACCCGTTAGCACAGTCAAGTAATCAATCCAAAGAACCATGAACTTTGACTTCCAATATTTACATCCTCTTCGAGTCTTATTGATGTTCCCATTTTTTCCTGCATAGTGTTCCTCTATTTTTGTCTCCATTATTCCTTCTATATTTACGTTTATACATTCTGAATCTAACTGGCTTACTGATATACTATCACATTAGAGTTTTCATCTATAAGTTGTCTGAACACACTTCCAGGAGGTGTGTTTGTTGTTCTGGTTGTAGTCAAAACAAACCAACAGTAAACATTTGAGTGTGTCATGATCTAAATTAGAGCTGTCGTGCGATTAAAAAAGTAATCATGCGATTAATCGTGCTGTTAAACGATAGAATACCATTTATTTAATATTTTTGAATGTTTTCTACTTTTCAAATATATTGATTTCAATTACAACACAGAATGCAAAGTGTAAAGTGCTCACTTTATATTTATTTTTGATTACAAGTATCTGCACTATAAAAAACAAAACAGTATTTTTCAATTCACCTAATACAAGTACTGTAGTGCAATCTTTATTGTGAAAGTTGAACTTACAAATATAGAATTATGTACAAAAAAACTGCATTCAAAAATAAATAGTCCACATGTAGCCAGCGTCACAAGATATTTATGTGCCAGATGCGCTAAAGATTCATATGTCCCTTCATGCTTCAACCACCATTCCAGGGGACATGCGTCCATGCTGATGACGGGTTCTGCTCGATTACTGTCCAAAGCAGAGCAGACCGACGCATGTTCATTTTCATCATCATGAGTCAGATGCCACCAGCAGATGGTTTATTTTCTTTTTTGGTGGTTCAGGTTCTGTAGATTCCACAGTGGAGTGTTGCTCTTTTAAGACTTTTGAAAGGATGCTCCACACTTCATCCCTCTCAGATTTTGGACAGCACTTCAGCTTCTTAAACCTTAGGTCAAGTACTGTAGCTATTTTTAGAAATCTCACATTGGTACATTTCTTTGCGTTTTGTCAAATCTGCTGTGAAAACATTCTTAAAAAGAACAACATGTGCTGGGTCATCATCCGAGACTACAACAACATGAAAATTGGGTAAAACAGAACAGGAGACATACAATTCTCCCCCAAGGAGTTCAGTCACAAATTTAAATAACGCATTTTTTTTTTAAACGAACATCAGCAGCATATCCTCTGGAATGGTGGCCAAAGCATGATGGGGCATATGAATGTTTAGCATATCTGGCACGTAAATACCTTGCAATGCTGGCTACAAAACGTTCAGGTGACATTGTAAATAAGAAGCAGGAGGCAGTATCCCCCGTAAATGTAAACAAACTTCTTTGTCTTAGCGATTGGCTGAACAAGAAGTAGGACTGAGTGGACTTGTAGACCGTAAAGTTTTACATTGTTTTGTTTTTGAGTGCAGTTATGTAACAAAAAAAATCTACATTTGTAAGTTACACTTTCACAATAAAGAGATTGCACTAAGTACTTGTATGAGGAATTGAAAAATACTATTTCTTTTTATAATTTTTACAGTACAAATATTTGTAATAAAAAATAATATAAAGTGACCACTGTACACTTTGTATTGTGTTGTATTATAAATCAATATATTTGAAAAAATAGAAAAACATCCAAAAATATTTAATAAATTTCAATTTGTATTCTACTGTTTAACAGTGCTATTAATTGCGATTACTCCTTTTAATCGCAATGAATTTTTTTGAGTTAATCGCATGAGTTAACTGCAATTATTCGACAGCCCTAATCTAAATCCTAGATAGCAAAGGAGGTTTTTGTACCTACAAAGGGCAAGATCCAACTGCCATATGATAACTTGAAGATATTTGAAAGGTATCAGTTAAAACCTATTCCTTTTCAAAATTTTAACTTGCTAGAGGGGTGCAATGAGTTACAAATCTACTACACGTTTTACAGTTTTGTTTGCACATCTCCTTGAATGAAATACAAATCGGAAGTTTCTGTAGTAAGGCAAACCATCCTACAATAGCGGTGGGGGGGGGGGGAGGGCAGTTTGGCGACATACTGCTGTCAGCTGCAATTACGCATGTAGAGACGCGAAACTAGTGCCCTTTTGCTTGCGGCATTAGAGCGCCCAACATTTGATATATTCACACTAGCGTTTATAATCTGTAACTGTTACCACACCACCTAGGAGCCGCAGCCAGGGAGCAGGACCCTGCTGTGATTCACTGCTGGGCTCTCCCTGCACAAGAGGAAAGACTCGTCGAGCTCTCCACCGGGGGCTGGTAGTGGAGCTGGCAGAGGGAATGGGGGGAGGGGGAACCACAGCCGCTGCCCAGGCTCAGGGCTGGGCTGGTTTATGGCCGGGATGTTGCGGACCAGCCATAACCGAAGCTTTCGCCGGACTCACGTTCTCTTTTCCCTTGACACCCGCTCCACTTGCGGACGCGGGGGGAGGGGAGATGGGTTGGCTGCGTGCGGGCTCCAGGCCTCGGACACTAACTCAGCGAACCCCGGGCCCGCCAGCCCGTTACAGCCCCAGGAACGGGCTCAGCGCAGGGCCGGACCCGGGGGAAGAGACGGCGCCCCCCGCCCACTCACCGCCCCCCTCAGAGCTACGGGGGGGGAGGGGGGAGCCGGCGGCGAGAGCCCAGCGCGCTGCCACGGGGGCTGGCGGGGGCCCCGCACGGAAAGCGGCGGCGCTCGGCCGCCTTCGCTCCCCGAGGGCCCCGCGCTAGAAGCGCCGCCGCCGTCCCCTCCCCCACCGGAGGAGCCGCTGCCGCTCTCACCTGAGGCTCCGGGACCAAACGAACCACTCGCGCTAAGGACACGTAGCAACTGCACAAGTCACCGCGAGGAACCGGAACCAGAAACTGCGCCGGAAGTTGCGCCACCGGCGTTACGCCCCCCTCTCCAGGCCGTCATCGCCTGCTCCCGGCCGGGATGATAGCAGGCCCGGCCCCTCTCTGAGGCATGCGCTGTGAGGCGATGCGGCAGGCCACGCCCACTCCCTTGCGGGTGGGGAGAGGATGGGTGCTGCAAGCTGCGCGTGCGCAGATGGAGAGAGTTACGGGCTTAAGAAGGCAAGGGTGGGGGTGGAATGCTGAGGTGGTCACGTCACGCACATTTCTCTCTGCGCCGTTGCGGTCCATCTCCCTGCTCTGTAGTGCCCCGCTCCCCAGTGGGTCCCTATCGTGGGAGGGGGCTTGGGGGTAGTAACAGCTCCCGTGGTCGTTTTTACTGAGCGGCTACATTGCCATAATGGAGCGTCCCATAGTAGCAGCAGCACTGTGGTGAGCCACTGTGTTAATTGTATTGCAGGAGGGACTGTGAGCCCCATTCAGATATGAGGATCCCTCCACTGTGCAAGGTGCTGTACAAACGCAGAACAAAAAGATGGGCTCAGCTTCCTTCTCTGCATAGGGACCCAATGCACCTCTTGCAGGCATTACCCAGCTGGGGAGCCTCTGGGCTAGAGTTTCCCATGGTGGGCCCTTTCCAACAGAGAATACAGTGGAGGGGGGTCAGATAGGCAGCTCAGCATTGTGGAGGGGGGAATGGGCAGGCAGCCAGTGGGACAGTGGCTGTTATTTTCCTTGTTTTGATGTGTAAGGGATTTCTGCTGTTTTCAAATAACATGCAAACCCAGGAGCACCATTTTTTTTTTTATTTGTTGGGCAAGAGGAAAATCCCATGCCCTAATAGAGCTCAAATGTTCACATCTGGGTACCTGAACTTAGGCTTCAAAATTTGTATTAGGCACCTACACAAAAATGGACAGAATTTTCAAAAGTGCTGAGCATCACCAGCTTCCATTGGCTTCAGTGTGATTTGGGGGGAGAGGTGTGGGGTGCTTAGCACTGCTAAAATGAGACCTCTTTTATTCAGCTGTCCAAATATGTATTTAGGAGCCTAACTTCAGACATCTAGGAGACAAAAGCCCAGAGGTAAGTCAAACACACGGCGACCTGGGAGAAGGGTTAGACTTGGGGGGAGCATGGGCAATTATAGCAGGGACAAAGGGGAGACAAGAGGAAACGTAGCAGGGAAATGAAATCATTATCTCACGTGTGTATACTAAAGCAAGAAATATGGGGAATAAACAGGAAGAACTAGAAGTACTAGTGAATAAACACAACTATGACATAATTGGCATCACAGAGACTTGGTGGGATAATACACAACTGGAATATTGGTGTAGAAAGGTACAGCTTGCTGAGGAAGGACAGGCAGGGAAAACAGGGAAGAGTTGATGCCTTGAATATCAAAGATGTATACACTTGGACTGAGGGTGAGATGGAAATAGGATACAAACTTGTTGAAAGTGAATAAAAAAAGGGGTAAAAAAACAAGGGTGATGTCCTGCAAGTTCTTAGAATGCATTAGACACCATTTTTTATTTCAGAAGGTGGAGAAAGCTACTAGGGGAGAGGCTGTTTTAGATTTGATTTTGACAAATAGGGAGGAACTGGATGAGCATTTAAAAGTGGAAGGCAGCCGAGGTGAAAGTGAGCATGAAATGACAGAGTTCATGATTCTAAGGAATGGTAGGAGGGAAAACAGCAGAATAAAGATAATGGATTTCAAGAAGGCAGATTTTAGCAAACTCAGGGAGTTGGTAGGTACGATCCCATGGGAAGCAAGACAAGGGAAAAACAGTTCAAGAGAGCAGTTTTTCAAAGAGACGTTATTAAAGGCACAAGAGCAAACTATCCCATTGCATAAGGGAGATGATAAGTACTGTATAGCAAAAGATCATCTTGGCTTAACCAGGAGATCTTCAATGATCTGAAACTCAAAAGAGTCCTACAAAAAGTGGAAACTAGGTCAAATCATGAAGGATGAATACAAACATCCTGGAATATAAACAGCACAAGCATGTAGGGACAAAATTAGATGGGCCAAAGCACAAAATGAAATTAAACTAGCTAGAGACAAAGGGGAACAAGAAAACATCCTACAAATACATTAGAAGCAGGAGGAAGGACAAAGACAAGGAAGTCCCGTTACTCAATGATGGGGGATAGACAATAACAGAAAATGTGGAAATGGAAGAAGTGCTAAATGACTTTTTTGTTTCAGTTTTCACCAAGAAGGTTAGTAGTAATCGGACATGTAACATACTGAACGCCAGTGAAAATGTGTAGGATCTGAGGCTAAAATAGGGAAAGAACAAGTTAAAAATTATGTTAGACAAATTGGATGTCTTCAAGTTGGCAGCACCTGATGAAATACGTCACTCAAGGAGCTGTCTGAGGAGATATGAGCCTTTAGCGATAATCGTTGAAAACTCATGGAAGACAGGAGAGATTCCAGAGGACTTGAAGAGGGCAAATATAGTGCCAATCTATAAAAAATGGGAATAAGGGCAACCTGGGGAATTACAGATCAGTCATCTTAATTTTAGTGCCTGGAAAGATAATGGAACAAATAATCAATCAATTGCAAATACCTAGAAGATGATAAGGAGCAGTCAACATGGATTTGTCAAGATCATGTCAGGCCAACCTGTTACAGGATGTTGTGTAGTAACAGACTAGATGGGCTCATAACAGTTCTAATTTAGTTGTTTAGCAGGACCCCCGCCCCTATAGACAGATGCTTGATGGATAAAAGATCCTATCATCTGGTGTCGCTTAAAATAAAATAGGGAGATAATGATAAGGGTGCAAAGCAGGTAAGTAATTTATTGAAGGGTAAGATACAGTAATGGGAGAGGGGGAAGCAATGTATATAAAACAGAACAAACTGAATATATAACAGCTCGGTGATTTATATCCCATCGTAGGCTTGAGGCCCAGACCCCACCAATTACCTTAACAGACTACAGGCCTATGAATAACGATTAATGTTACTTTCAGATGGATGACACCGAGACACAAAACGGACGGCGTGTCAACTCAGTCTGCCTCAGCTTCAGCGGGATGGATCCGGACCTTCTACTGTGATGTTGGAATCTCACAGGAGGAACTCAGATCAGACATGATGTTACTCAGGTAAACGCTGACTCCTTGGAGATGTTGATCTTGCCTCTCGAAGACCGCGCATATAGAATGGACACGGGCTGCACTGGGTTTCTATATATCCTTCTGTCTCTGGGCAGATTAGTTTAGGGTCAGGTAGTACTTTCTCACCTTTTGGGTTGCTAGGTAGATTAAGTCTGTGCGGCAACCAATCAGGCAATTATGCCTCAGAAAGGGTGCCAAACTAACTGGGGAAGAAGGACACGAATATGGAGTTCCAACTACAACTTACGAAATTCAAGATGGCGATTTCAATGAAATCACAAAATAACATATACAAACAGTTCTAATAGTACATAAAACAAATACAGCTTACAATCCTAATAGCTTTCTTTGACAGGGTAACAAGCCTTGTAGATGGGGGGAAGCGGTAGATTTGGTATATCTTGATTTTAGTAAGGCATTTGCCCTCTAAGGATTGGACAAGAAGCAATGGGCTTAAATTGCAGCAAGGGAGGTTTAGGTTGGACATTAGGAAAAACGTCCTAACTGTCAGGGTAGTTAAGCACTGGAATAATTTCCTAAGGTGGTTGTGGATCTCCATCCTTTGAGGTTTTTTAAGAACAAGTTAGACAAACACCTATCAGGAATGGTCTAGTAACTAGACTCTAGTTATTACTTAGTCATGCCTGAAGTGCAGGGGACTGGACTAGATGACCTGTTGAGGTCCCTTCTAGTCTTACACTTCTATGATAAATAAGTATTGCCAACCCCAGACATTCAAAATTCAGTAATTGGGACTACCAAAATCATTATACTAGCTAAAAATTAATGAGATTTTAAGAAAACTATATGGGAACCTTTTCTTTTTGCCTTCTGGTTTTTGAGCTTTAGAGAGCTGTGCTCACTTTTCTACTTTCCATCCTTTTCCTTCCTTCCCCTTCATTCCACAAAAACATGCTCCCTCCCCCGCTCTCCCTAACCCCCTTTGCTTTCCTACAGTCTTGTTTCACCACTGCACTGATGCAGGGGAGATGGAAGAAGTACAGAGGACAGCAGACAGGTTGGTAGCTAGATGCATGTAGTAATGGTGTGGCTACATTGTCTATAAGCTTGCCCCTCGGAACACTGCCCGGAGTCAGATGGGGTCTAGTCTCTGACTCCCTGTGGGCAAAGAGGGGTGACTCAAAGTCACATCTGGATGAGGGAGATCACAGAGAGATTTGGGGAGGAATTGTCCTTGAGATGCATATTTCTTCAGTCTTTATGCTGGAAATTTGCACTGAGAAAGTTGTCCACAGTTTGGGGAGGATTGGGGGGCGTTTGTAAACTTAGATAAAATACTGTTTTTGTAAAACTAGTCAGGCCCTGGGAAGTGGGTCATTCTTGATTTTCAGGGACATGTAGCCACACTACTCAAGAAGCCATTTTAGTTTCAGAGTAGGAGTGGATGGCATGCTTGTAGCAGAGGAACAAAATGGTGTCTGCAGTGATGTGTTTGCAGTCCGTGTTCATGCCATGAATAAAGCTGTTTTCAAAGTCTTTGATTTTACCCTTGAACATCTGAAATCATTATGTGCAATTATGGGTTATACCATGTCACCTTCTAAAATCAAGGTCCTAAGTTCTTACAGGGCAGAATAGATGAATAGTGATTTGCTGCAAGTCACTTAACTTCTTTAATTTCTGTAAAATGGAAATGATAAAACCTATGATAGTGATGTATGGATGGAAAGCACATAAAGCTGTTAAGGGTTCTGAATACTTATTATCTTTGTTTCTGCACTCTCAGCTTTGTAGAATACCGTCTCTTTGGTATTGAGAAGTGCCATAACTTCAGACCTGGATCCTGCAACATGCTCAGTGCATTCTCTTGGAAGTGCATTCACCTCCCATTGATTCAGTGTTGTGGGTTCTCTGCACCTCAGAGTGGGAGGTCTCAAGTTTGTATTACAAAGACCATTTTGGTTTGGAAAACATTTTTGGTCTGGCACAAAATTTAGTTTTATTTTTTGTGGGCTTATCTTGTGAGATTTTATCTGCTTAGCTCACTGATTCACTCTTTTATAGGTTTGATTCTGCTGTTGTTTCACAGCCTGGAATACTGTGACTGAAACATATTATAAAATTAAATGTATTATTGGTCAGCTGTATTTCTTTTTCTTTGTTCAAATTACCTGTATAGACAGAAAAAACAAAAATCTTAAATACCGCACCCCGGTTACCTAGGTCTCCAGGCTGAACTTCTATACCATGCCTTCCTTACTTGGGGCAAGAGCTATTGAGGTGCTGACTCAGGAAAGCAGCTGTATTTAGGAAGGGCACATAAGCACCTGCTTATGGCCCCTTTAAATTAATGAGGCTTATGCATGTACATAACTTTAAGCACATGCTTAAATGCCCTTCATGATTCTTTCCTGAATCAGGACCCTTGTGTGGAATGCAGCAATCTGCCTTTTGAATGGGGTAGATCTCTGTCAGCTTGCACAGGCTATCTATTCAGGTCCAGGTCAGGGGAATCAATGCGGTCCAGTGGACAGAGCACTAGATTTGGAGTTAGAAAGTCTGAATTCTCTGTGTGTGCACCAAGTGCTCTCTCTCCTCCTTCCATCCACTTTCATGAATATTTCCAGTGACAGTCCCTTCCTTCCTTGTCCTTGACCAGTTATTCCATGAATTAGGCTTTAAGGTCTTCAGGGCAAGGATCTTATCTGTTCATATATTTATAAAGAGCCAGCTACAAACCTTACAGCGGGTTTGAAAAATTCTACCTGCCCTGGACGAGCACTTTTTTGTGACTAAAATATTACTACTCCACCCCAACCTCTCTTCATTTTAGTTGTCGTCATGATGAGAATGGGCAAGTAAGTTTTTTGCCTGTACTTATAAATTTTCATGAGTTTTACAAGGCTGAATTTGTGGCAGTAGATAAGTAATAAATAATAACTCTCAGCAGAGAAACATTTATTATCCTATAGTGTAATATGCTAATGTAGATTTGGTTCTGGATATTCATTGTTATAAGCGGCAGCCCTGTCTTATATTTTGTGTCTCTTCATACATTTTTAGGATGAGAAAATGCTTTCTGGAGTATTTTTATTTTAGCTTTCTTTTGGCAGTGTCTGTTTCTCGCTGAGTCTTTGAACCCCTGCCTTATTTTAATTAATGGTATTTTAGGCTTTTGTGCAGAACCCAGCTATATGGTGTTAAAAAAACCACACACATAAGAGAATAAACCTACACCTCTTACCCTCTGCCCTCCAGCCCCTTCCCTTCAGCATCCCCTCTCCCTACACTTGTCTTTCTGTTTAGCTAATGTCCACCTAACTAAACTCCACCAGAAACAAATCATGGAACTAACATTTGCCACCATTACATTGTTTTCTAAGCTTGTATGTTATATGCCTTTCCCCTATCCATTATCCATCTTGTCTGTTTAGATCAGGGGTCGGCAGCCTTTCAGAAGTGGTGTGCCGAGTCTTCATTTATTCACTCTAATTTAAGGTTTCGCATGCCAGTCATACATTTTAATGTTTTTAGAAGGTCTCTTTCTATAAGTCTATAATATATAACTAAACTATTGTTGTATGTAAAGTAAATAAGGTTTTTAAAATGTTTAAGAAGCTTCATTTAAAATTAAATTATAATGCAGAGCCCCCCCGGACCAGTGGCCAGGACCCGGCAGTGCGAGTGCCACTGAAAATCAGCTCGCGTGCCGCCTTTGGCACGCGTGCCATAGGTTGCCTACCCCTGGTTTAGATAGTAAGCTCTTTGTGGCAGGGACTGGTTGCTATATTCTGTGTTTGTGCAGTGCCTAGCAGAATACTGCCCCATTCTTGGTTGGTTCCTAGGTATTACAGAAATAAACATTATTATTATTATTATTAATAATAAATAGAACGGTGTGGTTCTGCCATCTTATATATTTTTGGCAATGCTTTTAAAGCATCAAAGAGACTGCATTTGAAAGCTCCACGTGGCTCCCGGAAGTGGCGATGTGTCCCTTTGGCTCCTAGGCACAGGTGTGGCCAGGGAGGCTCTGAGCAGTACCCCCGCCCCAAGCACCAGCTCCGCAGCTCCCATTGGCCGGGAGCCGTGGCCAATGGGAGATGCAGGGCAGTGCCTGGAGACTGGAGCAGTGCGCAGAGCCTCCGGCCACCCCTTCGCGTAGGAGCGAGAGGGATATGTCACCACTTCCAGGAACCACCTGAGGTAAGAGCCGTTTGGAGCCCTCATCCTGCACCCCAACCCTCTGCCCCAGCCCTGAGCCCCCTCAAACTCCCACCCAGAGCCTGTGCCCTGCACCCCCACCCCCTGCCCCAGCCCTGAGCCCCCACCCGCACCCAAATTCCCTCCCAGAGCCCACACCCCCTCCTGTACCCCAGCCCTGAGCCCCTTCCTGCACTCTGAACCTCAGCCCCAGCCCGGAGTCCCCTTCTGCGCCCCAATCCCCTCATCCCTGGCCCCACCCCAGAGCCTGCACACAGCCCTAACCCCCTCCTGCACCCCAACCCCCTGCCCCAGCCCTTAGCCCCCCCAAACCTGGAGCCCCCTCCTGCACCCCAAACCCCTCATCCCTGGCCCCACCCCAGAGCCTGTACCCCCAGCCCAGAGCCCTGACCCCCTCCCGCACCCNTTGTGGCAGGGACTGGTTGCTATATTCTGTGTTTGTGCAGTGCCTAGCAGAATACTGCCCCATTCTTGGTTGGTTCCTAGGTATTACAGAAATAAACATTATTATTATTATTATTAATAATAAATAGAACGGTGTGGTTCTGCCATCTTATATATTTTTGGCAATGCTTTTAAAGCATCAAAGAGACTGCATTTGAAAGCTCCACGTGGCTCCCGGAAGTGGCGATGTGTCCCTTTGGCTCCTAGGCACAGGTGTGGCCAGGGAGGCTCTGAGCAGTACCCCCGCCCCAAGCACCAGCTCCGCAGCTCCCATTGGCCGGGAGCCGTGGCCAATGGGAGATGCAGGGCAGTGCCTGCAGACTGGAGCAGTGCGCAGAGCCTCCGGCCACCCCTTCGCCTAGGAGCGAGAGGGATATGTCACCACTTCCAGGAGCCACCTGAGGTAAGAGCCGTTTGGAGCCCTCATCCTGCACCCCAACCCTCTGCCCCAGCCCTGAGCCCCCTCACACCCCCAAACTCCCACCCAGAGCCTGTGCCCTGCACCCCCTGCCCCAGCCCTGAGCCCCCACCCGCACCCAAATTCCCTCCCAGAGCCCACACCNAAGTTGTATAAATATCTCAACACCATGTCTAATATATTTGACTACATACACAGCTTTGATGGGGCTAGAATAGGTCTTTCAAAGATGTTATAAACTGTAGGGAGTTAAACCTGTGCACACAACAACTATAATACTTAAAAGTGTTCTTTAAAAGAGAGTTGAGGGTTTTTTTTGAGAAGGCAAGAGTGGGTGAGTACATTTGAACGGGGCAGATTGTCAGAACTGAAAAGTGAAGCGGTCAAATTATCCATAGTATGAGCCGTAGCACAAACTTCCCATTGCTGCTCCACTGATTTGCCTCATCCTTGATTGGGATCAAAGGGTAATCAGTTTTCACTGCCATCCAGGCCTGGTGTTCTATGCTGAAACTTGTAGCAAGGATGACACTGTCAGCTGAGATGGTTTTTAGATGTGGGCACTTATCCACTAGAATTAGACTAAGACCACAAAACTCATTTAACACAGGCTACCGGACAGATATCAAATTATCAGTGTTTTGATCCGTGCGATACTTAATGGTGTAACTGTTAACACTTTTGTTTTTCATGGATTGCACCTTTAAATCTCTAAGGCCTCTGCTGTCAGCAGAGACAGGTAGATATTTTGTGTTCAGTTAGTTCAGACTGTCACAGAGGAGACACCAGGCTGGTAGCAAGGGGGAGGCAATAGAGGGCACCTCCCCATCCCCTCCTCACTGCTTTTCCTGCTGCCCCTTGGGTACTTAGCAGACTCGTGTAAGCCAGAACAGATTTGAATATCCTCTGTCTCCCCAGCTGCAGCTTGTCAAGGGCTGCCTGCTGCATCCCAGGGGCTGCAAGGGAAGAGAAAGAGCAGCTCTTTCCTGCTCACAGGGGAATTAGGTTAGGTATTCCACTCACTCTCCTGAATCCCTACTACAGGGTAGCTTCCCTCCCATTACAGGTATCCAGTGCAGCCCACAGGATGCTACTGAGAATCACTTAGCCTGGAAAAAAGCCAGCAGATAAATTGTAGAAGGCAAAGTGTGAATTTGCTGGAGTGGGGGCCGAGGCACAGTCTAAAATGGCTGGATGTGTGTGTATGTGGGAAGGCACACGCTCATTTTACCGAGAGAGACACAGGTTTTGTTGCTTGGGCAGCCTGAGAGGGACGAGAGACGGGATCAATTGACTGAGGGAGGAAGGGGGAGGCAGAGGACCAGTAAGTTGCATGGCTTGGTGAGGACAGACTCAGGGGGGGCAGGAAATCAGTTGGGGGTACTGAAGGAAGGGGGTCAGTTAGCTGAGGCAAATGCTCAATTGACAGGAAGAACTGGGGAGGGGGGAAGAATCAATTGAATGGGGCTGACATAGGGTTGCCAGAACGCCTGGTCAAAAAGGGATCCTGGCGGCTCTGGTCAGCACAGCTGACCTGGCCGTTAAGAGTCCAGTTAGCCACAGTGGCCAGCTCCACGTGGCTCCCGGAAGTGGTGACGTGTCCCTTTGGCTCCTAGGCACAGGTGTGGCCAGGGAGGCTCTGAGCAGTCCCCCCGCCCCAAGCACCAGCTCCGCAGCTCCCATTGGCCGGGAGCCGTGGCCAATGGGAGATGCAGGGCAGTGCCTGCAGACTGGAGCAGTGCGAAGAGCCTCCGGCCACCCCTTCGCGTAGGAGCGAGCGGGCTATGTCACGACTTCCAGGGGCCACCTGAGGTAAGAGCCGTTTGGCGCCCTCATCCTGCACCCCACCCCTCTGCCCCAGCCCTGAGCCCCCACCCGCACCCAAATTCCCTCCCAGAGCCCACACCCCCTCCTGTACCCCAGCCCTGAGCCCCTTCCTGCACTCTGAACCTCAGCCCCAGCCCGGAGTCCCCTTCTGCGCCCCAATCCCCTCATCCCTGGCCCCACCCCAGAGCCTGCACACAGCCCTAACCCCCTCCTGCACCCCAACCCCCTGCCCCAGCCCTTAGCCCCCCCAAACCTGGAGCCCCCTCCTGCACCCCAAACCCCTCATCCCTGGCCCCACCCCAGAGCCTGTACCCCCAGCCCAGAGCCCTGACCCCCTCCCGCACCCCAACCTCCTGCCTGAGCCCAGAGCCCCCTCCCACATTCTGAACCACTCATTCCCAGACCCACCCTGCAGCCCTCACCCCAGCACCCCGACCCTCTGCCCCAGCCCTGAGCGCCTCCCACACTCCAAACCCCTCATCCCCAGCTCTGTTGGGTCACAGGCATCAACAATTTTCTTCAACTGGGTCGCCAGAAAAAAAGTTTGAAAACCACTGCTATGGAAGATCCTAAGATAGATAGGGCCTTTATTTCTTAATTTTATAATATCATAAATATCTGTGATTTATTTTGTCCTGGGAAATCTTTGGAATATCTTTGCTTCTGAGGGTTTAAAAATTATTTTTCATTCCACTAAGGGATCTTAATGTGATTGTAAGTCTTTGTTTATTTGCTGAGCATCTCTATATGATTTACAATGAGAAGAATGATGATTTCCCCTCCACAATGGCTGTGGAAGTGTGCGTGTGAAGGAAGGGCATACTAAGGGATTAATGTTAGGAAAAATGATAGCTAAGATTCTTTGTTCTGAAGGAAGTGATTAAGTGTCTGTGCTCTATTTCCCTGCATCAGCTTCATTAATTTAAGAAGTGCCACTAGATCAGCCTTCAGCACTGTGGGCACGAAAGAAATTTTGCTAGTCTCAAGCAGTCAACAAGCCCCATCTTTTGATTTGCACTGCTTAAAATTCAGTGAAGATGACATGAATAATGTAATGTGTGGCAGTGGAGAAGGTGCAGGATGCTGTTAGAATAGATTTTTATCAGTGAATTTATTGTGTGCATTTTTAAAGTTGACCTTTTAATCCAAAATTTGTATTTGATAACATTCAGAAGAACTGAGGAACATGGTCATTTTGAATATTTGTATCTCCATTGGCATTAAAAAATATGATTTTGACAGAAACAAGGATTGTATAAAAAAAGACAACGAAACTCAAAGGGTGTGAAGAATCCAGAATAAAGTTTTGAAAGGGCAAATAGAAGATAAAGAAGTTAACTGAGAAATAGATGCATCAGTGAGACAGAGGACACATTTATGTATGAGAGGTGATTAAAGAGAAACTATTTCATTAATGTTTTCCCTGATAAAATACTTGCAATATTTTATTTCAGCATAATGCTAGTACTGCTGAAGGCTAAGATTGTACTTCCAATATAGTGTATTTTTTTTATTTTCAGCCACATATAAGTTGTTAGTTTGTGGGCTGACTTTTTATATTAAATATAATTTTATTTATGTATTCAGCATCCTCTAGGAGTGTCAACAAAGATTGAAAGATTAAAAAATAACCCTGGGCAACAGTTGGCCACAAAACCAGAGTGTTCCTCCCTTTGGCTCTCTTCTCCTCGCTGACACTAGATAATAGTAATTTTGTTCAATTCTCTCTGGGTCCTTTTCAGCGTCTGCATGCAAACACTAGGAGAACTGGTCAGATGACATGGACTCCAGTGCCAGCAATATGCAGGTGACACATCTCTACCTATCCTACACAGAGCCGGCCTTCAATACGGGCGAACGGGGCAAAAGCCCGGGGCGCCGTTATAAGTTCCCATCCCCCCACTGCTGCTCCTGGCCCCTGCCTTGTAGCCACCCCTGGCCAGCTGCTCCCGGGGGGTTTCCTGTCAGCTGGGCAGAGCGGGGGGAGAGGGGCACTGGTGTTAGGGTGTCCCTCCCACCCCACCCATGTACCCCATCTCCACAGAGTGGGGGAAGAGTAGGGAGAGGGCTCAGGAGTGAGATGGAACTGTTGGGGGCTGCTGCTGTCTGAACAAGCCTTCAGACTGGTGAGTGCCACTCTGCTTAAAGGGACAGCGCGCTCTCTCTCTCTCGCTCTCTCTCGCTCTCTCTCTCTCTCACACACACACACACACACACACACACACACACACACACACACACACACACACACTCTGTCTCTTTCACACTCAACCCTCAAAACATACTGGTGGTGTTACTCTTGGTACTTCCTGCAATGCACATATATTCTCTGTAATTTTATTCTTTCAAAGTGCAGTTATTTTAGTGTTTTGACTGGTCTATGTATTTCATAATTTTGTTTGTTTCTTATGCTTAAATTTAATTCCTTGAGTAGTGAGTTCTAAAATGCCTAACCTGTCCTGGCTGGAGTAATTATCATTATTACTTTTATTACCGTGTTGTGCTTTGTCATTCATTATTTAAAGTGGTACAATAGTATCCTTCTAGAATGTAACTTTAGCTTGTACTAACCTTAGCAGTGCCAGTTTAAAAACCATTAGCTAAACACATAACTTTAGACACTGGGCAGATGAAGGTTGCTTATTTTTAAATTGTATTTTTAGTTATATCTGTAAAGTAACTTAAAATTCTCATGAAAATAAATGAAGTTCCAACTAGGATACCAATAGGAATGACGGAATCAAATGTTAGTGAGTCGTACCTGATTGTGTTCGGTAAACATAAATGCTAAAATAATTACAAAAATAAATTCCCTTTCTTAATAAAAGAGAAAAAAAAACCTTATTTTATTTATCTCTACTAAAGATAGAGTACAAAGTATCAAATGTGTGTTTCTGATATTTGTGTTAAAGCTCCAGAACTGATACCTCAAAGTTTGAGATTGGGAATATCCTGCTGTATTATCTCCTGATTATTCTAAACTTACATATAAACTTTAAACGTGGCTTTAATTGGCGTTGTTATATATATTTTTTTCTTTCTTTATATAACAATTAGATGAAGTGCTCCTGTCAGCTAATTCCTATGTTATTATCTGCAAAAAACCCAGAGTTTTCAGGTGCCTAAGAGTCTCTGGAATCATAGTTGACATTTCCTCCCACCCCCCAAAATCTGAAATGGCGCTCCAGTGAGCCAGGGATGGCCAGAGGGCTGCAGGAGGGCCGTGGGCTCTGGCAAGATGCAGCCCCATGTGACAGCACGACGCCCGCCTTGAGCCTCATGCCGAGCACCAGGCACCACAAGCCACAGCAGCAGCACAGAAGTAAGGGTGACAATACACCATATACCATGCCACCCTTACTTCTGTGCTGCTGCTGGCGGTGGCATTGCCTTCAGAGCTGCGTACCCAGCCAGCACCTGCTGGTATCAGGCCGCCCTGCCAGTGCTTAATTTGTGCCAGGGCTGAGCGCTGGCATCTCTTCAATACAAATACTGGGAGAGGCAGCAGGGCCCAGAGATGATGGGGTTGTGGGGAAGCCCAGGGATCTTCTGGGGACGAAGGGTGATGGGGGAGGGATGTGCCAAAATACAAGTTACCATTTTCCCTAAGGCCGGCCCTGATCCTACAACATATACAGCCACATTACTACCACCAGGATGGCTCGGTGCATAGAAGACATCAGCTCATGGATGAAGAACAGCTGGCTGAAGCTGAACTTAAACAAGACAGATGCAGGTGGGCAGAGGAAAGCATTTTGGAGAGTTTGAAGCCAGGGTGCAGTCTCCTTTGGTTGAAGCTGCTACCCCACAATTGGTCAGTGCAGTCCTTAGTTGAGTACTTTTGGATTCCTCACTGACACTAAGCTCTCACGTAGCAGTATCCACAAGTAGTTTTTTCTACCATCCCGTTAGCAAGGAGCAAGCCTGCCGACAGTAATTCCGGGCCCCAGGGCAGAACAATCAATGGGCCCCCACGCACACACAGGCCATGCCCACGTGGACGCGGCCTGCCTGACAATTTGGGCTGTGCTGCGCCTGCACTGCCTGGTGCCCAGTGAGCTGCCGGCTGCTCTTCCGGCACAGCCAGGACTTTCACACGCCCGCCCGGTAGGGTTGCCAACTGTCTTAATTGCACAAACCCAAAGACCCTTGCCCTGCCCGGCCCTTCCCTGAGGCCACACCCCTGTCCTGCCTCTTCTACGAGGCCCCGCCCCCTGCTCACTCCATCCCCCTCCCTCTGTCACTCGCTCTCTCCCACCCTCACTCACTTTCACCAGGCTGAGGCAGGGGGTTGGGCTGTGGGAGGGGGTGCAGGGTACAGGCTCTGGGAGGGAGTTTGCATGCGGGAGGGTTGTGGGGTGCAGGCTCTGGGAGGGAGTTGGCATGCGGGGTGCAAGCTCTAGGCTGGGGCAGAGGTTTGGGGTATAGCAGGGGGTCGGTGCTTACCTTGGGCAGCTCCCGAAAGCGACCTGTACACCCCTCTTGCAGCGGATCCTAGGCAGGGGGCCCTGGGGGTCTCCGTGCACTGCTGCCCGCAGGCACCGCCCCCACAGCTCCCATCAGTGCTGGGGGCGGGAGCAGCGCGCGGAGACCACCTGTCTTCCCTCCCCCCTCCGAGGTGCTGTAGGGCTGTTCCCGCCGCTTCCAGGATCAGCGCGGAGCAAGGGCAGGCAGGAAGCCTTATAAATCACCCGGGTCCCTGGGCAGTTGCCCCCTTTGCCCACCTCCCCTGTCAGCCAGCCTGGCTAGGAGACCCCATCCCATCCTGGTGGATCAAGACCTGGCCTCAGTTATTCACACTATTTGTCACTTCTTGTCTGAACTACAGCAATGCGATATACCTGGGCATGAAGCCTTCAAGGCTAAGGAAATTCCAGCTAGTACAGAATGCTGCAGCACGTCTCTTCATCAACATGGGCTACCGCCAACACATCAAACCTGTCCTCCACTCCCTATCCTGGCTTCCCATGGAATTTCAAATCAAGTTCAAGGTCTTGATCCTTACCTCAGGGTGTTCCATGGCCTGTCCCAGGATATCTAAGCGACCGCCTAATGCTCTGGAATGAAAATGGCGTTTGACAACTTTGCTCCTCTGGCACAGTGGAACCCCCCACAATAAGAGTAAAGTTCGTTCCTGTGAGATAGAACTTCTCAGGAAGACTGTACAAGGAGCTCCCTCAAGAAGAAACTGGGACTGACCTTGCAATCTTTGGTCATGCCAGGGTCTGTCTATCATTACAGCTTGTCAGATAATAGTCAGTAAATAATGTATTTGAATAATTTTCCAATATTTTTCCAATAAATGATTTTGCAAATATTTTTTCCAATTTAGAGAGCTGGGTAAAAATAATAAATCAGTCCTGAATATTTGTGAGTTTCACAACATTTTTGGAATAAAAAATTCTCAAGTAATATTTATCATTAGTCACCCACTTCTAGTATTCATATGGCACACAATCACTAGGAACTAGAATAAAATTAAGGAATGCTATTTATTGCCTGCCACCTCTCTCCCCTACACAAACAGTTGCTCCAATCCACTCTCCAGTGGCCCAGGAGTCTACTGGGCTCATTCCCGCTCCCTGCTGGTTCAGCAGCTCCAAGATGTTCTAAAGGTGGCCCATAATGAATGAATGAACCAAATGTCAACATTCTCGTTCAAAGGGTACTTGGATATTTGAAGTCCCATAAGAAAGATGTTTTGGTGACCTTTCATGGAAAGATCAATTTCAGGGCATAGTTAATCCACCTCGGCGGTAGCTATGTCAATGGGAGAGGCTCTCTCGCTGACATAGTGCTGTCTACGTGGGGGTTCAGTCAGTATAACTCCATCGCTCAGGTTTGTGGATTTTTTACACCCCTGAGAGACGTAGTTATACCAATATAGGTCTGTAGTGTAGACCAGACCAGGAATTGTTTTTCCTGTGCTTTAATGGCCCTTAGCATTACAAATTCCAGGTGTTCTAAAATCATGAGTCAGGCCCCCAAAATCATAAGCGTGAATTAAAAATCATGAGATTTTTAAACAATACACTTTGGGTTCTTTTTCTTCTTCGGCTGCTTCCTGAGGCTTTAGTGGCCCCTGGGTCACATTTTCAAGATTTCTTTGCAACCATGAGGACTAGAAACTTACTTTTTAAAAAATTGAAAGCTGTGATTCTCACAAAATCAAATGTCTCCAGCAGCTGGGTCTTTAAATAAAACACCAAATATCACAAACCCCATGATCAAATAGCAAGAGTTGGCAACACTAGTAATGAATGAGTGTGTAAAACATACAATGGAAACATGGAAATTAACGGTGTCAGTAAGTCATCCTTTCTGTATTTTACTAGATATTTCTTAGGCCTAGTCTACACTTATGTATCAGTTATGGGAGTGATTTTTTTTTTTTTTTTTACCAACATAGCTATGCCAGTTAAAGTTCTAGAATAGGTGCAATTATTTTGGTATAATTGTACTTGTACCAGTATAGCTTATGCCAGCCAGGAGAACTGGAATAAGTTATAATTGTATAAGCATTTTATTCTGACATTACTGTCTACACTAGAAGGTTTTACTGGTATAGCTATACCAATATAACTATACTGGCAAAACCCTTCTAGTGTAGACAGGACCTTAGACTCTTTCATGCCCATTTAAAGATATGAAACTTACAACACCTTACACATCACCTCTGATTATGGCGCCTTGTGTGACTAACCTTGAGTTAGTCACGTGAACTCTTTACCAAACAACATATTAAATCGTTTGTGCTGGGAAACCTATTTTTTATGTTTCTGTTTTTTATATTTTAAGGCTAGACACTGTCTTTATTTTGTTTCTTGGCTAGCACTGTTCATATTGTGAGTAATTAAGAAATAAAAACGGACAGCCATTTTAAAAAGAGATTTTTTTTGTTTTCTGAATGTAATCTTTTTAATGTTTAAAGTATATTTTTAAAATATCCTAAACTAAGCAACATTGCTCCAAGGAATTATTTTTAATGCACTATATAAGAACATGTAAATGGGTGTTGCCCACATGTATTTCCTTTTTTCCAGTTCTCTCAGGGCTGGGTTATTGATCTGTTTAACTTTTTGTTAAAAAAATTCAAACATATTGATCCAGCCTGGAGTGAGTAATATGAAATCTTAAGTAATATCAAGGTTGGGAAAGGTGGAAGGTTTTTTACAATTATCTGAGCCATCTGGTCTTCCTTCATTTAGAAGATAATGAAGTACATGGTTTTTGCTTAAGTTTTCTACCCACAAGACTTATTGGGGGGGAGGGATTGCTCAGTGGTTTGAGCATTGGCCTGCTAAACCCAGGGTTGTGAGTTCAATCCTTGAGGGGGCCACCTAGGGATCTGGGGCAAAATCAGTACTTGGTCCTACTAGTGAAGGCAGGGAGCTGGACTGAATGACCCTTCCAGTTCTATGAGATAGGTATATCTCCATATATTAATTAATTATTCTGCTGTCTGATGTGATCATCTCTGTCTGGGTTCTTTTCAGAAATGCCTTTTGTGACTTACATACGTCCATGGTAGGATTTCCTAGAGCGAAAAGGCGGGTATTCTTTTATGCACTCCCCAGAAGGGCTTTTCCGTGTGTGCTGTTCAGTTTGAAAAACATGTTTCTGAAGGGATCAGTTTGTAACATTTTGTGACACTAATTTGTTTTTGTAAATGTAACTTTTATGTTCTATGCTACTGTTGTTAGTGTCAAAATCTGCTCTTTAATTATGGCACTTCCTACATAATGCTATTAACATCACAAGATTGTCCTAATTACATCAGTAATTTTATTCAATTTAGATTTATTTTATGTCTCTGTGCATGTTTGGAAAAGGAGCACTTATCTAAAAGCATTCATTTTTGCATGGGAATATTAATTGAAATAGGCAAGTAAGATAGCAAGAATTCCTCAGCGCTGCTATATGCTGGTCATTTTCATTTCTAATGCTCAGGAAACAGGTCTGACTGTTCCATAGTGCCTCCACTTTACCCAGGTATAGTGCAATTACAGATCATGAGATTTCATTGATAGCTAATCAGGTGAATAAAAATGGACTCCATACTCGTTGTTTTGTAAGAATTGGTTTCTCATGGCAGTGAGATGTAACACCCATCAAAGGGTTAGTTTGGAAACAACAGCTGTGACAGGTTGCAAGACACTGTCACCTGTTCTTAGCATATATTCGGCTAGTGGATTTGTTCTGATGATAGAACACTGAGTACCACCGGAGGGCACACAACTATTTAAAGGGATACTATCCTATTCCTTTACACTAAAGCTTTTCTGTTTGTTTTATTGGTTATGTGGATTGTTATGTGCTATCCAGCTGGATGGTTGTTTTGGATGGAGCATTGTGGAAACTCCTACCTATCTCATAGAACTGGAAGGGACCTTGAAAGGTCATTGAGTCCAGCCCCCTGCCTTCACTAGCAGGACCACATACTGATTTTTGCCCCAGATTCCTATATGGCCCCCTCAAGGATTTTTTCTCCAACTTGAACAGTTCAGTCTTATAAACTCAGTTACCTTTTTTTTCCCAACTTGCCTCTAGACTTGGGTGAGTGACTATTGATCCAAATTTAGCAGAGACCAACCAGAAACAAAACACAACATCATGATAGTTTAGGAACAAGGTGGCAGGTTAATATGCAGTCACTAAGCAACAGTGTTGGGGCTATATTGTGACTGTAAAACTCACAGCTTGGCAAGGGGGCAGAGGGTTGGGGAGAAGCAGCCCACCAGCAGTGGTTCACAGAGACATTCTCTCTGTGGAGATGATAGGCAGAAATGGTCTCCAGAGAAGCTGGGAGAGCACGCTAAGAAGTGGTGCAGTATGCACCCTCTCCAACTTAACCACAACCTCACCCGGTTCATGGTGTCCAGTGGCACTATGGCTCCCTTGGTACTTGGATTGAGGGAATGTGAACACTTGGATTTTGGCTTCTCCCTATGTGCTCTCTCCACCTCTCCTCATATGTGCACATGGAAGAGAAGATAGAATCTGTCCATAGTACATTCCCTGGGTGTGAAAATAACCATATAAGGTGAAATCTTGGCCTATTTTAAATCAATGGAGTTTTGCCACTGATATCAGTGGAGCCAGGATTTCATCCATGGAATGCCAATCTAATGTATGCACTTCAAAATGCATGGTATTGTAAAATACCATGGGACAACACAATCTATCATATAATGAGGTACAAGTTTAAGGAAAGAAGTGAAATCTTGACAGAGACTAAATTGATTTTTTGACCCTGAGCTGCAATTTAACTGGGGGTTGTATCAGGGAGCCCAAGGAGGCTCCTTGTATACAGGGTATGCACTTTTTTCTTGTTTGTAAAATAAATTTAAATCCATTTATCAGTTTTTTGGTTATCTGTCAGTCATACTTATATGCCCCCCCATTAACATAGTAGCTGAGCATCTCACAATCTTTAAATGTATGTATGAATTGTGAGCCAAATTCACCAGAAGTTCTAGGTGCAAAGGACTTCTAGAATGAAGCCCTATAGCAAGAAGTGGGACCACTAAGCGCTGAGGATGGGGTGGAGATTAAAGATAATCTAGGGATGGTCCAACACCTAAACAAATACTTTGCCTCAGTTTTTAATAAGGGTAATGAGGAGCTTTGTGGTAGTGGCAGGGTGGCTAATGGAAATGAGGATATGAAAGTAGAAACTCACCCCATCTGAGGTGAAAGTTAAACTCAAGCATTTTACTGGGACCAAACGGGGGGCCCCTGGATAATCTCCATCCAAGAATGTTAAAGGAAATTGCAAGCCCAGTAGTAAGGACTTTTAATGAATTTGCAAACTTGGGGGTCATACCCAATAACTGGAGAATTGCTTATAATATTACCTATTTTTAAGGAAGGGAAAAAAGTAATCCGGGAAACTATAGACCAGTTAGTTTGACCTCAATTGTGTGCCAGTTCTTAGAACAAATTTTGAAAGAGGAAGTAGTTAAGGTAGATCATGCCAGACCAACCTGATCTCCTTCTTTGAGATGATCAATGATTTTTTAAACAAAAGAAATGCAATAGATCTACTCTACCTGGTATTTGATACAGTTCCACATGGGAAATTATTAGTAAAATTGGAGAAGATGGGGATTAATATGAGAATTGAAAGGTGGATAAGGAACTGGTTAAAGAGGAAACTATAATGTGGTCACACTGAAAGGGGGACTATCAGGCTGCAGGGAGGTTACTAGTGCAGTTCCTCAGGTCCCAAGACCTATCCCTATCTATATTAACATTTTTATGAATGACCTTGGCTCCCAAAAAGTGGGAGTGTGTTAAAATTTGTGGATGACACAAAGTAGGGCAGTATTGCCAATATGGAGGAGAACTGGCATATAATAGAAGAAGATCTGGAGGACCTTGAAAACTGGAGTAATAGAAATGGGATAAAATTTAATAGTGCAAAGTGCAAGGTCATGCACTTAGGGACTAACAAAAACAATTTTTGCTATAAGCTGGGGACATATCAGCTGGAAGCGACAGAGGAGGAGGAGGAGAAAGACCTGTCTCTACTGGTTGATTACAGGATGACTATGAGCCAGCAATGTGAGGCAGCCATGAAAAAGGCTAATGCAGTCTTAGGATGCATCAGATGAGGTATTTCCAGTAGAGAGAGGGAAGTGTTCGTACCCTTATACAAGGCACTGGTGAGACCTCATCTGGAATACTGTGTGCAATTCTGGTCTCCCATGTTTAAGAGAGATGAATCCAAACTGGAACAGGTGCAGAGAAGGGCTGGAGGAGAAATGGAAAAGGAATGGACAACCTACCTGTCCCTGCCAGCAGGTAGGGGATCTTGGGGGACAACTACTGCACTGGTGGGGTGCAAAATAAACTTTATTAAGAAAATGCAAAAACAGGGAAAATTCAATAGTGAGGGGTATGGGGTTTGTTAAAGTAGACAATTGGGGAGGGGTTTCTTTTAGTAAATAGGATAGGGGGTTTCAATAGTGGGGTACAATACAGTTGGTAACCAATTAACACTGAAGTATAAATGTAACAGGTAGCTACAATTTCTATGTAAAGGGTGTGTCACAGCAGCATGTAACCAACTAACAGTTATGGGTAAAATGTGTTAAATAACTAACAACTCTAGGTAAAAATGTGTCACAGTGGTGTAAATGTAAAAGGTTCGTGTGTTAGAGAGAAAAAGGGTAACCAATGGGGTTTTATGCTAGACTTCAGTAATACAATTGAAGTTTGGCAGCGGTAGGAGCGGGGTGAGCACGTCGGGGAAGGGATTAAACGAGGGAGATTTAAACTCAGGGAGACACAGAGAGTGGACAGGCTGCAAGTTTAAATAGCAGAGAGACTAAAAGAGAGAGAGAGAGAGAGAGAGAGCAAAGGCGGAGGGTTATTTAAACTCAGGGAGACACAGAGAGTGGACAGGCTGCAAGTTTAAATAGCAGAGAGACTAAAAGAGAGAGAGAGAGAGAAAGTGGTAGAGGAATGAGGTTGGGGGATGGGGGAAGACAGACTTAATCACAATTATACAGAATCACAGCAAAATCTTATCTATGAACTAACTTAACCAATACTACACAAATTAGCAAGTAACAAAACACAATGCAACAATTCTTTAAGCCTAACTTACAGAGTACAATGCAAGCAATTTTCTAAACCTAACTTAACCACAGCTATGCAAAATGAAATTACAATTTATCTAGACTAAAGGCTAAACCTAACCTAATGGGTGCACCTTATACTAGGGGTGGTTCCAGAGGGCAGAGTGGTGTGTGCCCAGGATGCAGCTCCAAGGAGGGGGGTTTAACTAGTGGTGGCTGCAAGCAGGCTTATTTCTAGCAGCAAAGGCGCTGCGGAACTAGAAGCAGATTACAGATACAGACCAAGGAGTTAGCTTGGGTCTGCCTGCTGGGGAAAGAAAAGCCAGCAGTTAGAACCAGGGGAGTGTGCAAGAGGTTTTTCCTTACCAATCCCCAAAGCAGCAGCAGGAACAGCAGTTTCAGCATCAGAGGACGCAGATAGGACTCGATTCGCTTCCAATAATCAGGAGATCTCCAGGCACAAATTCGTTGTTCGTGGGAGGGGAGTTTACAAATGGGGGTACGCTCAAAAACAAACGAGAGCGGGGAGAGGGCCCCCCCAAAGACCCCTAGCTGATCAGACCAGGTGACAAAGCAAGGACCTTCTCCAAGGGTCTGATCAGAAAATGTCCGGTTTTAAAGGCAAACTCAGGCAGTTTCCCACCAGTACTTTTGATTGGCTCCTCTTGATACAAGGGAGGAGAGGAGGCGGGGAAAGGCTGCAGGTAAGCATAGGCATGCCTGGCCATGTTCTGAGCCACAGGTATGACTCATATGCTCAGCTATGTGGCCACTTTAGGTCTTGCATATCTGGGCAGAGCGCCCTACACCGAGCCGGGTCCGAACAAAGAAGCTAGACAAAGGAGCGAAAAGCCCCCCTCCCTGAGCAGAGCAATGGCTCCAGTCAGTCTGCACAAGCCATTTCCATGAGCAGGGCCAGGCTGTGACCTTGGTCAGTTCCATGGCTTGGGGGGGCGGCCACTCAGCACAAACAGAAAGGAAGGGGGAAAAAAGGAATTCAGCAGGGGGACAGCTGTAACAGACACTACCTTATGAGAGGAGACTCAGAGCTTTGGGGAGATATGATTGCTCTCTATAAATACATCAGAAGGATAGATACTAGGGAGGAGGAGGATTTATTTAAGTTAAGCACCAATGTTGACATGAGGACAAATGGATATAAACTGGCCATCAACAAGTTTAGGCTTGAAATTAGATGAAGATTTCTAATACTCAGAAGAGTGAGGTTCTGGAACAGCCTTCCAAGGGAGCAGTGGGTGGAAAAAAACTAACTGGTTTCAAGACTGAGCTTGATAAGTTTATGGAGGGAATGGTACGAGGAGACTGCCTACAATGGCCTGTAGCCAATCTGTGACTGCTTGTTGCAAATATCTCCAATGGCTGGTGATGGGACAGTAGATGGGGAGCTTTCTAAGTTACCACAGAGAAATCTTTCCCAGGTGTCTGGCTGATGGGTTTTTGCCCATGTGCTCAGTGTCTGTTTGATCACTGTATTTGGGGTTGGGAAGGAATTTTCTCCTGGGTCAGATTGGTAAAACCCTGGGAGGTTTTTACCTTCTTGTACATCATGGGGAATGGGTCACTTGTAGATTAAAACTAGTGTAAATGGTGGATTCTCTGTAATTTGAAAAGTCTTTAAATCATGATTTGAGGACTTCATAACTTGGCCAGGGGTTTTGGGTCTATTACAGGAGTGGGTGGGTGAGGTTCTGTGGCCTGCAATGTGCAGGAGGTTAGACTAGATCAGGAATCGGCAACCTTTGGCATGCAGCCCGTCAGGGAAATCCGCTGGCAGGACGGGACGGTTTGTTTACCTGCAGCGTCCGCAGGTTCAGCCGATCTCAGTTCTCACTGGCTGCAGTTCACTGTTCCAGGTTTGCGGGAAGCAGCGCAGGCCGAGGGATGTGCTGGCCGCCGCTTCCCTCAGCCCCCATTGGCCTGGAACGGCAAACCGCGGCCAGTGGGAGCTGTGATCGGCCGAACCTGCGGACGCTGCAGGTAAACCGTCCCGGCCCGCCAGCGGATTTCCCTGACGGGCCGCGTGCCAAAGGTTGCCAATCCTGGGACTAGATGATCATGATAATCCCTTCTGGCTGCAAAGTCTGAGTCTATGATTGACTTGATTACAATCTATAAGTACCTACACATGGAACAACTATTTAATAATGGGCTCTTCAATCTATTGAATCCCTCTCCGCATAATCAACGTCATCAAAAGCTTTTATTTCAACTTTACATGCAATGTTGACCACAGTAAGCTCAGTTTTGAAGTCAAACAGGAGTACGTCTGGGGTGAGTCATGTCTGCAATCCTCTTTAGCATTGCCATTGACTGGGTAATGCAGCGTACAACAGAAGACATGCCAAGAGGCATTAAATGGACACTCTTCTCATCCCTTGAAGACCTGGACTTCGCAGATGATCTTGCTCTCCTATCACATACCCAACACCATATACAAGAAAAAACAACTTGACTCAACACATTCAGCCAGAAAATTGGACTGAAAATCAACCGCAATAAGACCGATATAATGACCTTTAATATTGCCTCACCATCACCAGTACGGATAGAGGATTATGTTCTCACCAGTGTAGAAACATTCACATACTTGGGCAGCACCATCAGCCAGGACAGTGGAACAAGCCAGGACATCCAGAACAAAATCAATAAAGCCAGGAGCACCTTCAGGAGTTTAAATACAGTCTGAAAATCATCAAAATACAACACCAGAACCAAACTCAAGATTTATCAGAGCTGCATACTTTCAACATTACTTTATAGTGCAGAATGCTGGGGAATGAAAAAGTATGACATGTCCAAACTGTCTTCATTCCATACAAACTGCCTCAGAAAAATCCTCTGTATCTTTTGGCCCAGAACAATCTCAAATCAAGATCTATTTACACAGTGCAGCCAAGAGGACATGAGCACCATCATTGCCGGCAGGCGTTGGAGATGGAATGTCCATGTGCTTCCGATGAATAGCAATAATTCCATCACCTGAGTAGCAATAAGATGGACACCTGAAGGCAAGCGAAAACGAGGCCTCCCGAAAACAACGAAGAGCTGTGGAAGCCGAGCTGAAAAACCTGGGGCACAGCCGGGAAACCATTGAAAGACTTGCCAGAAACAGACAGGAGTGGAGGAGCTTTGTCACTGCCCTAAATGCCAAAGGCGTAATGGGAACACGATAATGATGATGATCTTCAATCTGTCAGGGAAAGGTGTAATATGATCCAATGGCTGGAAATTGAAGCTAGACAAATTCATTCTGGAAATAACGCGTAAATTTTTAACAGCGAGAGTAATTAACCATTGCAACAAACGACCAATGGTTGTGGTGGATTATCCATCACTGACCATTTTAAAATCAAGATTGGGGTTTTTTTCTAAAAGATCTGCTCCAGGAATTATTTTGGGGGAACTTCTAAGGCCTGTGTTATATAGGAGGTCAGACTAGATAATCACAGTGGTCCCTTCTGGCCTTGGAATCTATGAATCAAAACTTACCTTAAGGAATATGGAAGTTAAGAACTCTCACATGGGATTGCTGTCAAGGCAGAGGAAATGATTGTTCTGAAAACCTTGACAATATCATTTTAATAGTGTGAAATTAGTGTTGGTGACAGGTGTCAGGCTGACAGCTTCAGAAACAGAAATCCTGTCTTCCCAGAGCAGGTCTGAAGTGGCTCCCACTTCCCCACACCGTCCCACTGTGCTTCACCAAGAACTGGACAGCCACCACCATAGTGATAGGGCAGTTTGTCCTTTATGCCCAGGGCCGGCGCTTCCATTAGGCGACCTAGGCGGTCGCCTAGGGCGCTGCTATTTTGGGGGCGCCTGCGCCCCCGCCGCCCGTAAAAATTTGGGGGCGGGACCTTCCGCCGCCGCTGTTGGGGGCGGGATTTCGGGGGCGGGACCTTCCGCCACCTAGGGCGCCAGCAAAGCTGGCGCCGCTACTGTTTATGCCCATTCACTCTTTGGCCTCTCTTTTGAGAGTGACAAGAGTGCCAGTGGCCGCGACTTGTGGGATTCATTTTTGTAATATGGGCACCAATCTAGTGAAGAAATGGACTGTCACCGCCAGCTCACTCCACCACAAACATCAACTAATAGGCACCAGCTAATAGTTTATGGTCACCACTGATTTGGGCTGGATTCACATCACTGATACAGGGATTAAAGGTGTCACCCACCTTCTCTTTGATCCATCTGATTCCATTTTAGTGTACGTGATGCTGGCAAACCAGGTGCCAGCTCTTGCCAAGACTGCAGGCATTAGCTAAGAACTAACAAACTCATAGCTGGAGACCAGACAGGTTCACCTGTATGTTAGTTTTTCTCAAAATACATAGTAGTCTTATAAGAATGTATTTAGTGTTTAGACTCTGAAATGCTTGTAAATTGCTGCACCCATTAATCTCACTTGCAATGTCTGTATTCCATGCTGTAAGAAAATATGTAAGTTTTGCTTTATAACTTTGAAAATGTGTACTCTGAACTTGTGAACCCAGGCATGGGCATTGTTCCCATGCCCTTGCCCATCCAGAAAGACTATCAAAATCAGCTGGACCATCAAGGAACATTGCAATCCAAAGGATTGGTTAATGGCCAAGTCACACCTTGGAAATGCTATGTGCAAGGAAGCTCATCCTGTGGACTTGGAAGCTAAATGAAGGAAATAAAACTAAATCATAGGAAAATTTTCCATCTTTTTCAGTGTTCGAACTTTGACAGGGTTTGATACACCAAACTGAAGTCAGAGATCTCCAGGGGCTGCTCCTGGGTCCGCCCTGAAAGACACTTTGAATTAACAGATCACTACAACTCTTAGGATTTAGTTGATAACCCATTTGTATGTATATGTTTGCTTGCTTTAGCCTGTAAATAACTCTTATTTCTTTTTCCTAGTTAATAAACCTTTAGGTGGTTTATTACAGGATTGGCTACAGGTGTTGTCATTGGTATAAGATCATTCTAGGGTTCCAATTGATCTGTGGTAAGTGACTGGTCTCTTGGGACTGGGAGCAGCCTGAATATGTACCGTGTGATTTTTGGTGTAAGTGACAATTTATCACAAAGTCCAGTTTGTCTGGAGAGCCTAAGGGGACCATCTGTGACTCCACAGTAAGACTGTCATAGTGATCCAGGAGTTCACATTTGTTACTGGCTTGGTGAAATCTAATTATAGAACTCACCACCAGTTTGCGGTGTCTGCCCTGGTTTTTACAGTCTGCACTGAGATAGGCACTCACAACCATGAGCCGTTCCTGACAACATGATAGTGTATTTTTAATAAACTTGTAATATCCACAAAAGCTTTTGAAAATCATGGTCTGTCTGGTTAAGTGTGTGTATGGTGGCGGGAAGGGGGAAGAAATCAAGAATTTTAGCTTTGATAGTGTGGATCTCAGTTTTACATGCAATGTATTTTACTCTCCAGTAGAGCAGTCAACCTGTTACCAGTTTTACACCAGTTTTACACCAGGTATTGTAGCAATAGCTATCAAGTTATGAATATGGAAGTGGCTAAGCAAATGAGATAATGTAACTATGGGAGTGACTAAGCTGGTACCTGTGTAATGCATCTGGGCATGAGGAGTGTGAATTTGATGTTTCCAAAACCTTGAGGAGCCTGAGACTGACCTGGGTATTAATGCAGTTAAGAGTCCTCTCTCCAGCTACCTGCCTTTTGGGTGAGTACTAAACACAAGAAGTAGTAGTGCAGAAATGATGCAGGAGATTGAGCAATGTAACATATGAAATCTCTTGAAAACCTTTAATAATACAAGCGCACATTCAAACATGCATCTGGAAAATGAAAGTTCTATTGTTTTTATAGATATCAAATTCTATAACAACACAATGGATTTATATCACATTTGATTTCAAAATACTCCTGATTACTTCTGGTTTCTAACCTTTTATGCCATTGTCAAGAAAAAAACAAAATTTTATTTACATCTGAGCTTACAATCTCATTGCAATTCTAGCAGACACATTTTACTCTAATAACAGGTGTTGGTGACACATTATAGAGCATAAATAACAGGCAGCTGTGAATTGTGCTGCTATAATTCTATCAAGGGGTCCTTGTTACAGTTTGTCAAACTAAAATAGTGAAGCTTGAATCATTTATTTAGTTGCCAGGATTTTCAGAATTGCTGAGCACTCACCACTTTTGTTAATTTCATCTGCAGTTGTGTGTGATCAACACCTGAAAATTCCAAAGTCCAAAATAGAATGACAGCCCCAGAATTCAATATGTGCCTGATTTTTATTTTATATATACATGGATCCTGATGTAAACAAATATTTACACTGCTCCTTAATCATCTGAGTGGAAAGCAGCACCTGATTGGATAAGCTTTGTGACTGGCAATTCTGACAAATAATTCCGGAATTTTTCATCACACCTGTGATCGCATGGATTACAATGCATTTAACTCTGTCATACACAGGTTGATAATATTGTAATAAATATGCAGCCATAATAACTCAGGCTATGATCTTGTCAGATCTTATAAACTAAACTGGGGTCAGGCAGAGTCAGTGGAAGGATAGGAGACCTCTAGGAAGGTGTTTGTGACTCAGTAGATGGCATTCTTCTGTCTGGGTCTTTACTGAACCGTTTCCCAGCACAGTGTTAGAGGAGGAATAATACTGTTGGAAGTGCTAACTTCTGGATCAAATACAAAACAGAGGTTCTGACCACTTGTGATCATTCAAGATTGCCCAGCTATTACAGTAATGTGTGCATTACTAATGCCATAGACAGATTAGATTCTGCTCACCACTGACACCGACTTTCATTTTTCCACGTGGGTGCTCCACCCCCACTCTTCCCCGAGACTCTGCCACCACTCTGCCCCTTCCCTCACCCTCACTCCACCTCTTCCCTCCTTCTAGTGCCTCCCACCCACTGACGAACAGCTGATCGGCAGGTGTCTGGTGGGTGCTAAGCATCCACTATTTTTTTCCGTGGGTGCTCCAGCCCCAGAGCACCCACAGAGTTGGTGGCTATGCTACTCACTACAAGATTTTTATGCCACTCCCTGGTTTTGAGGGCCACCCAGTACCAATTTGGCCTGTGATGTAAGGTGGAGCAGCCTTAGGGCTGTTGTAATTTATACCCAGCTGCCTATGACCACAAGGGGCCATTCTCACAGCCAGGCATGTCCAAGGCATGGCAGCACACCAGCCAAGCCGCTTTCCCCCAGCCATGCTCTGCACTCTGGGGGATGAAAGCTCTGGTGGTGTAATGCTGCTATCCAGCTGGCAACCATCTGGGGCTTCCATTTATAGATGGGAAATTCCCACATAGTTGGTTAGGCTGGCATAGCCTCTTAGCAAAGTCAGTAAAGCTTGGAGGACCAGAGTAGTGCAAAGGAGCCATAGCATAGTGGAGAATCTCACCTGTTTTGTTTTATATATACAGTAACTCCTCACTTAAAGTCGTCCCGGTTAACATTGTTACGTTGCTGATCAATTAGGGAACATGCTCATTTAAAGTTGTGTAATGCTCCCTTCTAACGTTGTTTGGCAGCCGCCTGCTTTGTCCACTGCTTGCAGGAAGAGCAGCCCGTTGCAGCTAGCTGGTGGGGGCTTGGAACCAGGGTGGACTGGCAGCCCCCTATCAGCTCCCCCTATCAGCTCCCCGCTCCCCCTATCAGCTCCCCACTCCCCTAAATTCCCTGTGCAGCAGCTGCCTGCAGTTCAGTTGTGTCCTTCCCCCCACTGCCATGTGCTGCTCCTGCCCTCTGCCTTGGAGCTGCTCCCCGAGATTCCTGCTTGCTGTGCGGGGGGGGGAGAGAAGGAAGAGGGGGGCTAATGTCAGGGTGTCCCCCCTCCCCCTGCATGCCACTTACCCCATCTTCCATAGAGCAGGGGGGACAGACCAGGACTCAGGAGGGAGGGAGCTTGCAGCAGCTGCCATCTCAGCTAGCTGATCTAATTAACAAGGCACTGTACTTAAGGGAAATGCGCATATCTCCCTCCATTCCTGCTGCCTTGTGTAGAGAGAGAGTTAAGAAGAAGAAAAAAAAAGAAGAAATATCAAAATATAAGGGTGCCCATCGAAGATCTGTTTAACTTATTATTGCTTTAAAACATTAAGTGGTAACATGAAATGAATTTTTATTTTCAGAGGTGTTTCCTTCTGCATTTTTCATGCAACCATTTTAAGAAAAATATATTTAGAGATTGTATTGTACACGTAGATCAGTGGTTCTCAAACTGTGGGTCGGGACCCCAAAGTGGGTAGCAAGCCCATTTTAATGGGGTCGCCAGGGCTGGCTTAGACTTGCTGGGGCCCAGGGCCCAAGCCCCAGCCCCACCACCCAGGGCCAAAGCCCAGGGGCTTCCGCTGTGGGTGTCAAGGCTCGGATTACAGGCCCTTGGGCTTTGGCTTTGCACCCCCTGCCTGGGACAGAGGGGGCTTGAGTGGGCTCAGGCTTCAGTCCCCCCTCTTGGGGTCATGTAGTAATTTTTGTTGTCAGAAGGGGGTCGCAGTGCAATGAAGGTTGAGAACCCCTGTCCTAGCTAATATAAATGTTTGATACATTTAAAGTAATCACCTTCTTCCACTAGGTGGCACCATTAGACTTACTACAGTAAAAGTCACATTCTAATTTGTGTTTTAGTTTTTCATCTCTTGTTTCCATTCATTCCCCTTTTTGAGCTTAAGCAAATGGATTGGTAAGCTGAGGAGGGTGAAATCACTAGACATTTTTTTCTCAGTACCAGAGCTGTGCAGAATTAGCATGTTTATCATAGCATATTAGCATATTTAGGATAATTTATTTTATTAAGGGTCTACCGCTCTGATAGTTTAGAATAGTAAGTTTTTCTATTGTTCCTGCGCTAATTCTTGTTTCCAGGCTATACTGAGCATTTCTTTTTTGGTTGTTTTTTGTCTTAAGTGTATTGACTCTGCGTAGATGATCTGGCAGAAGTGAATTATAAGTAACAATTTAAGTGAAGAGAGGGTGGTCGCTTGGTGAGGAGGTTTTGAGTGGAAGCTGCATGTTCAAGGACCATCATTGCCTGAAGGGAGGATTGGGGGAAACCTGGAAAAAGACAAGGTCTGAGGTACACACTGGAGATGTGTGGATGTAGTGCTATAAATGCAAGACCAAGAAGTATGAACTTGATACATAGTGCAGTGTGCGGTGTTGTAGCCGTGTCGGTCCCAGGATATTAGAGAGGCAAGGTGGGTGAGGTAACATATTTCATTGGGCCAGCTTCAGTTGGTGCGAGAGAGAAGCTTTTGAGCTACACAGAGCTTGTCTTCAGGTCTGGGAAAGAAGAACTTTGTGTAGCTCAAAAGCTTCTCTCTCTCATCAACACAAACTGGTCCAATAAAGGATATTCCCTCGCCTAGATAGTGCAATGGACAGTGAGTGGGGTTCAAAGGTAAATAATTGGTGAGGCTGATTCTGACAACCTCATTATTCAAAGACTTTGGGGCAAGGAGGTGAGGTGGATATCCAGAAGGTCAGAGGGGAGGAGAAGGAGGTGGTAGTTGAGAAGTGGGATGCTGAGAGCATGGACAAGAGTTTAAGCCATTGAGAGGGATAGGAAAGGACAGATTTTTTGTATGTTGTGGAGGAAGAAGTGACAGGATTTCGTCTTGGCCTGGTCATGGGACATGGAGGGACTTGGAGAAACGATCTTACAGCTGAGAAATGTCCTTGCTCTAGCACCCCGCCATGCCAGCAGGGCCGGCGCTTCCATTAGGCGACCTAGGCGGTCGCCTAGGGCGCTGCTATTTTGGGGGCGCCTGCGCCCCCGCCGCCCGTAAAAATTTGGGGGCGGGACCTTCCGCCGCCGCTGTTGGGGGCGGGATTTCGGGGGCGGGACCTTCCGCCGCCTAGGGCGCCAGCAAAGCTGGCGCCGCTACTGCATGGCAGTCCAGACTGTTGGAACTTCGAGAGCAGAACCCAATTCAAGAAATTACACAAAGTGAATACCTAGGAAAGTCTGATATCTAATGGACTGTACCATGGAGGGCCAACCTACTGAAGCTGTCCTGCAGTGGCTCAAAAGTGTGAGTACCAACCCCAGGGCAAACTGTTAAGAGCAGGGCACAAACCCCAAATTGGCTGTGAGCTCTGTACTTAGATTTCATCAACCAAGTACCAAGTGTAAACTCCTCACGCACTATAACAGCCTAATCATGGAGTCACAGACAGTCCACTTGGGTAATCCGATGTATCTTGTCACCTAAGCAACCTTGCCTTTGTGACAGATGGTCCCTTACCCCAAAAATCACAACAATATTCAGGCTACTCCCGGTCCCAAAGGACCAGTCACTTACCCCAGCTCAGTGGCATCAAAGCAAGGCTTGTAGCCAATCCCATAATAAACTATCTAAAGATTTATTAACTAGGAAAAGGAAATATGAGAGTTATTGACAAGTTAAAGCAGGTAAACATACACGCACAAATGAGTTACTGTCTTAGACTCCAAAAGGTAATAGAAACTTCTATAATAAGCAAGCCCTATATGTCCCTTAGGGCTAACCCAGGCTAAACATGTGAGATCTCTTGCTTATGCCTAGAAAACCTTGCACTCAAGAGTATTCTTGTTAGGGGTTTTTATCCCATTCCCCCCACCTCTTGTTTGAGTGCCAGTTCAGCTGATGGGAGGAATTCACTCACATGTTCTCTTCATTGGAGGAGCAGGGGGGTGGGAAGTGCAATCAACAAAGTATTTTATCCTTACATGTTCCACAATAGTTCATCTGGTGTCTATGGGCCTTCTCTGTTGGGCAGGACCTAACACCTTCTGTTGAAAGCTAGCGTTTCATACTAATTCATGTTTCCTTCCTGTCTAATGATTTACACAATTACAGAGAATCACAATGCAAATGCTCCAATATTACCTTACAATATGGGTGCTATAAGTGAGATTAATGCATGCAGCAACTTGCAAACATTCAGTAAAGTCTAAATGCTAAGCACATTTTATAACTCTCATATCTATTCATCAATACTAATATATAGCTGAGCCAGACTAATTCTAGCTATGTACTTGTCAGTATCCAAGTGAGGCATGGGGACTTTGGCATAAGCTGGCGCCTGGCTTGCCAGCGTCACAGGCGATGGAGATCCACAGAGGCTGACTCATAAACCCTGAATTGATGAAAAAAAGTTATGTAAAGATGCTTACATCGCAGTGACATGCAGAAAACACTTTAGGAGCCCTTTGAAGTGAAATTGGGGTGTTTTCTGTGATTCTGGTGGGGTTCTTGGCTTGTCTGGATGCAGCTAAATCATCCCTCCTGAAATATTTGCTTCACAGTGCTTCTGAAGAGCAGTTTTTAACACTTTGGCATAAACAAGTTCTCCCAAATGTTTGGAAAATGACCCAGAGGATATCCCTCATATTCGCCCTGAGATTTTCATTCCCATTCCCCGCTTCAAAGTACTCAAGTTGAACATTGTGCTATAGTATCAACATAGTTAGTATATTTTCACTAATGGAATATAAACATATCAGCAAAGCACAGCTTAATAGAAGATTGTTAGCCAGAGTCTGCCTATGGTTGTGAAAAAGAATTTTTGTTCAAATGAGAAGACAAATGAATAAATTCCCCAGTCTTGTACCCACTTCTGTCTGCAGCATACACACTCCTGGTAGACAAAATATATTATAATCTGAGGAGGTAAATTTTTGTGGGAACTCCTTCTTAAAACATTGGCAGCGCATGACTTTAAGAACACATCTCAGGATTCTGATGATGACATGATTTATGACATCACAAAAACCATTGCAGTTTATGAGGTCAATAGGACCCTGGGGATGACTTTTAGCCTTGTAAGAGGATTCAGGACAATGGGAGAAGAAGGAAGAAAGATGTTTGCCATGAGGCCTCAAGTTAACTTATTAACCAAATCCTTGTCTAGAGTGAGTCATTTTCCTGCTTTTCCTTCCTTCCACCTCCATTGAGACCAAACTGTGTCCCATACTCTCTCCTGGGATGAGCACCATGAATCCTAGGAAAGTTCACAGTGAGATGCAGGACTTGGCAAAATTGAATCAGGGCTTTATAAATTCGGAAGATCGCCGCTTCCTTCGGGAATCAGTAGCGAGTATGGAAAATTCCATGTCTCCCACTTCAAGCCATACAGCTGCAGGTGAGATGGTCAGGGAGGCAGATAAGCTCCTGAAAGAGGCTGGGAACAAAGATAATGATTTGGAAACTGATGCAGAGGAGGTGATTGAACCAGACCAAGATGATCGCCAAGAGATGGTAGACCAAAACTTGCAGCTAACAGATGAGATGGCGAAGCAGGCCAATGAAAAGAATAGGGAGGCCTTTGATGTCCTGTCTAAAGGTGAACTTCAGAAAGCAATTGACTTGTTCTCCGATGCCATCAAGCTGAATCCATATCTTGTCAACTCGTATACTAACAGAGCCAATGTCTTTGTGCATCTGCAGAAACCAAACGCTGCCATTAGTGACTGTAACAGAGCCATAGAGCTCAACCCTAACTTAGCACAGCCCTACAAGGTGCGAGGAAAAGCACTCCAGCTCCTGGGGCTCTTGGAAGAAGCAGCTTGTGACCTGGCCTTGGCTTGCAAACTGGGTTATGATGAAGATGCCAGTAATGTGGTAAAGGAAGTGCAGGTGAGAACCCAGAAGAACTCTGAACACAAAACAAAGAATGAGCAAAAATGTAAGCACAGGGAGACACTGGAGAGAGTGAAAAAGGCTCTGGCAAAAGGAAGAGCTGATAAGACAGCCCCATGGGATCAGGAAAAAGCTCAGAGGGAGAAGGAGTCCAGTGAGGAGCCCGAGAGTGAGGAGAGTGAGTTGGAGATCGATAATGAAGGGGTGATTGAACCCGATGAGGATGAGCCCCAAGAGATGGGCGATGAGAATCTGAAGGTAACAGACGAAATGATGAAGCAGGCCATTGAAAAGAAGAGGGAAGCTTTTGATGCAGTGGGTAAAGGAGAACTTCAGAGAGCTGTTGATTTATTCACAGATGCCATCAAACTGAACCCACGGCTTACGATTTTATATGCCAACCGAGCCAGTGTCTATGTGCAGTTGCAGAAGCCAAATGCTGCCATTAGAGACTGTGACAGAGCCATAAATATCAACCCTGACTCCGCACAACCCTACAAGTGGCGAGGGAAAGCGCTTCAGCTCCTGGGTTACTGGCAGGAGGCTGCCGAGGACCTGTCTTTGGCCTGTCAGCTGGATTATGATGAAGAGACCAATGCCATGCTGAATGAGGTGCAGCCAAGGGCCCAGAAAATCACCCACCACTGGAGAAAGTATGAGCAAAAGCAAAAGGAAAAGAGATTTAAGGAGGCCCTGGAGAGAATGAAGAAAGCCATGGAGGAGAGGGAGGGAGCTCAACTTCAGACACCTGAGGAACAGGAAAGAGATGAGCTTGAGGCCTGGCAAGAAGAGGAAAGAGCTCAGCCTCAGGATACCCAGAAACATGAAAGAGTTAAGCTTCAGGCCTCCTGGGAACAATGGGATGCACATCTTAAATACTCTACAGTACAAGAAGGAGCTCTGCCAGTGGCCCATGGTGACAAAGAGAATTTCCAGCTGAAGGCCCAGGGGAGAGCTGAGAGTGAGGAAGAGTCCAGTGAGGAGCCTGAGAGTGAGTTGGACATCGATAATGAAGGGGTGATTGAACCCGATGAGGATGAGCCCCAAGAGATGGGCGATGAAAATCTGAAGGTAACAGATGAAATGATGAAGCAGGCCATTGAAAAGAAGAGAGAGGCTTTTGATGCAGTGGGTAAAGGAGAACTTCTGAGAGCTGTTGATTTGTTCACAGATGCCATCAAACTGAACCCACGGCTTACGATTTTATATGCCAACCGAGCCAGTGTCTATGTGCAGTTGCAGAAGCCAAATGCTGCCATTAGAGACTGTGACAGAGCCATAAATATCAACCCTGACTCCGCACAGCCCTACAAGTGGCGAGGGAAAGCGCTCCGACTCCTGGGTTACTGGCAGGAGGCTGCCAAGGACCTCTCCTTGGCCTGTCAGCTGGATTATGATGAAGAGACCAATGCCATGCTGAATGAGGTGCAGCCAAGGACCCAGAAAATCAACCACCACTGGAGGAAGTATGAGCAAAAGTGCAAGGAAGATGAATTTAAGGAGATGGTAGAGAGGATAAAGAAAGTCTTGGAGGAGCAGGAGAGTGCTCAGAAAGCCCTGGAAGAACAGGAGATAGATGAGAAAGCAGCCCTGGAGGAACAGGAGAAATCTATGAAGGAACCTGAGACAACTGAGCAGATAGTGCTGAAAGAACAGGAGGACAATCAACAGGAGCCAATGGAGGAACAAGAGAGAGCTCAGAAGACGGCATTGAAAGAACAAGAGTCAGTTCAGCAGATGGATCTGGAGGAACAGTTGATAGCTTTGCAGACTGAGCTGGAAGAACAGTTGAAAACTCAGCAGATGGAGCTGGAGGAAGAGGATAGAGCTCTGCAGAAGTTGCTGGAGGAACAGGAGAGGACCCAGAAGAAGGTGCTGGAAAAACAGGAGAGAACCCAGGTGAAGGCTCTGGAAGAACTGGAAAGAGCTCAACAGCTGGCTCTGAAGGAACTGGAAAGAGCTCAGAAGAAGGTCTTAGAGGAACAGGAAAAAACTCAGAAGGCAGCCCTGGAAGAACAGGAGAGAGCTCAGAAGAAATCCCAGAAGGAAAAGGAGAGGGCTGAGAAAGCCCTTGAGGAACTGGCAAGAGCTCATAAGATGGCCCTGAAGGAACTGGAGATTGCTCAGAAAAGAGGCCTGGAGGAACATGAAAGAGCCCAGCAGAAGGCCTTGGCAGAACAAAAGAAAGCTCATATGGCTATGGAAGAACTGGAGAAAGCTCATAAGAAGCAAGAGAGAGCACAGAAGGCTGCCCTAGAGGAGCAGAGGAGAGCTCAGAAGGCCCTAGAGGTACTGGAAAGAGAACAGAGAAAGGCCATGGAGGAGCAGAAGAGAGCTCAAAAGAAGGCCATAGAAGAACAGGAAAAAGCCCAGAAAGCCCTGGAGGAACTGGCAAGAGTTCAGCAGCAGACTCTAGAGGAAAAAGAGAGAGCTCAGAAGAAGACCAGAGAGGAACAGGAGAGAGCCCAGAAAGCCCTGGAAGAACTGGTAAGAGCTCAGAAAGAGGCCCTAGATGAACAAGAGAGAGCTCAGAAGAAGGCTACAGAGGAACAGAAGAGGGCTAAAAAGGCCTTGGAGGAACTGGAGAGAGCTCAGAAAAAGGCCTTGGAGGAACTGGAGAGAGCTCAGAAAAAGGCCTTGGAGGAAAAAGAGATAGCTCGAAAGAAAGCCCTGGAGGAACAGGAGAGGGCTCAAAAAGGCCTGGAGGAACTGGAGAAAGCTCAGAAAAAGGCCCTGGAGGAAAAAGAGAGAGCTCGAAAGAAAGCCCTGGAGGAACAGGATAGGGCTCAAAAAGGTCTGGAGGAACTGGAGAAAGCTCAGAAAAAGGCATTGGAGGAACTGGAGAGAGCTCAGAAAGAGGTACTGCAGGAACAAGAGAAAGCTCAGAAGAAAGCCCTGGAGGAACAAGAGAAAGCTCAGAAGAAAGCCCTGGAGGAACAGAAGAGGGCTCAGAAAGCTCTGGAGAAACTGGAGAGAGCTCAGAAAAAATCCCTAGAGGAGCTGGAGAGAGTTCAGAAAGGGGTCTTGGATAAGCCAGAAAAAGCTCAGAAGGAGGCCCTGGAGGAACATGAGAAAGCTCAGAAAAAGGTTCCAGAGGAACAGGAGGAAGCTCAGAAAGAGGCCCCAGAAGAACAGGAAAGAACTCATAAAATGTTTTGTGAAGACCTGGAAAGAGCACAGAAAAAAGACTTAGAGGAATGGGAGAAAGCTCATAAAAAGGTCTGTGTAGAACAGGAAAGAGATCAGGAGAAAGACATAGAGGAACAGGAAACAGCCACGGAGGAACAACTGAGAGCTCAAAAAGGGCCAGAGCATGCAACAAGTTCATTAAGACCTCTCGCAAAATCCATTTGGGACTATTTCGAATCAGGCTAGACTCAGAATTCTGAGCCATTGTCTGAGTTTGTCCTGGAACCCAGCAAACATTAACAAACACAGGAATCAATGCATGCTCACTGCAGTGTGTAAATTTGGAGGTCATGTACAACTGCTGTTTTCATTAAAGTGAAATTAAAACACAAATATGAACAGAATTTTTCCATTATTTTTTATTTCTCCATCTAAACAGTTTTTAAAGGATTAAAGCACTTCTCATGCAGTGTTTTGACGCATGCACAAGTATACATAGACTATGTGGAATGCTCCTCTCCAGTTGAATCTGAGTGCCTCAGGTACTCAGTCATTGGGCTGTAGAGTAGGTTAAAGAACCCAAAGACACTTCCTTCATCAGCCTAAGTACTGTATTGCTACACTAATAGATAAACTGCAAATGGAGCTTGCACATTTCTGTTTCTCTGCCAATGTCTATTTGATCCCCCATGTACTTTCTCAAAGACTGATCCATGAAGGAGAGGAGGGTTTGGAATCTTCCTCTCCTGATTATTCTTCCTGTAAAAGGGGATGAGGGAAAGAAGACATTGAACATCCTGCCAACAGAAAATCTGTGGGAGGGATTTGAGCAGCAAATGAGAGCTGACCGTGACCAGCTGGGTGAGGAGCCTCCAGATAAATGGGTGATGGAGGGAATTATTACTGAAGAGGGAGGCCAGGGTCTTGATGTGGAGCTTTGAAGGGAAGAGGGAATTTATGGGTGGGAGCATGACTAAAGGGTGCATTGCTTGTGATGTATAGGCCACATGATCGGGATAAACTCTTAAGTTGCTTGAGTTCATGAAAGGAGCCATGATTCTGCAAGCAGCTCTGGGTAGGAAGAGCCCCTTTGACGTCAGCTGATTGCTTTGCAGGCACAAGGACCCACTCACGTGGAGCAGCTTGCAGCATCAGACACTTGGTTTAGACATAACCATTTTTTTTAATCAAATCTAAATTTGGGTGTGTAAAATCCAGTATTTCCAACTTCAAGAGCGCAAAAATCATGAGTCTGGCCTCAAAAATCATGAGATTGGCTTAAAAATCATGAGGGTTTTTTATTTTTAAATAATAACATCTTTATTCGTTTTATGTGTGTTCTGATTTCTGAGCCTTTAGAGTCCACTTGGTTCATGGTTTCAAGCTCTTCTCTGCTACCATGCATGCTAGAAACTTTTTTTTTAAATGAACATAATTACTTGACTCTGGGAGCTGGGACTTTAAATAAAATCACCAAATATTGTGACACGTGGCAACTTTGAAAATTCTGATGAATTATACATGGCTGAGCCCAAGGCAAATAAAGCAGAGATTTAGAATCTACAAGGGGAAAAAAGAATCTATGGCAAAAATGTTGCAGCTGCTAATTGCTTGTGGAGGGAGAATCCTTCAGATGATGCTCATTACGGCTAGAGGAACTAAAGAGGAGGTAGTCCCAAACTAGCTTTGGAGGAAAAGTAGAATTAGAGGCTCTTAGGCTGGACCAAAGTTTCTGAAGCTATCTGATTGCTGCCTGAAGAAGTTGGAGTGTATTGGGGCTGAAGCTTTGTGACGGAGCACCCACCCCACACAAGCCCTGGAAGGGCTAAGGGGCCAATTAACTCCCCAGGCTGCACCTGGAGGAGGAGACAGGGAGCATGGGAACAGGAAAGGTCTGTATAAAGCTAAGAGCAGCTGGGGGCTGCAAAGAAGGGGTCTGCAGTCACTCCCTGGGAAAAGGGAAGTGTGTTGGAGACTGCGGGGTTCAGTAGTCTATATTTACTCACTGTGAGGAGGGAGTTTGAGCTGGTACACCCAGAGTGGGTGGAACCAAAAGCTGTAGGAAGGAGTCCAGGGAAGGAGCAACAGGGTCTAAATGAAACCACAGTAGCCAGGTATAGGGTCCCTAGACTGGAACCTGGAGTAGTGGCCAGGCCTGGGTTCCTCTACCCGCACTGGGGAAGTGGTATCATCAGGTAGTGCCCAATAAGACTGCCTGAGACCAGTCGTGCGGAAGGACTTTGGTACCCCGCAAGGAGGATACGTGGTGAGGGATCTGGCTAGAGGGCTGAGTCACGAAAAGGAGGCAGTGGCTCCTGGAGCAAGAGAGGGGCAACAGATGGCAAAAGACAGAGTGTGGCAGAGTGCAACTGCAGGAAGGGGTGTTGGCTGTGCAGAGCTAAATCTCCAGAACAACCAGGAGGGGGCACCACCTGCTGTGACTACAGTAGAGTGCCCTGTCACAAGCGTCTAGAAAATGACTGATGTGACTGGGTAAAAAAAACTGGTAATGTTACTCTGGGACTTGGCCCGAGGAATTCATACCTGAATACTTTCCCTTTCCATTATGGATGATAGAAGATCTATTTTGAGCATGTCTTAACCTTACAAATGTACCTACATCTACTTTTTTTTTTGGTCTTAAACTACTCTGCAGCTTACCTCTTTCAATAGAGTCCTGCGGAAGTGGTGGGTAGATGTGGAGTCCTCAGTGGGTGAAAATGTATTGTCTTTTGAGCCCCCCCCCCTTTGCAACTGTGGCCTGACTCTTGTGAGATGTTGAGTGCACTCCACTCCCGCTGATGTCCATGAAAGTGGAAGATGCTTAGCAGAGAGTACACCGCAATACATTTTTAAAAGTACAGTTGACAACAGTTTTAGGACACAAATATGCCCTGGCAGTTCAGTGAACATAAACACATCCGCACATCAGCGCAGTGCTAAAATAGGAGAGCGTGAGAGAGAGAATGGAACTGCGGATGAGCTACAATGAAACTGACTAGTCTAACTTCAATGTTCCGGCTGAGTCAGTGCAGAAGTAAACATTCACCATGAATAAATAGTGAAAAGCAAATTGATTATGAAACTCTTTCTACCTTTTATTCAGAAAGCTTTTCTCCCCATAGAGATAGATATTTTAATATAAACAGCCAACAGCATACGAAATTACAGACAAAATGAATTGGAAGAAGTGTATTGTAAATTCTCTGGGGCAGGGAATGTACCATCCTGTATATATAGTCACAGACAGTGTCTAGCATCTTGTGAGCACTAATTATTAGAGTTGACCAACATTTTTACATTTAAACAGTTTTTAATGGAAAATTGGGGTTTTGACTCAATGAAATTTTTCATGAAAATTATCTGCTTTCCACAGAAAATTTCAAAGCTTAATAGAAAACTCCCAAAACATTTTTGATTTGTTCCACTGAAAATATGGTGTGCATGTGTATGTATAACACATTTCATTTTAGTCAAAACTTTCCATGAGGGGAAACCTCATTTTCCAGCTAGTTCTAATAAATATTTATTGTCATGGCGGTTTCTTTAAAAAACAAAACAATCAGTCATTCTAAGCAAACAACAGTGGATGGGCAAACTTCAAAGAAAAACATTTAAAGTTTCAGTGTAGTCCTAAATATGTCATTATTTAGAGAAAAAAATAGAAAGCAACAAAATAACAAGGGTATGGCATTATGTAGGAGTGCAGCAATTAACAGCATTCAGCTAACACCTTATTTATTTGTTTTTAATAATGTGTTAATATTATTGAGTGTGCAAAATGAAAACTNTGCTTTTGAGGAACAGGTTCAGGTAATAATCCAGGTGTTTGGTTCTCATGGACTAAAGGCTGTGATAATGGGGGCTTGTCTACACATGAAAGTTTGTGAATTTAAAGCAGAATAACTAATCCAGAATAACTCCACATATGGACACACTTATTCCAGAATAGTTATTCCACAATAGCTATTCCAGAAAAACTCCATGTGTCGACAAACAATGAGGTATGTGCGTAGCTGCAGCTCCAGCAATTTGTGGCCTGTGATCTGTTTAGTATCCAGTAGAACTTGTTAAATATTTTGTTTTAGGTCAGGCACAGGATGGTATTTATGATTTTTTTCAAAAAAATTGGTCTGGTATACTATGCTCTCTAGTGAGTTATGACCTCATCAGAACTGAGATTGATTTTTCTTTTTCTTAAATATCATATGAGAGAGAAGTTTTCATCACTACTTACTCCTAAGTTGTTGTTGGGATAATGTTGCACTTACCTGTGCATTTGTTTCCAAACTGGCAGATACAAAACTGTGCACTGTTATGACAACTGAATGTGAAAATGGATTCTTCAGCATGCACAGCCATGGCAAATGCATATATTTGTTTATGCACATTTGCCCACCTTTAAATATTGACTAATGTAGAGCTGTGCATGTGAAACGACTCTTTGAATTTTGACACTAGGTGGCACCGCAGTACATCTGTGTATCATAGTAGCAAAGTTATACTGAGATATGGAGAAATAAAATTGCTTCAGACCGTATTGATAATTGTTATAAATTTCTCACTCTTATTAAAAAAGCAGGTTTTTATTAGCTCAACTTTTCAGTGTACAAAGTTTGGATAATCTTTTTTTGGAGGGGACGGGGATGTGGTCAGTATAGCTATTCAGGGCCTGTAGAAAGAGTCAGTCATGAGGAAAGGCTACAAAACCTTTAAATGGAAAAAAAATATTGGTTCTGACATGATCATAAGCAAAATTCTGGGGCTCCGGCCTTCTGCTTTTTTAATCAGACTATATTGACACAGGCTGTCTCTCATTACACAAGACTTCCTAATGGTCAGTAAGCCCCAAACCTTCCTTAATAACCTATTGGCACATCACTTTGATTAGTATCCAATATCTGTCTTTGATATGTACAGTGTCTTTATGTCCATAGCGAAGGTCAGAAGGGGTTGGAGAAAATTCTAGGTAGAAATTCTACAAGGAAGGAGAAAGAAACTAAGTAGTTTTAGGAATAATACTGCAACGGGAGCCATTAGTTTGTGGTTACTGACCTCAATCATGTTTTGGGTATTAACCCTTTGAAGCCCTGCTCCATGAGGGTTGACTTCATAAGGGACAGTTAAGACAGCATACGGTAAATGTTCTGGAGCCAGGAATTTAAGCTCAGTCTCTTACAAGCACTCTTGTGTGTCACACCTCTATTACAAATATTGCTTTTCTTTTTCTGATATAGTTCCTCCTTCAGTGTTAGAAAAAAAAGCAACTCTTTCTGTGATTTATGTACTGCTATCACATGACAGTATTCTCCTTTCATCGCTCATGGCCCCAAAAGGATCTCTGAAAACGTTTTGATCAAATCTTAATTTCTCCTCCCAGATCCCTGGTGTTACTTCTATGTTAGATCAAATCTTCCTTCATTGGTCCTGTTCTCTTCCTATGGGGATGTCTTTCGAAAAGATATGACCTTGTTCAACAAGATGTTGTCGAACTAGATACAAGAATGACTGGGTTCTACGTGATCATAACAGTCGCTGATCAGAAGAGACTGAATCACAGTTATCACGAAAACACAATTGATATTCCTGTGTGGAGAGGACAGTGTCCCTTCCTGAAGAAGCAGGATTTCTTTAATGTTCATGTATCATGAATCTTGCCAGACTAGTCAGTGTTTATTTCCAGGAAGTGACCTATGTTATCCCACCACAGCCTGCATGACCATACAGCAAGAGAACTCCATGGCCTGATTGAGGAGTAAAAACTGGGAAGGGAGTCACCCCCAGCATAGTTAGGTTCCAAACCCTCTGTTATTTTACAAATGTTGGTAACATTAATCACACAGGTACTTGCTTTATTGTAGTAAAATACTTTGGTCTCACCCTTTCCCTCCTCACCTCTCCCCTGCATCAAAGAGTCCTGACTGGCTGCTGCAGTCAGTGTTGTCCAGGACTATGGTAACTCTCTTGTCAACAGAGGCAGCAGTTCTCCTAAAAGCTGGATTTTCCATAGTGAGGCAGCTCCTGGCTCTGAACTCAGAGTCAAATGGGATTAGTTACATGCAAATGTCTCAGCTAGTCACTGTCTGTCTAGGTTTCAGAGTAGCAGCCGTGTTAGTCTGTATCAGCAAAATGAACAGGAGTACTTGTGGCACCTCAGAGACTAACAAATTTATTTGAGCATAAGCTTTCGTGGGCTACAGCCCACTTCTTCGGATGCATAGAATGGAACATACAGTAAGAAGATATTTATACATACAGAGAACATGAGAAGGTGGAAGTAGCCATACCAACTGTAAGAGGCTAATTAATTAAGAGAAGCTATTAACAGCAGGGGAGAAAAACTTTTGAAGTGATAATCATGATGGCCCATTTCGGACAGTTGACACGAAAGTGTGAGGCTGCTTCAACATGGGGAAATAGATTCAATTAGTGTAATGACCGAGCCATTCCCAGTCTCTGTTCAAACCTAAGTTGATTGTATCTAGTTTGCATATCAATTCAAGTTCAGCAGCTTCTCGTTGGAGTCTGTTTTTGAAGCTTTTTTGTTGCAAAATTGCCACCTTAACGTCTGTCACTGAGTGATTAGGGAGGTTGAAGTGTTCTCCTACTGGTTTTTGAATGTTATGATTCCTGATGTCAGATTTGTGTCCGTTTATTCTTTTGCGAAGAGACTGTCCGGTTTGGCCAATGTACATGGCAGAGGGGCATTGCTGGCACATGATGGCATATATCACATTGGTAGATGTGCAGGTGAACGAGCCCCTGATGGCATGGCTGATATGATTAGGTCCTGTGATGGTGTCACTTGAATAGATATGTGGACAGAGTTGGCAGCGGGGTTTGTTGCAAGGGTAGGTTCCTGGGTTAGTGTTTTTGTTGTATGGTGTGTGGTTGCTGGTGAGTATTTGCTTCAGGTTGGGGGGCTGTCTGTAAGCGAGGACAGGTCTGTCTCCCAAGATCTGTGAGAGTGAGGGATCATCTTTCAGGATAGGTTGTAGATCTTTGATGATGCGCTGGAGAGGTTTTAGTTGGGGGCTAAAGGTGACGGCTAGTGGCGTTCTGTTATTTTCTTTGTTGGGCCTGTCCTGTAGTAGGTGACTTCTGGGTACTCTTCTGGCTCTGTCAATCTGTTTTTTCACTTCAGCAGGTGGGTATTGTAGTTTTAAGAATGCTTGATAGAGCTCTTGTAGGTGTTTGTCTCTGTCTGAGGGATTGGAGCAAATGCGGTTGTATCTTAGAGCTTGGCTGTAGACAATGGATCGTGTGGTGTGTCCTGGATGGAAGCTGGAGGCATGTAGGTAAGTATAGCGGTCAGTAGGTTTCCGGTATAGGGTGGTGTTTATGTGACCATCGCTTATTAGCACAGTAGTGTCTAGGAAATGGACCGCTTNTAAGGTGTCAAGTGGAATCAACCAGCTGTCCCCTGGAGGGCGAACTGGGATCCACCCCAGCACCTCAAAGGAAAGAAGACAGAATGGAGCCACCCACCTGCTGCTTGATTTAACAACAGCAGAATGAAACAACTTCCATGAACTAACATAGGGAAAAATCCCTATAAAACTGGACTCTGAAGAATAAGTCTTTGAGTCTATGGTTCTGCTGCCAGCCTCCAGGAGCATCAGATGAATCTGACAAGGACTCGGCTCCACCCTCATGCCCAGGTTACCTGGCCAATAACTTGGCATGAGCAACTTCTAGGCTGGTACCTATGACATCTATGCAGAACGTGTGTGTGTGTGTGTG